>CM042558.1:3452299-4029799 GCA_023630585.1 Cranoglanis bouderius | reverse complement strand
GATTCGAACCTATGCTGGGAGACCAATTGTTTTGTTTTTTTGCCACGTGAAGTGATGTACCATCATCAGAGCTATTGTCACACTGATTTTTGGTGTGGCTTGGGATGTGAACCATCTAAGCTCTGGTCAGGTTCTGAACTTTGAAATGAACAACACCTGACCCAGGCTCCTCACAATGAAAAAGTGGGCAAGTGGTAAATTCTTAGTGAAGACTTTGTACAATATATGTATGCAATGATTGTATCCTGTGTACTTACACTCATTCTAGAGTGTTAACTGCCTATCAATGTGTGAATCACCAGGTTCTTTCACATGGAGTGATCTGCCATAATCACTTCTATTGTCTCTTTGGATTTTATGGGTCGGACTGTGAATCATCTCAAGTTCAGATCACATTCTGAGCATTTAAATGAACAACACCTGACTTCCGGCCCCTTGAAATGAAATAGTTGTCACAACTGATACAGTAACAATGGCTCTGACCATACTGAATAATTTTGTAAGTGCTGTTTGTTGGGATGGTTTTGGGTGATTCAAGCAACTAAAGCTACTTTTTAAAATGTATTAAACTACACTCAACTGAGACAACATCCAATACTTTCAAAAGAAAGCATGGTTAGATTACATCAAATAGGAGCACTGATTTACAATATGACAGATGCAATGTATCTCTGGACGCCCTAACACTGGCTCTGACTTATCTCAATCATTCGATAAGCGCTATTTGTCAGGGTGGTTTTCAGAGATTCAAACGAGCTACTCTTCAACATTCAAACCTGTTCTTGGAATGTCTTCATTTCAGACTCTGAACACACTTTGGTGGGATTCAGTTCTGATTTTTTTTCCTGAAAGTTGGGTAAGAGCCACCACAAACCAGGTTTCAGCTTCATCTGCAACAAACCAAATGTCAACCGTAGTCGGCAGGATTCGAACCTGCGCGGGGAGACCCCAACGGATTTCTAGTTCATCGCCTTAACCACTCGGCCACGACTACACAATGCTTCGCGGTGGGTTTAGATTACTTCAGATAGGAGCAGTGATTTACAATATATTCATAAGTACTTCTCTTTGGTGCAGTCTCATCTGTGTATTTGGATTTTATGTAAACAACAAGACAGGGCAGAGTAGTAGCTTCACCGTAGGTGATTTAACTTGGGTGATTTAAGCAACTCAAGCTAATTTTTAAAATGTATTAAACTAAACTCAACTGAGACAACATCCAATACTTTCAAAAGAAAGCATGGCTAGATTACTTCAAAAAGGAGCACTGATTTACGATATGTATTGTGAAGATTGTGGACCATCTACAGGCCTTATGTTGCCCACATGAGTAGCACATGCGCTTGGTATCGCGAATAGTTATGAGCATTGATTTAAAGGAAACTCCTTCAGTGTTTTGATCCAAATATCTCCAGGAGAGGGCAGCAGTTTTTTTTTCTTTTACGAAACATACCTGGATTTGGAACTACTCCATTGTTTGTTATACAAGCTTGGGAAACAGCCACCACAAACCAGGTTTCAGGTGCCCTTCGACTAACCAAACTGCGGACGCAGTCGGTAAGATTCGAACCTATGCTGGGAGACCAATTGTTTTGTTTTTTTGCCACGTGAAGTGATGTACCATCATCAGAGCTATTGTCACAGTGATTTTTGGTGTGGCTTGGGATGTGAACCATCTAAGCTCTGGTCAGGTTCTGAACTTTGAAATGAACAACACCTGACCCAGGCTCCTCACAATGAAAAAGTGGGCAAGTGGTAAATTCTTAGTGAAGACTTTGTACAATATATGTATGCAATGATTGTATCCTGTGTACTTACACTCATTCTAGAGTGTTAACTGCCTATCAATGTGTGAATCACCAGGTTCTTTCACATGGAGTGATCTGCCATAATCACTTCTATTGTCTCTTTGGATTTTATGGGTCGGACTGTGAATCATCTCAAGTTCAGATCACATTCTGAGCATTTAAATGAACAACACCTGACTTCCGGCCCCTTGAAATGAAATAGTTGTCACAACTGATACAGTAACAATGGCTCTGACCATACTGAATAATTTTGTAAGTGCTGTTTGTTGGGATGGTTTTGGGTGATTCAAGCAACTAAAGCTACTTTTTAAAATGTATTAAACTACACTCAACTGAGACAACATCCAATACTTTTAAAAGAAAGCATGGTTAGATTACATCAAATAGGAGCACTGATTTACAATATGACAGATGCAATGTATCTCTGGACGCCCTAACACTGGCTCTGATTTATCTCAATCATTCGATAAGCGCTATTTGTCAGGGTGGTTTTCAGAGATTCAAACGAGCTACTCTTCAACATTCAAACCTGTTCTTGGAATTTCTTCATTTCAGACTCTGAACACACTTTGGTGGGATTCAGTTCTGATTTTTTTTTCCTGAAAGTTGGGTAAGAGCCACCACAAACCAGGTTTCAGCTTCATCTGCAACAAACCAAATGTCAACCGTAGTCGGCAGGATTCGAACCTGCGCGGGGAGACCCCAATGGATTTCTAGTCCATCGCCTTAACCACTCGGCCACGACTACACAATGCTTCGCGGTGGGTTTAGATTACTTCAGATAGGAGCAGTGATTTACAATATATTCATAAGTACTTCTCTTTGGTGCAGTCTCATCTGTGTATTTGGATTTTATGTAAACAACAAGACAGGGCAGAGTAGTAGCTTCACCGTAGGTGATTTAACTTGGGTGATTCAAGCAACTCAAGCTAATTTTTAAAATGTATTAAACTAAACTCAACTGAGACAACATCCAATACTTTCAAAAGAAAGCATGGCTAGATTACTTCAAAAAGGAGCACTGATTTACAATATATATTGTGAAGATTGTGGACCATCTACAGGCCTTATGTTGCCCACATGAGTAGCACATGCGCTTGGTATCGCGAATAGTTATGAGCATTGATTTAAAGGAAACTCCTTCAGTGTTTTGATCCAAATATCTCCAGGAGAGGGCAGCAGTTTTTTTTTTTTTTTTACGAAACATACCTGGATTTGGAACTACTCCATTGTTTGTTATACAAGCTTGGGAAACAGCCGCCACAAACCAGGTTTCAGGTGCCCTTCGACTAACCAAACTGCGGACGCAGTCGGTAAGATTCGAACCTATGCTGGGAGACCAATTGTTTTGTTTTTTTGCCACGTGAAGTGATGTACCATCATCAGAGCTATTGTCACACTGATTTTTGGTGTGGCTTGGGATGTGAACCATCTAAGCTCTGGTCAGGTTCTGAACTTTGAAATGAACAACACCTGACCCAGGCTCCTCACAATGAAAAAGTGGGCAAGTGGTAAATTCTTAGTGAAGACTTTGTACAATATATGTATGCAATGATTGTATCCTGTGTACTTACACTCATTCTAGAGTGTTAACTGCCTATCAATGTGTGAATCACCAGGTTCTTTCACATGGAGTGATCTGCCATAATCACTTCTATTGTCTCATTGGATTTTATGGGTCGGACTGTGAATCATCTCAAGTTCAGATCACATTCTGAGCATTTAAATGAACAACACCTGACTTCCGGCCCCTTGAAATGAAATAGTTGTCACAACTGATACAGTAACAATGGCTCTGACCATACTGAATAATTTTGTAAGTGCTGTTTGTTGGGATGGTTTTGGGTGATTCAAGCAACTAAAGCTACTTTTTAAAATGTATTAAACTACACTCAACTGAGACAACATCCAATACTTTCAAAAGAAAGCATGGTTAGATTACATCAAATAGGAGCACTGATTTACAATATGACAGATGCAATGTATCTCTGGACGCCCTAACACTGGCTCTGACTTATCTCAATCATTCGATAAGCGCTATTTGTCAGGGTGGTTTTCAGAGATTCAAACGAGCTACTCTTCAACATTCAAACCTGTTCTTGGAATTTCTTCATTTCAGACTCTGAACACACTTTGGTGGGATTCAGTTCTGATTTTTTTTTTCTGAAAGTTGGGTAAGAGCCACCACAAACCAGGTTTCATCTTCATCTGCAACAAACCAAATGTCAACCGTAGTCGGCAGGATTTGAACCTGCGCGGGGAGACCCCAATGGATTTCTAGTCCATCGCCTTAACCACTCGGCCACGACTACACAATGCTTCGCTGTGGGTTTAGATTACTTCAGATAGGAGCAGTGATTTACAATATATTCATAAGTACTTCTCTTTGGTGCAGTCTCATCTGTGTATTTGGATTTTATGTAAACAACAAGACAGGGCAGAGTAGTAGCTTCACCGTAGGTGATTTAACTTGGGTGATTCAAGCAACTCAAGCTAATTTTTAAAATGTATTAAACTAAACTCAACTGAGACAACATCCAATACTTTCAAAAGAAAGCATGGTTAGATTACTTCAAATAGGAGCACTGATTTACAATATATTCATAAGCTCTGTGCTTTGCTTTGGGGCAGTCTCATCTGTGTATTTGGATTTTATGTTAACAACAAGACAGGGCAGAGTAGTTGCGATCATCTATGGGGAGTGCTTTAAGCTGCAAGGTCTTTTCAATGGATTTCTTTCAATATTTTAACATGCAACAATGAACTTCATGAGGAATGATCTAATGCGACATCACCCAAGTGAGAGCATGTCAGGAGTGGGATTTGAACCCATCTCCACGGGAGACTGTGATCTTAATACAGCACCTTAGACTGCTCGGCCATCCTGACATGAATCCAGAGTTGCTCGTTTTAATGCTCATCTGGACAGGGGTTCGAATCCCCCCCACTGCAACCCTGAAAAATTGTTTCATGCAACTTTATGCATTATAAGCACAAAGACAGGCATGTAGCACAGTTTTGAAATAACAACAATGCATTAGTATTACAAAAGCTGTGTTTGATGGCCAATATATTGTTATTAACTAATGTTGACATGCATATAGAGTTCAAATATTTGTTCATTAAATGTGCAACATAGAACAAACCTAAATAAATTTCTGACCACTATGTCAACATTGATCCATTAATATCACTTTTTCAGCAGTTTTATAACATTCTTACTTTTTAATTTCACACAATGTCAACAATTGAAATAATATTGTAATTTACATGAATGTAAATGAAAAATTTAAATAAGATTTTACTCTAATATAATGAATTCCAGTGCTGAATGCATATGGTTTATTGAAGGATGGGAGTCTCAACTTAACTTACCAGTTAAATGTTGGCAATATAATAGAGTAAATAATGAATCCTGCAAACAGAGACATACTACACTAAAGCAATTAGTGTTTATCATTTTTTTATTAGCATTTTAAACACTATTATACAGCAGTGAAAACCACAATAATAGTGAAGAAACACGTACATACACATACGTGTGTGTGAGAAATAAAATTTCAGTACGAATACTGTAAGTCTGCCCATATTTACATAATAATGCAAACTTAAACTTACGCTGTAAAATAAAGTAAAAATATATCTACAATAGTTAAATATCACCACAAGTGCAAGATATTTATAGTGGAACATTTATATTAATTTTCTTTTTTTTCCTTCCACCTATCTCTGTCTTTCCATCTCATAAAAAGCAAACTTACTGTTTGGGCCCTGCTCCAGTTCCATTTTACAAAATCTACACAAGCGACCAGTGTGTTGAGATTCAGGCCTTTTGCGTTTCTGCCGTCCTTTCTCCACCCATTTCTTTGTGGACTCGAGTTCTCTCGGAAAGATCTCTACTTCCATAAAGTCTTAAAATGGCATTCTGGGATTTGTTAGTCCTTCACCACTGAAAGCTTTAAAAACCTTTGTGGAACAGTAGAAGTACCTGACAGGGCCTTGTTGATTAAAAAAAAAGGGGACAAAGGAGCCATTGCTCTTATAGAGGAGTTGTGGACCACTGCTGCATACTCCCAATCCACAAGCCTTAGCACGTCCTTCTTCCCACGATGCTTCTTTAGCAAGTTGTCAGTGGCCTCCTTCATTGGGGATGTCCACCATTTGTACCCTGCACATGTATGTCTTTACAATTCTACAGGTTCATGCTAAACTGTTGAGACAGTTGCACAAGATATTAAGGTGAACAAAGGTACAAGTCACCCATGTTTTCTTCAGAAAATCTGTCTGGCTTTAATGCTTTTGCTCTATTCAAACAGTGCTGTAGCTAAATTGTCTTGGGAGATTGGAGATAATCCAAAGCAGGGTTTGTGATTTCCAGGAGAGTTGCCACAAGCTATCTGCTATCATAACTAGCTTTTTTACTAGATTTAGTCTCAATGAGGTTTTTTTACTGAGAGATGGACAATTCCTGGTACGAGCCAAAGAACACAAAGGAAATCAATATTAAGCACGAGGAACTCTGACTTTACTTTGTCCCCATGACCCACCGTTTTTCCTATATTGGACCAGGGCTGAAAATGATTTCTCCTGGAAGTTGCATTTCCTAAAAAGGGGCTTCTGTGGTAAGCAGTCTAGTACCAATGTGCTTATTCAGAGCTGGACTCTTCTGCAGGTTATTCTGCTTCTTCTTCCTACACCGACCCAGCTAGATCACAGATTCAAACCATAAAGTTAGTCAAGAAGCTCTATATCGGACTTAAGAGCTGAATTCACGAAGACTGGATTCAGGTGAGTTTGGTTTATTAGCAGTCAAACAAGACAGCAAACAAACCAGCTGGTACCAGGAGCACAAGTGCCATGAACATATAGCTTGCACTGAGGTTCTGCTGGTTATAGAATCCTTATATACATTTCATGCATGTTCCTCTTATCTACCCCTATCCAGTCACACGTTTCCCCTTCTGCTTTTATCCAATCACAATTCTCCACACGTATTCCAGCTGTGTAAATTTTCCCATTATCTTCAACTTGCTTTGCTTTTCACGACAGTATTTATGTCATCACATTGAAGAGTTTATAGCTTGCCCCTATTTCCTGATTCCTCGTTATTTTACTCTTGAGACTTCTTCTAACATGTGTGAGTGAAAATTCTAACATAATCTGCTCTATTCTGTGTACCCATGGGCCTCCTTGTTTACTTTCTCATGTCATTCATATTCTATAGTTATTTATGCTTTCAACTATTCCCATACATTATGTGTTTCATGGTCAGACATCACCAACCCCGAGTTTCCCACGGATCCCTTTGCTCCTCATGTGAAAGGGTTGAAGACGAGTGGACTACTCACCAACCCTTCTATTACCAAGATGGTTGATTCATCCACGCAGACCCCTGTTTATTCTTCACGTGGGACTAAAACGCCTCTACTCTCGACACATGTATGTCTTTACAATTCTACCGGTTCATGCTACATTGTTGAGATGGTTGTGCAAGACATTATGGTGAAAAAATGTACAAGTCACCCATGTTTTCTGCTTTCGCTCTTGAATATATAGACACACTAGGTTAGAACGTGGTTGAACCCCTTGTATTTCTTGTTATTTTAGCCTAGTATAGTTAGCTAGTTTTGTTTGATGTTCTTGGCAGTCAGGTTATCTACTTTAAATACAGCCTAGTGTATTTTTTTTTGTTTTTTTGCTATGTTCATTTCTTTGGCACCGTCCATGTTCTCTCTCCTAGGTGAGACTAGATTCCCTGTTGTCCTCGTTTGTGGTTGTCCTGTTCTGTCTGTAAATGCCAGTCCTGATGTTCTGTGTCAAAAATAAAAGTGACAACCCTACCTCTACCCTCCTATCCTACTCATATCCACCTTCACCTATCATCCTATCAACCCGCAATCTTAAATTGTTATCATTTTTACACTCACCCTAGACCTTGCTTTCCATTGGAACATAACCCTAGCTGGTTAAAGTTAGTGATAACTCTAATTTTGTTGATTACCTTCTCAAAATGACGATTAGTATGGTCAGTGTTATAGATTTCACCAACTACTGTGTCTGTATATTAACTGATCTAAAACCAATACTGCTATAAACTAATGTTAAAATGTAAAACACTGATCACATTGTGAGTGGCTATTTTGATTTGAAGTCATTACGTAAATGGAGAAAGAACTGGAAGTTGAGAAGACTATTCCCAATTTCAAGTTGAGTGGGTGTTTTCGGTGAGGTTTTACTGGCTGTAGGTGGGGAATTACAAGTTGCAACTTCGCTTTAAATGGAGCATTTATATTTATTGCTGCAATTTGTAGTCACATGCATGTGTGTAATTCTACTAGACTGAATGGTGCAATAGGAGTATGGGGCGCCATTTGTAAAATGTTGCACGTTCTAAAATCCTGCTCAGTTTTTGCACATTTAGCATTGGCAAATGTAAAAAAAAATGTTCTACAATTTTTAACTGTGATATTTTCAAACATTTAGAGAGAAATTCATATAAATTAATGCAGTAATGCAAAACTATAAAATAATGTATAAATATAAGTGTTAAATGTAAACGTTAAATCTAAACCTAAATTATAAATGTTAAATGTTAAATGTTAAATGTTAAATATAAATGTTAAATATAAAGGTAAATGTTAAAAGTAAATGTTAAATATAAATGTTGAATATAAATGTAAATGTAAATGTTAAATATAAATGCAAATGTAAATGTAAATGTTAAATGTTTCTAAATGTCACACATGAAAACTGAATCTTACAGAAAATATGGCAACTGGTCACAATCCCAGTGTGTGACATCAGTTTATCACATGGAGAAGGGCCCTCTCACACTCAGGCCATTATATTTGAGGCAGTTAAACTCAAAATGGCAAATCCGGGCAAATTAGCCTATCTAATAGAGAGAGCGGTTGCAGCTGGCGTTACGGTGGCTCTTCAGGAGCGCCCTACACCTAAACCTGGCTTATTTAGAAACAGCCACCACACCATTGCCATCTGTAAGTTCTGAAATAATGAGTTTTAAAAAATGGAGGGGTCTTACAGTTAACACTCTACCAGTAGCAATGGCTAACTAGCTAGTATTATGTGCAGTTTTTGGTACCACTGGCTAGCTGATGTCTACAACATGTTAGTAGTTAGCACAGTATGGAAAATAGGTGGGGGTCTTGGTAAATGTTTTTGCTTGTTGCTTTTGTGCATGATATTACAGTAAAGGAAGACATTAAGTGTTTTTTTTTTATACAGTGAGTCAGGGAGAGGCATTGTCTACATGCCTGAGGGAAACCCAGGGAAGACATCAGCAGGCAGAGTCCAAAGCTCAGTCCAGGGTCCACCAGGCAGTGTCCAAAGCTCAGTCAGAGTGTGGAAGTGAAGGGCAGACAGGAAGGCTGGAAGCACTTTGCAGATTTTTTGTAAGATACTATTTGGTATAGAACAAAATGTCTCAGTGATAATTATGAAGAGGCCATTCAAAGCAGTCTTTTAGAGGAGTCTGTGACTTTTTCAAATGATTTAAGGTATAATATGCATTTTGCATTCGAAAAATGTCTTATAGTATTATATGCAGCACTTGCACTGTTAATTATCTCTAACCAATGCATCAAAATATTAATATTTTCCTGTTTAGTTATACTATGTGTGTAGTAAGTCATTACCACACTGAAGGTGAATAATACTTTTGTAGCAATATTCCTATGCAAAGTATTATGGGTTTAGGTATCATGTGCAACAAGTGCACAAATTGTCAAAAATGGAGAAGTTTATTAGGCTATGCAAACCTGTGACAAATCAGTGCTGTTAGCTTTTTATTTAATTCAATTCAGTTTTATTTGTATAGCGCTTTTAACAATGGACATGGTCACAAAGCAGCTTTACAGAAATACTGTATATCAGTTCAGGATATAAATTTTAAACGTATAAATTTATCCCAGAGGGGACGGTGGCAAGGAAAAACTGAGATGATATGAGGAAGAAAGCTTGAGAGGAACCAGACTTAAAAGGGAACCCATCCTCATCTGGGTGACACTGGATATATTATAAATAAATCCCTTCTGTAACTGTGTACTACATGGTCAAATAGTGCAATTGTGTAAACAGGAAAATCATTACAGTTTTCACATGAAGTTTATTTTGTTGAAGTTATCAACTGTTCACTGATTGAGACTTCAGTGCAAAACTGTTCATGGCAAGTGTCAAACATTAAGCAAGTGTTCATGATGGCTAAAACACCCAAGCTTATAGTCTCTTTTAGGAGACAAGAAGGGACATTTACATTTATGTCATTTGGTAGACACCCTTATCCAGAGTGATTTACATTAACTTACATTTCATTTTATGCATTTGAGGGTTAGGGGTCTTGCTTAAGGACTCAACAGTGCAGCTTGGTGGTGCTTGAACTCATGACCTTCCAATCAATAGCCCAACATCTTAACCACTGAGCTACCACTGCCCTATCTTGAGGGGGGAGGATATCTTGAGGGGATGTAGTGTGGGTAATGCAGTGTAATGTGGGAAATAACATCTTTTACAAATGACATCTTAACATCTTTTAAAAATGAAAGAGAAACAGGATGGAATTGATTGAAAATTGCAGCACATTCTGGGTCTGGTGCAAGATCACTGCAATTAAGCATAAAATGTAGCCTGATGTTCTCAATTTTACTCATAAAAAAGTGCAGAAAGTCCTCGCAGTTTTTAAGAGATGCCTCAATGTTCCTGACAGACTGGGGGTTTGATTACTGAGTTAATTGTACTAAATAGACTAGAAAAGAATGGCAGACTGCAGTAAAGTTACTTTCATAATCTGACAATTGGGGATTTCCTGTCAATAGCATACAATCGGCACACCAAACTATTATTAGACTACATGGTGTGAATTTGTCATCAAAGGAAAATCAAGTTATTCAAGTCCTGATTCAGAATGATTTGAACATTTTCTCCAGTTCTCTCAAGTTCCGGTTCTCTGTGCACTGATTACATTAGATACATTGATTACATTAGATACATTAGATCAGCAAGTGCAGCAAAAAAGGAAAAGTGTGAAAAGAGTGATGATTCAGAATGAAGAACACAAATCATATTTACAATGCATATTTGCATTAGGCCTTACATGTAGCAGCAGGCCTTACATGTAGCAGCAGACCTTAAAGAGTTGGCATTCATACATATGTTTGGCTTTGAGCATTAAGCATGAATTATGGCATTAAGATATGAATAAACACCAAGAGGCAAGTGTGGGGTAACATACAAAATTTATTCTGGAAAAAAGAGTGCCCGTGCTGCGTTAGGGACAGGAGACAGTGGAATAACAGAAGGTGGGGGCACTGGGGAGGTTGGCTGGTAGTCAGTTGGTGACTCAGGACAAGACAGGGTCGACTCATCCATATCCAGGAAAGCAGTGGAGGACAGGGGAGATTTAGACTCCTACAGGCACCTATCAGCATGTGGGCAGCAGTCAGTCTGAGTGGACCGTGTTGAGGTCATCACCAGCGGAGCCAGGAACATAGGGGTTTGAGTAGACCAGGAATTAATGAAGGCAGTGGCTGTCTGCGTAGATGCAGAATGGGTCAAAACTGCTTGAGTCACATGAACAGGAAGTAGTGGGTGTGTGAGAAGAGGGGAATTGCGGAGTTGTTCCAGGAACTCGGAGATTCCAGTGGCCAAGTCTGTCAGCTGATAGTGCCTGTAGAGAGTGAGTTCAGCGAGTTCACGGGAATGCGGGAGAGAACCACGTGGCCGAGCTAAAAGAAAACACACTGGAAAAATATGCATGAGTCAGAGAGAGGCCTGTGAGACACCCACTCATGCCAGTAATAAACAGGGAAAGCACGTTAGGAATATAACAGCTGCCTGGAATAACCACGCAGCCTGACAATATTAGAAACAGTGTAACAGTCATGCTTGGAAAACATATTACTCAGGCAGCTTGCTGAACAAAAATATATTACCTAGACACACAGCTTTGCTGGACCTATCAAATGCATTACTTAGACTAGATGTAGTGTTAAGAAAGTAGAAAAATTATAAGAGTAAAGTAAACTTACACATCTTAGGCATCTTGGAGAGAATAGCGGCAAGGCTTCTGTCAGCAAGTAAATCCGTGAACGAATGTGAAGAGAACTAGGAAGTGCAGGTTAAATACAACAGTGAAAAACAGTTTTTTTTAATAACTGATGACGCCAAAGGCTAAAAATAAGGGGAACTCCACAAAGCAGGAAAACCCAAAAAAGGGCATAGGGGAAATAGGTGGAGGCCACCAACTGGAAAATAAGGGGGAATTCAGAGAGCAGGATATGAGTCATAAATGATGCACAAAGAGGGGTTTCCCAGAAAGGCGGGAATTAAGGGGAATTTGGAGGAAGATGCAAATTAAGATAGGAGGAATGAAAGAGGCCAGAGTAAGAAATAATGGGAAATTGCTGGGGCATATGCAAATTAAAAGAGGAGGCGCTTCATAGCGCCCAGGATAAATAGAGGGGATTTTTCTGGGGATTTTAGCACTTGCTTACAACCACACTGAGAGGTGTCTTGTATTGTGAGTGTTCTCCTTGAGCTCAATGGATTTTTGTGTTTTTGGATTGCAATAAACAACGTTTGCTCTTTCTCATCCAAGCTTGAAGAGTCTTGATTTACTTTTGATGGTTTTAACAAAGTAAGATTTGGTGAAGGTGCAGCAAGAAAGGACTTCAACACCACCCTGGATGTCGAAGCTCGGAGGGGGGCTCTGAGATTTTCTGACAGTGACAACCGCCTGATTTCAGCAAGCTGTGAAATACAAGTATGAAGTCAGGGGTTAAATTTGGATTTGTTATGGGGGGATGGGGGGTGCTCTGTGGTTTCAGGCTTTCGAGGGGTGCATATGTGTATGCAAAGCCTACAAAATATTATCAATTAACAAACTGTAAAATATAACAAGTTGAGAGAGCCCTCTGTTATGAACACAAAAATACTGATCAAAATCATTCTAGATGCTGGCAGTGTACATACAATACAATAAAATCTTTCTGTAGGCCTGTGCCCTCTCCTTTGTGTCAGTATCAAATATAGGAATGATGTAACCATTAAAGGAGGGAATATAAATACAAAATATTAAGAGTAGAACAGTCTTTTTATTAGGAAAATTAAATTGGAATTAAATTATATCCTAGAGCACAGAGCGGCCCATGGTACCCGTTATTTATTTATTTGTTTGTTTGTTTATTTGTTTGTTTGTTTGTTTATTATATAGGCTACCACTGGATAAAGTACACCATAGTGATGATCTTAAAAGGAGGACAAATGAGCGTCCGGCTCAAGGCTGTGCCAGTAGACGGACATGGTATTTTAATACTGGACTGTCCAACCTAAAATCGGACAGATGGCCACCCTATTTAGCTTTTTTTATTTTAAACAGTGGGCAAATATTGCTGTATTCAGCCTCATCACGTTCAGCTCCTTTCATCTTACCTCGCATTATTCAAGCGTTAAAAAGCACTGCACTGAATTACTGTTTGGGCTCAACTTCTGTGAACAGTAAACCCCGCCTTCTTTGATTTGATTGGCCATGCAATGAGCCAGATCCGCTAAACAGATTGTATCATGTTGGCCATGCAGGCATTTGACTGGGCCGACAGAAATGTACCATCATTTGTTCTTTATATATTTATGTAGCAATGGGCTGGCCCACATTGTCCAGCGGCCCATTGGGAAAACTCTCAGTGCTCCAGATGGCCAGTCCGCGACTGAGACCATATGATATGAAACGGACTTGAGAACAGCAGGCGTTGTAGGCGCTAGGACATGCTAGTAAGCTAGTGTACCTGAGAAAAAATATATATAGCCTATGTTGTTGAAAATGTGCGAGGAATGTCGTAAGCCTATGTGCCAGGACTCAGCCCCAGATGACCCCAGCCCAATTCAACCCCTGTATGGAGGTAATTCGGTTGCAAAACTTGAGAACTTGCAGAACCTAGTATAAGAACTTGTGGCATCAAATTTGTACTTGTATGTTCTTCTATGTACTTGAATGGGTCAGGATGTTGAGTTGGTTGACACCTACAGATACCTTGGTGTCTATCTCGACAACAAGCTGGACTGGAAGGTCAACTCAGAGGCTGTGTACAAGAAAGGGATGAGCAGACTCTACATTCTGAGGAAGCTCAAATCCTTTAATGTTTGCAGCAAGATGTTAGAGATCTTCTGGCCGTCTGTGGTAGCCAGTGCAGTCTTCTTTGCAGCAGTATGCTGGGAAGGCTGCATTGGAGCTGAAGATGAAAAAAACCCTCAACAAACTGATCAATAAGGTTGGTTCAGTCTTAGGCTGCTCTTTGGACAGTTTTGAGGTGGTGGTGGAAAAGAGGACACTCAATAAACTCACAGCCATTCTGGACAATAAACCAGTAGGTCATCCCCTCCATGGCATACTGGATAAACAGCTGAGCTCCTTTAGGAGAAGACTCATTCAGCTCCACTGTAGAAAGGAGCGGTACAGGAGGTAATTTGTACTGACAGTGATCACACTATACAATAGCTCATCACTGTGCTGGGACATGAATTTGTCTTAGGATAAGCTCATTGGACGATAGTGGAACTACCACCATCTATTATTCATACCCATATGCGCTCCCACACCCAAAAGATCCCACACCCAATTACAGCAGATTTTGGCCTAATGGATAAGACATCAGCCTTCAGAACTGAGGATTGTGGGTTCGAGTCCCATCTGGGTCAAGTTATAGCTAGAGCATCAGAAATTACCAGTTGTGCTTTAGTTTGGTGTGATTCCCACTTGTCGATCAGGTCCTAAAATAACCAGGATCTGTATGTCTCAATCCCCAAACACCCTGTTTATATATACAGGTACATCTCAATAAATTAGAATGTCATGGAAAAGTTCATTTATTTCAGTAATTCAACTCAAATTGTGAAACTCGTGTATTAAATAAATTCAATGCACACAGACTGAAGTAGTTTAAGTGTTTGGTTCTTTTAATTGTGATGATTTTGGCTCACATTTAACAAAAACCCACCAATTCACTATCTCAACAAATTAGAATATGGTGACATGCCAATCAACTCAAAACACCTGCAAAGGTTTCCTGAGCCTTCAAAATGGTCTCTCAGTTTGGTTCACTAGGCTGCACAATCATGGGGAAGACTGCTGATCTGACAGTTGTCCAGAAGACAATCATTGACACCCTTCACAAGGAGGTTAAGCCACAAACATTCATTGCCAAAGAAGCTGGGTGTTCACAGAGTGCTGTATCCAAGCATGTTAACAGAAAGTTGAGTGGACGGAAAAAGTGTGGAAGAAAAAGATGCGCAACCAATCGAGAGAACCTCAGCCTAATGTGGATTGTCAAGCAAAATCGATTCAAGAATTTGAGTGAACTTCACAAGAAATGGACTGAGGCTGGGGTCAAGGCATGAAGAGCCAGCACACACAGACGTGTCAAGGAATTTGGCTACAGTTGTTGTATTCCTCTTGTTAAGCCACTCCTGAACCACAGACAACGTCAGAGGCGTCTTACCTGGGCTAAGGAGAAGAAGAACTGGACTGTTGCCCAGTGGCCCAAAGTCCTCTTTTCAGATGAGAGCAAGTTTTGTATTTCATTTGGAAACCAAGGTCCTAGAGTCTAGAGGAAGGGTGGAGAAGCTCATAGCCCAAGTTGCTTGAAGTCCAGTGTTAAGTTTCCACAGTCTGTGATGATTTGGGGTGCAATGTCATCTGCTGGTGTTGGTCCATTGTGTTTTTTGAAAACCAAAGTCACTGCACCCGTTTACCAAGAAATTTTGGAGCACTTCATGCTTCCTTCTGCTGACAAGCTTTTTGAAGATGCTGATTTCATTTTCCAGCAGGATTTCGCACCTGCCCACACTGCCAAAAGCACCAAAAGTTGGTTAAATGACCATGGTGTTGGTGTGCTTGACTGGCCAGCAAACTCACCAGACCTGAACCCCATAGAGAATCTATGGGGTATTGTCAAGAGGAAAATGAGAAACAAGAGACCAAGAAATGCAGATGAGCTGAAGGCCACTGTCAAAGAAACCTGGGCTTCCATACCACCTCAGCAGTGCCACAAACTGATCACCTCCAAGCCATGCCAAATTGAGGCAGTAATTAAAGCAAAAGGAGCCCCTACCAAGTATTGAGTACATGTACAGTAAATGAACATACTTTCCAGAAGGCCAACAATTCACTAAAAATGTTTTTTTTTATTGGTCTTATGAAGTATTCTAATTTGTTGAGATAGTGAATTGGTGGGTTTTTGTTAAATGTGAGCCAAAATCATCACAATTAAAAGAACCAAAGTCTTAAACTACTTCAGTCTGTGTGCATTGAATTTATTTAATACACGAGTTTTACAATTTGAGTTGAATTACTGAAATAAATTAACTTTTCCACGACATTCTAATTTATTGAGATGCACCTGTACATCCTTTCAAGCTTCCCATCATCATTGGTTGATACCACCCTTTTCAGTCTTCGTCCAATATAGGAAAAAAGGAGGACCTTGCACACGCATCATGAGGACAAAGTAAATTCAGAGTTCCTGCCACTTAATCCCCAAGAACCCTCTTTGTGTATATATCATTTCCAGCAGAATGTAGTTATTGCAGTAGTAATAAATCATGGCTAAATAAAGAAAGGCTTTTCTTGCTAGTTATGATGGCGACTCTCTGGGGAATCACTAACCCTGCTTTAGAGACTCTCAAGACAATTGTGTTATAGCCCTGTTTGTATACAGCAAAAGCAATCAAGCCAGAAAGATTTTGAATTCCTGCATTAAGAACAACATAGTGTTGACTGACCAATCTAAATAGGGTGAGCCTTAACCGCTGATTATTGTAATATTATACTACTTAAGTGTACATGGGAATCCATGACATTGTTATACAAAGTTACTCTTAGAGATGTATAATCTTAAGACGTCTCCAGGTTCAGATATCTTGGCACCAGCCTTACACAAGTGTAAACAGGAGATTTGGCTTGTTTGTCTAGGGGTATGATTCTTGCTTTGGGTGTGAGAGGTCTTGGGTTTGAATCCTGGATGAGCCCAGTTTTAAGATGAATAGTCAACCTATAGCTTCAAATCCCAGATGAACCCTTTCCATTCTGTCAACTTGTGAGTGTTTGTTGCTCGGACAGCAGTGAACACGACCAAGCTTCCTGTCATTGTTAGTTGCATACCATCTTTTTCAGTCTTCCTCCAATATAGGAAAAACAGGACCTTGCACACAGATCATGAGGACAAAGTAAATTCAGAGTTCCTGCCACTTAATATTGACCTCCTGCCTTGCACGGATTGTTGCGACACTTTGCTGCTTTTCAGGTCCTGCTGGAAAAAGTCTGAAGGATTGTTGTGACTATGGAAAATCAATCTGAAACCACTTACGATAGTTTCTATCACGTGAGCTGGAAAAACCTAAAAACACATCTACAAACTACTCAAAGTAATGGATAAGACAGGTTGTAGCTAAGCAAAATAAATTGCAGTATGAACTTTAGGTCAAAATTAAAGGGCTCAAACATGAGTGCCATACCCTACAATTTGTATTGACAAAGTAGAAGCCATGTGCTTTCCTTGCTGCGTGATGTAAACATACCAGAATTGTGTTGTTCTGACAAGTCGCTATGGACTTCATAGCTAAGTGTAGGGCAATGCTTTCCATGTGCTGCTTTCCAGGGTCTGCCGGAAAAAGTCGGAAGGAAGGAAAGTTGGAAGAAAATCAATCTGAAAGCATTCATGACAAATTCTATCACATGTGTGAGCAAGAAAAGTATCAAAGCACATGCTAGAAACTAGTTGTGGTAATGGATAATGTGTAATGTTCTGGAGCTTTCCGGGGTCTGCCAGAAAAGGTCTAGAGGGTAGCTGTGGAAAATGATTCTGAAAGCATTCCCTCAAGTAGATAGTACATGTGTGAGCAAGAAAAACAGCTAGATTGATTGAGCAACCTCTGCACTTGTCTATCGGGTCTTAGAATAGAAGCACCAGTGGTGTATTGGTATCATGCAAGATTCTTGTTGAAAATCCTACATGATTACTAAGAATATGGAGTCAATTTGAACCTGTTAATTGAAGTTTCACATGTGAAAAGCACATGAGATTCCAGGTCAAGGGCACTACAACACTAAAACGTAGTGGCGTCATGCAAGATTGAAGCTCTTGAGAACTGGCGTTGATTCCTGCCTTGCACATCTTGTTGATGCTAATCTGTTTATCACAGGAAGGCCCCTTTCAGGGAATGCACCTTCCAGGAGAAAGCATTTTCAGCCCTGGACCAATATAGGAAAAATAGAGCACTGAGCACAGATCATGAGGACAGAGTAAAGTCAGAGTTCCTGCCACTTAATATTGACTTCCTTTGCGTTTTCTAGCTCGTACCAGGATTTGTCTCTCTCTCTCAGTAAAAAAAAAAAATGATTGAGAATAAGTCAGTCCCCATCCCCATTCATATCCTTTCCAACAGAATGTAGTTGATGTAGTTATTTCAGAAGTAATAAATCATTACTAAATAAAGAAAGGATATTTTTGCTAGCAGATAGCTTGTTGCGACTCACCAGACAATCACAAACCCTGCTTCGGAATACCTCCTGTCTCCCTTTTCTGGGATATGAGCCTTTCAGGTTTAGTCTACCATTGTTTTAGTGCCTTGGAGTGATGACCAACTTTGGTGATGAAAACCAATAAAGTCTCTACGTCGCCAACCAAGCTTCATGACATAGTCACATTCTAGGCAAGACAATCGTGTGATGTGAAGTGTCCAGCTATGAATAAGGAGCACACTGATACTAGACTGCTTATCACAGAAGATTTTTTGAGGAATGCAGCTTCTAGGAGAAATCATTTTCAGCCCTGGTGCAATATAGGAAAAATGGAGAATCTTGCATTTAAAGTCAGAGTTCCTTTTGCTTAATATTGACTTCCTTTGTGTCTCGTTCCTTGGTCTAGGGGTATCATTCTCGCTGAGGGTGCAAGTGGTTCCACATCAACACTCCAGCTCTGATTAAGGAGCCTGTTTTGTATCTACAACACTAGGTATACGGTAACCTCTTCACAAAATACCATATGTTCAACAGAATCTTGACAAAATGATACTCACAAACACGGTGGATTAGATAAGCAAAAATCAGGTTGATTGCCCAAAAATTGCAGCTAACATGAGATCAAGCCAATGAGATGTCTCAGAGTGATCTGATCTGTCCTGGGTTCTGCTCCCTTATTTATACTATGTATCTTCCACCTCCCACCTTTTTCTTTTCCTTCCTCCCCTTTTGGAGTTTCCCATTATGTTTTGTTGTTGCCTTCTCCAATTCTCTGTATAATTCCTTTCAGCTTGTTTTAATTCACCTTATAATTTATGTAGCGTATGATCTATTCTCAAACTGATTTCTACATTAACCCAAACTAAACATAGAGTAACCCCGAGAGGCCTCCTGCGGCCAGATGCCGCTTTGGAATGCAAAAAGTCTCTCTGGGACCCACACAGGACTTACCCCTGCAATAAAAGAAACCTTTGATGACTGAACTTCTGGGAAACTTCATGATTAGTTCGTCAGCAGGGATCCAACACACACACACACACACACACACACGCACACACACTTACTTTACGACACACACACACACACACACACCCACACTTACCTTACACACACAATGGAGAAACCCCTCTCTCTTCAATGTAACGTGTAATTATATGTAATTATTCCATGTCTAAATAGTGTGATGTTATTTTGTTTACATATATTGTGTGCTTAACTAACCTTAATGACTTTAAATAGTTTTAACCTAGCATATCATTTTAAATGTCTGTAACCAGGTTTTATTTGTAATATTCTTCACAAATCCATCGAATTTGGTATGTAGTTAATCGTCTCGAGATACCCGGATTGATTATGCATATCATATTGCAATGGGATACATAATTTCATGTTTTCACTTAATTTCATTTATAACACGGTATAAGCCAGCTCCTCCCTGGACATTTAAATTAGGGTCCGAGACCAGACAAAGAGAGTCATCCGGACATGCAAACCCAACTTCCTGATTGGCCCATAGCCCAAAGAGGCGTGTGCGCTGGTGTTGTTTTAAAACAACACCACGCTCACTTCACTATTCTCTTCTCTTCTCTTCTTCTTCTTCTTCTTGGGATTTGAGAGTTAGACTTCAGAGTTTGACTTCACTTCTCAACTTCACTTCTTCCGGTTTCTCTCCCCCGGGGCCACGTGCCCCGGGAAGAGGAAGCCAGGATCTCTCTCTCTCCGGACACAAGATGCAACTACCTCCGGGCTCACGCCTTTCCAAACAACAACAAACCAGCGAACTCTACCCGACCTCGCACAAACTCTCAACCTTGAGGCCATGCAAGTATAGTTAATGACCTATATCTGCGTTAAGATTGGACCCCTGTGTTACAGGAGAATTAAGTTCGTGCTGGTTCTGAAAAAGGCTAAATAGTTGTGTTTTTGTCTGCTTCCCTTTCTTTCATTACTTTCTCTCTATCCCTTTTCTCTCCCTGTATATAGATGTGTATATATGTATGTTTTGCTTAGAATTAGTCGTGTGTATCCATAGTCACAAATAGCTATTAAAATCTATTATCCCACGCTTGATTTTCTCTGTTTTTGGTCACGTGATGAGTCCCTTAAATACTGCATAAGATCTTCGTTACCCGCTCTATCTTTAATAATACACTTCGTGAGTTAATTCTTCCTGGCCAGAAGGATAAACTCACTCTTTAGAGTTCATAAAGCTGATCTAGGCCACATACATAGTAATAATTAATTATAATCCGTTGTAGTTAATTATCTATATGTATATGTGCACCTATATAAATTCCCTTTCATGGCTGATGTATATTTATAACTGGTCACGACACGCGTTGATTAGATATATAGATATATTCCACGCCACTCGAGCCAATTCCTCACATAAATTGGAGAATACATTTAAACGTGTTAAACATCTTTTTTTTTTTATTTGTTACATAAATTGTAACTGGTGGAGAATATTATTTTAAACGTTGCAGATTCATCCGAGTTACTACACATTCCTGTAGATAACGTGGGCACGCTTTAAAACTCGCCTCCTTTAAAAAGGGGCGTTGAATCCAAGCGTGCGCTTCTGTTTCGTTTCATGTTTAAAGTTGATCCATTACATTATTCTCGTGGAAAAGAATAATGCTAGTAATGCCCCTTTTGGTATAATTTACGCTACATTATAATGGTGGAGGATGCGGGCGGTGTTTTAAACTTTATTTCGTGAACAATTCCGTTTCAATCAGCGTGTTTTATTAGATTTTTGGTGCTATTAGATGTGTGTATTTGCGCGCACTCGCCAGGTGAACCGAGTCGGCGAGTGAACCGAGTCAGTGAGCCGAGTCAGTGAGTCGAGTCGCAACGCGACTCCCCTCACCCACTCCGTGATAACTGAAAAGCTTTAAGCTCATTGTTTGTGTAGCACGCTAACAGCGCGTATTTGTTTGACAAATTTAGCCACGGTTAGGTGCTTAAAGTTAAAACTGCAGTCATAACATTAAACTTGTGTCTGAAGACGATGAAATCGCAGAACAGCACATTTTTAATTGTGTAATCGCCTGGTAAGAACGAAGAAATCTTCTTCCAGTGCAGTAAAAGATTGATTTGAGCGATGTTCCTCTTATCTTTCTAAAGGCCTTATTATTATACCGCTAGATTCGATTCATTGCGTTGGACCAATGTACTCGACTAAGCGATGTCACTCCCTGCGGCGCACAACCTTGGCGTAGCTAACCAAAACGCGCACTGTGTGCATACCCAATCAAAATCACTGCTGGCAAATATTTGATTGATATGTATAAGGGAGTCCTCTGCACTCTGATCAAGTGTAAGATTTAGACAACGGCGAAGAAATCCCGTTGTGATTTTGTGTGCATGGCAGCGAAGAAATCCTGCCCACATTTCTTGTGCATAAATAGCGCAAAAGGATCCCTAGATCTAAAAAGGTTCTCCGTTCAAGCATGAAATCGCCATTAAAGCCATCTTCTAGGAAACGCGCGTCGATTTCACTTCCTGTCTGAGTTTAGGGGGGGTAGGGCGCAGTACCTCTGACTGACCACCAGAGGGCCACCCTCTTGAGCGTCTAACGCGTGGTAACCTAACCCCCTCCTTACTCACTGTGGCGTAAGCCCACCGTCGCCACCTTGTGGTCCTTCTTAGCTAGGTCCACTATTTCCTTCCCCTTTAATTTCATTTGACCTCTCTCTATTTCAATTTCCCCCTTGCTACCTTAATTTTATTTCTAGTCTTTCGGATTACTATTGGTTTTTTTTTCCCTTTTTGTATTTTCACTTCTTGCATTTCTTATTTCATTTTATTACCATTCGGTAACTCTTTTATTTCAGCCTTTCTTACGATGCATGCTTGCTTAGTTTGAACTAAAGCCAAGTTTAAGTAAGATTTAAATCAGGCTTCTGTGTTGTCCATTAGTGCCTCCCTCTTAGTAGGACTTCTCCCCAGGACATTCACAGATAGAGACGGCTTCCTTCTCTTTTCTCTCTTTAATTCGTACCTCCAATTTTCATGAACAGTTCAGTATTTCCTTATCTCTATATTTCTACCTTTCTCATTAATTGAGTGAGTCTGATTACTATAGGTATCAGCTTTATCTCTTACCCTACACCTGCTTTAATTTAGATTTAATTTAAACAAGGTTTAAATTGAAATTTTAAATTAATATCAAGTTACATTTGTTCAGCCATTTGTATACTTGCAGGTAATGCTCCCCTTAGTGCTCTGCGGAGAAGCGACGGTTGTCCCCAGGTTGAATTCGGTGAATGGAGTCGCCTGGACTGGCGGACCCAGCGCTGGCTGAGAGTGTGCGCGTCGGACGCCTCGGCCCTCGTACCATTGGTAGGCGGCACGCAGGCGACATCAGCACTTGAGCATTCCAGGTGAAAAGGCAGACGAGGCCAACTGACCACCAGAGCAGTTGGGTTACGTACCCACAGTAAGGCTCCGTACCGACGGACCTGCCCGTCTGGCGCAGCTTGCCACAGAGGCAGCTGACCCCAAAAAAGGGTTTTAGGAGGAAACCCGATTCTGGCTCTGCAGCCTGGCAGTTGGCATGCCTCACCTGACCGCTGCCCAATTGTGCTAAAGGTCATAGCTATTTGAGTGGTCGCACCATGGTACGGGAAAGCGAGGGGCCCTGAGTCACACTGCAGTTGAGTGTTTGGGGACCGTCAGGTAGGTTGGCTTCACCACTGATTCTCATCTGAGCAACCTCAATTCACCCCAGGCATAGCTAAAGGGCATACGGCCCATCCACTTAGTATAAGCCATGACATCTCTGATTATTTAAGTGTTGGCCCAGCTCTCTCTCTCTTAAGCCACACCATCTCCATAGGGCTTATGACTCAACAGCGCCCCCACTCCGGCAGGCCTGTCATAAACCCTATGCGTGATAGCTAACTTAAGTCTTCTATTTTCCTCTAGCTATACCTGTTTTCATTTACATCTCGCTTTACATTTCACTCCTCTAATTGTTCCAGTTTTGTTTTCTTTTGTGTTAGCTGCTGTTCTGTTGTGACTTATCTCCCAAAGTTCACATACAGACAGAGCCTATGAGAACCAGCAAGAAAAAGAGCTAAATGCTAGATTGACGACCCAGGCAGCCAGTGTAAGATGACCCACTAGGCTACTGCCTGCCCAAATTTCCATTTAGATCCGGCGTGTACTCACACAAATTGGCCCTCCCTGGCCACTTACGGCCAAAACCATAATTATCTGGCCTATGTACTACTAACTGTCTACACCAGTTAGCCAAATTTATACTCCCTGCGTACCAAATTCAGTGTCACTGTAGCTCATTAATTCTGCGCGGACTTGTATGGCCTTTGGTGTTCTTTCTCTCTCGCCAACAGTGAGCTACTGTGTCCCAATCATCCAGTCCCGCCACTCACTGGGACCACCTCGAGACCTGGCTGTGTGTTGCGACGACTGTGTTCCTGCTCCAAGCTGCTGGCAACCTACAGCACCTAAGCATAGAGCAGCTGGACGACGACGTAAGCGGACAGACGGCCCACAATCTGATTCAGAACCCCAAAGGATGGGCAGAGATCATCGGGAGCCTCGCACACCACCTCGTCGCCCAGGCACGACCCAGCGAAACGAGCAATGTCCACCTGGAGCAAGAAGCAGCAGCGCGCTCAAGCTCCAGAACGAGGAGGCCTGAAGGAACTAGGCCCATGCTCAAAGCTGCCTAAATCAGCATACTCCTCGAGACCCAGAACCGGCGCGGGACAGAAGGTGAAATGGACCCAGAGCTCCGAGAGGCAGTGGAAAAACTACAAAGGGCCTCATGCAGAGACCAAGCACCGAGAGCAGTTGGAGAGAGAATCCAGAGAGGAACTCATCAGGAAACTCCAACAAGTGAAGCTCTCCTAACCAGAGCAAAAAGTGAACTGAACAGAAAGGAACGCTAAGGTCAAAGCCTGCAAAAACCACCTGCTGGCGACCCGAGCTGAAAGCCATACTTCAGCACAACCAGGGTACACATTCACAGATGAACTTAACACCGTTCACAGAGAACTGAACTGGTCATACCTTCTGCAAAATGACCAGAGAAGGTAAACGCTCACCACAGAGTTTTCCTTGACCAGTGAGCACAAGTCTCCCAGCCACCACTCCCTAATTCCAAAAGGGGGGTGGAAGCCCACTGCTCAATGTGTCACCAGGCAGAATCCACAAGGCCTACGCCAAGCAGAGGACTGCTGCCAAAAAGGCTGTGGAAGGAACCAACCATTGACCCTGTCTCTGAACTGGCCCTAGAGGGCGCACACAAACACACATCGAGATGGACCCTCAGCCTGAGGAAGCAAAGGCTGAGGACATTTGGGAGCCACCCGCTGATCATCTTGTCATCCGATCACCACGACGACTGTCGCCCAACGATGTCCACACCTGGACATCCTTGCCCGAAAGGGGGGAATCTGTAGCGTATGATCTATTCTCAAACTGATTTCTACATTAACCCAAACTAAACATAGAGTAACCCCGAGAGGCCTCCTGCGGCCAGATGCCGCTTTGGAATGCAAAAAGTCTCTCTGGGACCCACACAGGACTTACCCCTGCAATAAAAGAAACCTTTGATGACTGAACTTCTGGGAAACTTCATGATTAGTTCGTCAGCAGGGATCCAACACACACACACACACACACACGCACACACACTTACTTTACGACACACACACACACCCCCACGCTTACCTTACACACACAATGGAGAAACCCCTCTCTCTTCAATGTAACGTGTAATTATATGTAATTATTCCATGTCTAAATAGTGTGATGTTATTTTGTTTACATATATTGTGTGTTTAACTAACCTTAATGACTTTAAATAGTTTTAATCTAGCATATCATTTTAAATGTCTGTAACCAGGTTTTATTTGTAATATTCTTCACAAATCCATCGAATTTGGTATGTAGTTAATCGTCTCGAGATACCCGGATTGATTATGCATATCACATTGCAATGGGATACATCATTTCATGTTTTCACTTAATTTCATTTATAACACGGTATAAGCCAGCTCCTCCCTGGACATTTAAATTAGGGTCCGAGACCAGACAAAGAGAGTCATCCGGACATGCAAACCCAACTTCCTGATTGGCCCATAGCCCAAAGAGGCGTGTGCGCTGGTGTTGTTTTAAAACAACACCACGCTCACTTCTCCTCTTCTTCTTCTCTTCTAACTCTCTCTTGGGATTTGAGAGTTAGACTTCAGAGTTTGACTTCACTTCTCAACTTCACTTCTTCCGGTTTCTCTCCCCCGGGGCCACGTGCCCCGGGAAGAGGAAGCCAGGATCTCTCTCTCTCCGGACACAAGATGCAACTACCTCCGGGCTCACGCCTTTCCAAACAACAACCAACCAGCGAACTCTACCCGACCTCGCACAAACTCTCAACCTTGAGGCCATGCAAGTATAGTTAATGACCTATATCTGCGTTAAGATTGGACCCCTGTGTTACAGGAGAATTAAGTTCGTGCTGGTTCTGAAAAAGGCTAATTAGTTGTGTTTTTGTCTGCTTCCCTTTCTTTCATCACTTTCTCTCTATCCCTTTTCTCTCCCTGTATATAGATGTATATATATATGCATGTGTTGCTTAGAATTAGTCGTGTGTATCCATAGTCACATATAGCTATTAAAATCTATTATCCCACGCTTGATTTTCTCTGTTTTTGGTCACGTGATGAGTCCCTTAAATACTGCATAAGATCTTCGTTACCCGCTCTATCTTTAATAATACACTTCGTGAGTTAATTCTTCCTGGCCAGAAGGATAAACTCACTCTTTAGAGTTCATAAAGCTGATCTAGGCCACATACATAGTAATAATTAATTATAATCCGTTGTAATTAATTATCTATATGTATATGTGCACCTATATAAATTCCCTTTCATGGCTGATGTATATTTATAACTGGTCACGACACGCGTTGATTAGATATATAGATATATTTCACGCCACTCGAGCCAATTCCTCACATAAATTGGAGAATACATTTAAACGTGTTAAACATCTTTTTTTTATTTGTTACATAAATTGTAACTGGTGGAGAATATTATTTTAAACGTTGCAGATTCATCCGAGTTACTACACATTCCTGTAGATAACGTGGGCACGCTTTAAAACTCGCCTCCTTTAAAAAGGGGCGTTGAATCCAAGCGTGCGCTTCTGTTTCGTTTCATGTTTAAAGTTGATCCATTACATTATTCTCGTGGAAAAGAATAATGCTAGTAATGCCCCTTTTTGGTATAATTTACGCTACATTTATTTTAGCTTGTTTTAATTTCCCTTATAATCCATTTTCTGTCTATTTGGTTTCCCTCATTTTCTTTCTTACTCTTCCTGGCAATATTTGCATCATACAATAATTTAGTTTAGTTCAATTTAGGTTTAGTCTACCTTTGGTAGCTTAACTAAATCTTAAGTCTTTCTGTAACCGAGTGCAGTTTTGCTTGGACGCCTTTCAGAGAAGCCCATTTTCATGGAATCCCCCCTTTCAGGTTTAGTCTCCTTATTGGATAGCACCTTGGAGTACCCACTTTGGCAATGAGAACTTGCAAACTCTCTATGTGACAACAGCTTTGTAATAAAACCAATGCTCACCGATGACACTTTGCTCTCTGAAGACAAAAGCAAAAATAATTGTATTTTTGCTTTTGTCTTCAGAGAGCAAACACCTATACCATTACATTGAAAGGGCTAGTGTGATGGATTAAGGTTGGAACCGTATTGTAAAGGAGAGTAGAACTTTCTAGGATAACCAGTCTTGTCTATATTAGGACGGTTGTGGAAGTGGAAATGAACAAGTACAAAAGTACTTTAACCCAAATAAGTCAGATAGGCTATTTAGCTGGTTGGTTTAGGGGTATGATTCTCACTATGTGTGTGAGAGGTCCTGGGTTGAAATCCTGGACAAGCTATCACCTTCCTTTTAACTTGTCCTTCTGTAATCATTTGAATTTTTGCTCTTCATAGTTACTCGAATGCCAAGAGCTGGCTGCTTGGTTGTCAAGACTTCCAACAAGGTTCAAAACCCAGATGAGACCGTGCTTTTTTCTCAACTTGTCCTTCTGTAACCAAGTGCTATTTTGCTCGGACACCAGTCAACAAGAGCAAGCTTTCCATCACCGTTTACATGTTTCACAGTATTATCTTGTGCAACCATCCAAAAATTTTAACATGAACCTGCAGAACTGTAAGGCCATTTGTTTGCAGGGTACAGTCAAATTCCAGTGCGGCATGGAAAAAGTATGTATTGGCGGTTTGTCTCTTTGGTCTACCCTCCACACAAAGCAGGGTCAAAGAAGAATGAAGACTGGTCACATTGGTGCCATGACCTCTACTGATGAAAGTCATTGTGGATCGTTCTTGATCAATGTCAGCTTGGTTGCCAGGGTTCGCTGAATCCCAGATCGTCTGAGTCCTGACTGTACCTGTATCAAAGAAAAAGGTTGGACATTAGGCTGTACAAAATTCAGAAACAAGGTTGACAGTTTATATTCACTGGACAAAAAGATAGACAGTTGCAATCAAAATTATTCAACAGCCATTGCAAATCAGTTTTATTGTCAAAATTTACAGACTTTCAGCTGTTTGCAATGAACAAATCAAACAAAAGCAATTTAAATAGTTCAACACAATGAATGCTTCAAGTGGTTTCCACAAATTCAACTTAAAGTGCAACTTATAATGACCTCCAGTCAAAATTATTCAACCCCCTGAATAGAATCCCCCACAACTGCACAAATATGCAAAATATGTGTTGTCTCAAGCACACTTGAGGCAACTAATCAAGGGCTTCATTAGTTGCACCTGGTGTGCTTGAGCTGGAACACATGAAATACCTGGATGGGGCAGAAAAAGGAAGCCATCAACGGCTGCAACCAGATTTCTGAGAGGCATGTTGTGAACAACCCTCGAGTGACTGCAAAAGACCTGCAGCAAGACTTGGTGACAACAGGCACTGAGGTTTCAGTGAGCACAGTATGGCATGTACTAAATGCAGAAGGCTTCCATGCCAGAACTCCAAGACATACACTACTACTGACCAAAAAGAACAAGAAAATTCGGCTCAAAATCATATAAATAATCCACAGAAGTTTTGGGATTCTGTTCTGTGGAGTGATAAAACAAAACTGGAACTTTTTGGCACAATGGATCAGCGGTATGTCTGGAGAAAGGAGGATGAAGAAAGAATACTCTGTCCACAGTCAAGCAAGGTGGACAACTGTTTACATTCACTTAAGACATAACCAACTGTGTTTACATGATTACTCGGCCAGACCTGCATTTTGACATGATGTGTGTGTATTTATTTGACCGTCCAAGTGGAATAAGCTGCTAAAGAGAACTCAATTCGGTACTCACACGATGTGGCAACTTTCTGTTTGCTCGCTTAAAGTGTGTGCACCCCCTGGTCAGGCAGGGAGACAATCATTAATTTCTTATTATATTAATTTTATGTTTTATTTTTTATCTTTCTTTTCAGGCAACAGGCACTGAGATTTCAATGAGCACAGTATGGCACGTACTAAACGCAGAAGGTTTCCATGCCAGAACTCCAAGACATACATCACTACTGACCAAAAAGAACAAGAAAATTCGGCTCAAAATCATATAAATAATCCACAGAAGTTTTGGGATTCTGTTCTGTGGAGCGATGAAACAAAACTGGAACTTTTTGGCACAATGGATCAGCGGTATGTCTGGAGAAAGGAAAATGAAGAAAGAATACTCTGTCCACAGTCAAGCAAGGTGGACAACTGTTTACATTTACTTAAGACATAACCAACTGTGTTTACATGAATACTCGGCCAGACCTGCATTTTGACATGATGTGTTTGTATTTATTTGACCGTCCAAGCAGAATAAGCTGCTAAAGAGAACTCAATTCGGTACTCAAACGATGAGCCAACTTTCTGTTCTTGCGCTTCAAGTGTGTGCACCCCCTGGTCAGGCAGGGAGACATTCATTAATTTCTTATTATCTTAATTTTATGTTTTATTTTTTATCTTTCTTTTCATGTTACACATGACCATGGGCATTAGCTGAACTGTTAATCATCCGGGGCTGAGCACAGATTCTTCTCTTGGACTCGAGTCCAAGTCCGAGATTGAGTACCCCAACTCTAGAAAATGGTACATTTTAATGGTAGTGGATAGATTCAAGTAGATGGGTAGAAGCACACCCATCAGCACATGCCGATGTAGAAATTAAATGATGTAAAATTCCTGTGCAGAGAAGTTATACCTTGTTTTGAAATTCCAGACAAACTCAGTTCAGACAACGGCCTACATTTTCTGAACAAAATATCCCAGAAAGTAACACAGGCCCTGTGAATAAAGCATATATTTGAATGTCTATATCACCCACAATCACAAGCAATGGTGGAAAGAGCCAACAGGACACTAAAGACAAAACTGGCTAAAATCTGTGCAGAGACTAAATTCAATTGGGTGCTAGCACTGCCATTAGGCCTAATGAGCATGCACATGCAGACTAACCACATAACACATCTTACCCCGCATGAAATGCTTCCAGGTCGACCAATGCCTGTACCATATTGGAGAGGACCCTATAAAGGGCCCTCACTCTAACAACTGGAAGGAGAGCTTGCGAGCTATGTAAAACATTTAACCCAAAGGGCTACAGAAGCAAGGATGATCGAACCTAACAACCTGCAGAAGGTGGGACCAGGAGATTGGGTGTACATCAGAGCATTCAAAAGGAAGTGGAATGACGTGAGAAGAACAGGGCACGCAAAGTGGTATTGGCCACACCAACAGCAATAAAAGTAGAAGGCAAAAATGGATGGTACCACCTCAATCATTGCACATGAGCACGGGACCCAAACACACCCCTGACCCCAAAACCACTTCCAGAATGACTACAAGATCCAACACCTGATACCCATGCTGACATGAACTCTGACCTGGAACTAACAGCAGAGGAACTACCAGCAGAAGAACCACTAACAGAGGAATAACTTGGGGAGCAACCCAGACCACCAGCAGAGCAGCCCCCTGAGCCATCACAAGAATCACCAAGTGACCTACCCAGGATGCCCTCAGAAGAAGTTATGAGCCCCCAAGATCTGGAGAAACAGTGGAGACTAAGAGTAGAACAATCATTGGATGAAATAAAGCATGATCTAACTCTCCTTCCCCAGGCACCAGAAGCCCAACAAAGAACAGTCAAACCAGTGCCACAAGAGCAAAGGGAAACCTCCACCAGTGGAGTGGCAGCAAATACTTGCATGTTGGAACAGCATAGGTCAGGGAATAGGAACTGCCAAACAGGAAGATATAAGGGGTGGACCAGCCACTAGAACCAGAGCAAGAACCCGACTACAAAGAGGAGACTCAGAAACCAAATAAAAGTGAATAAAAAGGGACTATAAAAAAAGCAAGCTGATACAGAACCAAACAGCAAAGATACTGTAACGAATCCGATACTTATAACCTTGGCAACCCTAGCAATAATAGCTATAACCATAGTGACAATTGGACTAACAGTTGATGAGGTAGTAAAATTGCTGGAAAAAAAGACGTTCACAGCCAAAAAAAACATAAAAACAGATTGCATAATATGTGCCAGGAAAAGACAGATAGTTAGAGTCGTTCCGATCCCTGTGATAGACAGACTGGAGCAGTCATTGGAATTAGCTGCATTTGTCCTGAGAATTCTACTGTCTTTGCGAACTTACCTGAAATGGGAATGAGTGGCATCATTTGGACTTACACATGTGTAAGTTGCTCCAGTGTCTACCATCATGGGTGTAACTTTGCCTTCTACTTTAACCTGCAACATAGGTTCTCGATCAGCATCAGTTGATAGAATTGGAAGCTGACCCTTCCATGTAAGATTTTCTAGGACCTCTAGTAATCTTGGTATGACCCATTATATGGATTTGCTGGACCCTGTGGAGGTATGTTGATAGGGATGGATTACACAGTCCCCTTCACCACCTGGAAACTGTTGCCATTGCTTGTGAGAACAATGACGTCTATAATGTCCAGTTTGTCCACAGCCCCAGCACACCCCTTGAGGACCAGGATTAAACCTTCCTCTTCCTCTTTGCTTTTTGAGGATTGAAAGGCTTGGTATGGAAAAAAACATATGAGGGGTTTAAATATACAAAGTAATCAATGAGGGTAACACACAAAAGCTGAGATTTCTCCTGAAGAGCCAAAATTCATTTCAATTCCTGGCAAAATTGTCCACTCAGCCACACAGGTCCCGAGGCAGGCATTGTCCATGGTATAGCTGGTTCCTCGTGGTGCCAGGGAGCAGACAAGAGTACAACTCTTGTTGTACGTGGTAAATGGCAAGACAGGTCTGTCTGACAGGCTGGCCCTCCCAAAAAAATGTTAAGGTTAGGGGCGAATTCAGGACCGAACACTTCTGTCAATAGTCCCACAAACTGAGAAACTTTACTTAGCTCATTGGATCTCGTGGAAATAAGAAGCTCCGCCCACTGGCGGGCTGAGCCTATGAGCCGGGATAACATGAACCCCAGCCTCTGCTTTTCATCGGGTTTGGGGTCTTCCAGGCTAGCAAAGTATAATTGGGATTGTAACAGAAAACATTGGGGGGTAAACTCAAAATCCATCATACAGTTCCGGGGGATACATGAAAGTCCACTGGGAAAATTGAATGGAGTTGAGAGCTGACATTGTTATCTTGGCGTGACGTCTCCTTCACTGTCCTGCTGCATCCATGGTGAGAAGCGAAGTATTCTGCCACGTAATGGGGATAGAGACAGATGCAAGTGCAGTTACCAGATTTTATTTAAAGTGAGTCAGGCCGACAAATCCAAATTGTAAGCACGAGCAAACTTGTGGTCAAATACAGGCAAGGGATCAGACAATCTACAAACCGAGTAAACAAGGCAAAAGACAATCAAAGACGAGAACAGTATCAAAACCATGAAAAATAAATGAGGATCAAAGGCTTGGTATGAAACAAGCATTCACAATACTTCGCATCTGAACAAAGACACACGAGGAGTTTAAATATACAAAGTAATCAATGAGAGTAACACACAACAGCTGAGACATTGGGAAGTGACCAATGACATGACGGGGGTGGAGACAGGACAGAAGTCAAAACAAAAACACACGTGTCAGCATAAACAAAGTCAATGTAAATGAAACCTGGAAGTGCGCATTGTTGCGCTTTGGGCTGCTAATCGTGCTGCTCACTCCGGAATCCATGACAGTCTTTTTCTTCCCTTAAGGAGTTTTCTACCCACTCATACTCTTCTTCTCTTCCTTTTGCATCTTCTTCTATATCCACCCTTCCCTTAATTTTTACTTCTCCTGTTATTACAGGGAGCTGATTTTTGGGTGGCGCATATGGATTAGGTGGCATATACGGAGGTGGATCAGCAAATATTTCTCTCATTTTTCCCTGTCTTTTTATTGTCTTTTTTCAGTATTTTTCTCACCTGTTTCATGCTTTTCCATGAATTTTCTCCTTCTGCTTTGAACAATGCAAGCACTTCCCATTCTTTTTCCCTTTTTGCCTCTCTCTTTTTGCTGTTATCTTAGGCCTTATAGTTTTTTATCTGTGTTTCCATCTCCTCACACACGATGGGTCAAATGTTCCTCCTTCTGGCCATTTTGTTTTCAGATTTTTCTTTCTTTTTTCCCCACTTTTTTGAAAGTTTTCCCACAATCTCTTTGCACATGGGGTGTTGGACCCCCTGTGTCCTAGGGCTTCCTACTCCAAACAGCCTAGGGGTGGTTCGTTATCACAGTCAGGAATAAAAGTCACTAGAATCCTGTGTAATGTCAGTCCTATTATGTTTGGTCTGTCTGGTCTTGTCACTGAATAACACGTAACTTTTCTCAATTCCACTGAGACTAGAATGGCTCTTTCCAAAAATGATTGCTGATTCCCCTTGTTTGCAGTACAGCTTGTTGCACTGTTCATTGACTTTAATTTAATGAGCTTCTCTAGTTAAATGAATAACTCCTCTCATGAATGTGATGTCTCCTGTTCTTATATATGCTTAAGTAGGCATAATGGGTGCTCATCTGATGTCTGCAAAAATAAAATTCTAATCTACAAAGATGAATTCTTCCCACTTCTTTAATTGCTTTTCTCAATATCTTACTTGTAAAAGGGCCAAATTCCTCTACTCTAGGATGGGTTTTTGTTTATGCTAACCCAATGTTCACAAATCCCAATTGTACTAATGAATTATAATACCAATAGAATGGAACTGAAAAGTAAAGTATGTGAGGGTGAGAACTAGACATCCACCAATTTACAAATTACTCAACAGGGACTGAGTCTACTTATCTACAGTGGGTATAGAAAAGAATCACCCCCCCCTTAAAATAATCACATTTTGTTGCTTTTCTGCCTGAAATGAAGACAGACACAGTTTTTGTTTTATCCAGCTGTATTTACTCAGTGCAACTTATAACATCCAAGTGAAAGATTTAACACCAACATGTCAGAAAAAAATAAAAATAAATAAAAAACAGAATCACTGAGTTGGAAAAAGGATAACCCCCTTTCTTTAATTTGCCTTAATTTTTTAAATTATAGCCTTTAGTCTGTTGGGATATGTCTCTACTAACTTTGCACATCTAGACTTTGCAATATTTGCCTACTCTTCTTTGCAGAACTGCTCAAGTTCAGTTAAATTTGAAGGCTGGCCTGTTAGGCGGGACGGTATCCATCCCACTCGGGAAGGTGCTGCTCTCATTTCTTGCAGCATAGCACATAGTCTCAGAACAGGCCTAGTTAACTGTTGACTATCCAGAGCCAAGGCCAGGGAGCAGACAAGCAGGCTAAACCAACCGTCTGCTAGCTCACTGAGTCGTGACCTAGATTCCACAATATCGAGACTGTGTCTGTTCCCCGAGCTAAACAAATATGTAGAAATTTTCAGAAAGTTTGTTTTATTAACCTAATTAACATAAAATTAGACCATACTGAATTCACACCTAGCACCTTTGATCTGAAGCTAGGACTGTTAAATATTAGATCTCTTATGTCTAAAGCACTTATTGTTAATGAAACCATTACCGATCAGGAGTTTAATATAATGTGTTTAATAGAAACATGGATTAAACCAAACGAGTACATAGCACTAAATGAAGCCAGTCCTGGGGAATGGCTAATTTGTAGATTACCTCATTGATGGGTTTGATTATCTTGAATGGACCGGTGTATTGAAGACAGAGCTTTTTGCAGGGGTAGTTTAGTTTCAGGTCCCGGGTCGAGAGTCATACCCGCTCCCCTGGCTGATACTTAGGGGTTACGATGGCAACGATGATCAGCCTGGGCTTTAGCTTGGTGGGCCGCTTGTCTTAGCTGTCGATGTGTGGCAGCCCAAACCCGTTCCCTACATTCAAACCATTCGTTAACGGCCATGGCGTTCCCCGGAAACAAAGGAGGTTGGTATCCCAGAGCAGAATGGGGTCAGGTTAGTGGCTGAGTGGCGGAGGGAGTTTTGGCCGTATTCCACCCAGGGCAAGAAGCGTGACCAATCTGACGGGTTTTGGCTACAAAATGAACAAAGCATTTTGGCTACTTCTTGATTAACTCATTCTACCTGACCATTGGATTCGGGGTGATAACCGGAGGTTAAACTGATATTCACGCCCAGTTTTTCCATGAACCCGGACCAAACTTGTGAGGTGAATTGGGGCCCCCGGTCACTTACTATGTCCTCCGGAATACCAAAGTGATGGTAAACGTGGCTAAAAATTAGTTCGGCTGTGTGAAAAGTGGATGGGAGACTGGGGAGAGGAATCAAACGAAGGGACTTAGACAAACGATCGAGGATAACGAAAATGGTGGTGTTGCCCAGTGAGTTGGTAGATCGGTGAGGAAATAGATAGCTAAATGTGACCAGGGACACTGGGGAATGGGTAGTGGCATAAGCTTGCCAACAGCGAGTGCTCTGGGTACCTTAGTTTGGGCGCAAACACTACTAGAGTTTACGACCTGTTGTATGACCCGGGACATGCGGGGCCACCAATACTTGTGTGCTAAGAGGTGATAGGTGCATTGAGAACTGGGGTGGCCTGTGCCTGGGGCCATATGGGCCCATTTTATTAATTGGTCCTGGTGGGCCTGGGGAACAAATAACAGGTAGGGACAGGGTGGACAGGTAGAGGGAATCTGCTTTCGCGGGATTTTGGCTAGGAACTGGTCTAATTCCCATTGCATGTTGCCGACCAGGCAGGAAGGAGGCAGAATGGGATCAGAGTGCATAGGTTGGGGATCTTTACTATGAATATGAAAGGGCATCAGCTTTGTGATTTTTTGATCTGGGATGGTAGGATAGGGTAAACTGAAATCGTGCAAAAAATAGGGACCAATGGGCTTGGCGTGGATATAAATGCTTGGCGGTGCACAGGTATTCTAGATTCTTGTGATCAGTAAAAATCATAAAGGGGTGCTCTGCTCCTTCCAGCCAATGTCTCCACTCTTCTAAAGCCAATTTTATGGCCAATAGCTCTCGATCACCCACATCGTAGTTTCTTTCTGCTTGGGATAATTTTTTCGAGAAAAAGGCTACCGGGTGAAGTTTGGGTTTTTCCCCTAGGCGCTGGGACAGAACGGCCCCTACTCCTGCTTCGGAGGCATCTACCTCCACTATGAAGGGACAAGAGGGGTCGGGGTGTTTAAGTATAGGTGCAGTGGTGAAGGAAGTTTTTAGACAGGAGAAAGCCCTCTCGGCCTCCTGGTTCCACAGGAGACGGTGGGTTCCGCCACACAGTAGGGCTGTGAGAGGCAGGGCAATGGAGCTAAAGCCCCAGATAAAACGGAGGTAAAAGTTAGCAAATGCCAGAAAACTTTGTAACTCCTTGATTGTTGTTGGATTGGGCCACTGTGTCACAGCTGTGACCTTACTTTTGTCCATGGCAACCCCCTCGGGGCAGATAACATAACCTAAGAAGATTGTGGTGTCTTTGTGGAATTCACATTTGTCTGCTTTGACGTACAATTGATTCTCCAGAAGGCGAGCGAGGACCTGGCATACATGGGCCACATGAGTTTCATAGGTGGTGGAGTAAACTAAAATATCATCAATATATGTGATTACAAATTTTCCTAACATGTCTCTCAGTATGTCGTTAATAAGGCATTGGCACACCGAAGGCACGTTAGTGAGCCCATATGGCATAACTAAGTACTCGTAGTGTCCTGTTGCTGTGCTGAAGGCGGTTTTCCACTCGTCCCCCTCTCGTATACGCATGAGATTGTATGCGCTGCACAGGTCTAGTTTAGTGAAGTAGTGGGCCTCTCGCAGTTGTTCCAGGGCAGAGGGGACGACTGGAAGTGGATACGGATACTTGACTGAGGCCTGGTTTAGACCTCTATAATCGATGCATGGCCGAAGGCCCCCTCCCTTCTTAGCCACGAAGAAGAAGCTGGCCGCTGCTGTGGAACTGGAATGGCGGATATACCCTTGTTGGAGAGCCTCCTGAATATACTCGGACATAGCCTTCTGCTCAGCTTGAGATAAAGGGTAAATATGATCACGTGGCAGCGTCATTCCTGGGAGTAGGTCTATCGCACAGTCATATGGACGGTGGGGTGGAAGGCCACCCGCTTTGGTTTTACTGAAGACTTCCCGAGGTCTTGGTACTTGGGGGGTATGTGTACCTTTAACATGGTCTCAGGGCTTTCGATGGTTGTGGTTGAGACCGCCAGCGTGAGTGCGTTGAGATAATGCTGAATGCAGAAGGGTGACCAGCCCATGATCTGACGGTCTGCCCAGGAAATCTCTGGGTTATGTTGCTCCATCCAGGGCAATCCCAAGATGATGGGATAATGAGCACAGGTGGTGACCCAGAACGGCATTTCCTCGTGGTGGAGGGCACTGACTCGAAGCCCCAGAGGGTGCGTGTGATGAGTGATGTCGCTGATGGTTTTACCGTCGATGGCTTGAATGCTGAGAGGATGAGATAAAGAGCAGGTGGGCATGCCAAGCTGACGCACGATCCCCTTGTCTATGAAGCTGCCCGCCGCCCTGGAGTCGAGCATGGCTGTGAATAGAGAAAAGGTGCCTGAGTGTTCAAGGATAACTGGTAAAGTGAAAGCATGAGAAACTGCTTCAGGAATTTTACTCACCGGGGATGAGTGGGTGCGGGGTCCGCCCCTCACCGGGGGTACGCTCGAGGGGCGGAACGGGCAGTGGTGGAGGAGGTGGTCAGGTTGGCCGCAATAGAAGCATGGGTGGTCCCGGCATCTCCTCTTTTTCTCACCGCTGTTGAGCTTGGCGTGGCCGATTTGCATGGGTTCCGTGGGAGCGAGCGTTGCAGCCGGCTCTGTAGGACGTGGATGAAAACTGCGACTATGCAGCAGCTGGTCGAGCCGTATGGCGAGGTCAATGAGCGCATCGAGGGTTAGGGGTTCATCGCGACATGCCATTTCTGTGAGGATGGCGGGATTGAGGCCCTGACGGAAGGCGGCTTTCAAAGCTACATTGTTCCAGCCGCTGCCTGCTGCAATTGTGCGAAACTCTTGTCAAAGAGTGAGTAGACGCTCCCCGACTTCCTGGTTGTCGGGAGTATGACTCGCCGAAACATCGTAATGAACAGTTCATATGAGGCGATAGCTTCTCCGCCTCACTCTTGTACAGCCGTGGCCCATCTCAATGCCTTGCCCATTAGCAACGAAATGAAACACGCCACCTTCTCAGTGTCTGACATTTCTCCACAACAATCAAAATACAGGGAGCATTGTAATACAAACCCCTTACAGAGTGCAGGATCGCCGGCATATTTTTCCGGTGTGGGCATAGGCAAACGAGGCATGTGAGAGGAGGAGTTGCAGGCTCTCATCCATCTCTCCCAAACGCTGTTGTTGCGCTCTGAGTAGCTGGCCATGAGCAGTGATCGCCTGGCGGATTTCCTCCGCTGCATCCATGGTAGGCGAAGTATTCTGTTACACCACCAAAGGAGAGCTGGATGCAGATGCGGTACAAAAATCCGTCATTTTATTTGGAACAAACACAGATAGTGGAACAGGACAAAATATGCAAGACTTAGGCAGGTCAAAAACAGGCAAAAGTTCAAAATACTGGCAAACAGTTATAGCTAGGGCTAGGCAGAGTACAAAAACCAGAAAACGGTCCTATTGGGGTTTAGGCAAAATCCGTAATCCAAAGGTACTTAGCTTAGTTCAAAAACCAGAATATCAGTCCAAGGTAAAGTTGCTCGGTATTGTTGATAACGGGACACAAATGAATACTTCGCGAAGAGCGCGACAAACTAAAGTCCTTAAATAATGTCCTCGTGAACAAACTAGGAAATTATAAACAGGTGTGCAATCAGAAGGTGGGTGACTGTGAGCGTGGGAGTGAAGTAGTGTAGTCCATGGCGGCCATGTCTGTAGGCTGCCGAGCATGCTGGGAAGTGTAGTGCTGTGTGTGTGAGTGCAGGTTGGTGGTGGCCATGTTTGTAGGCCGCTGTGAGTTCTGGGAAATGGAGGCGCACTTGTAGCGCAACCTAACACCTGGATACAGTTATATACATCGGCCCAGTCTAACTGGCAGAGAAGGAGGTGTCGCACTCATTTATAATGAAAATCTAAGCTTCACAAAAAACAGTCATGACTTCAACTCCTGTGAAGTTCTTCATACTAGTATAACATATGTAACCACAAAAAATAAGTCTATCGAGTCGATTCCACTCATTATTATTTACAGACCCCCAGGGCCATATTCTGAATTCCTTGGTGAATTTGCAGATTTTGTCTCGAACCTGGTTGTTTCTCTAGATAAAGCATTAATTGTTGGTGACTTTAATATTCATTTTGATAACCCGGAAGATCCTCTGAGAACAGCAGTTGTGTCTATTTTAGATTCAGTAGGGGTCAATCAGAATGTAATAGGACTCACTCATAATGGTGGTCACACTCTTGACATTATACTAACATTCATATTAAATACACAAAATATAGTCACATTTCCGCAGTCTGAAGCTATCTTGGACCATTATCTCATCTCGTGTAAATTGTGCATTGATCATAAAATATGCACCTTGCCACGCTACTGTGTCAAACGTACATTCACGTCAGCTACTGCACATTATCAATAACCTCCCAGAGATATCAACTACGATTCGATTACTCGATCATTCTGATCCCATAGAACTTGATCAGGCGACTGAATGCTTAGAGTTAATGTTCCACTACACGTTAGATAAGGTAGCTCCACTTAAAAGAAAAATAGAGAGAAAAACCTAGCACCCTGGTATAACGATCACACACATACGTTAAAACAGATCACTCGACAATTAGAACGTAAATGGCGTCAAACCAAATTGGTAGTATTTCAAACAGCATGGAAGGAGAGCCTCCTAAACTATAGGAAATCTCTTAGTGCTGCTAGATCAGCTTATCTCTCTACCTTAACTGAAGATAACAAAAATAATCCTAGATTCTTATTTAATACTATAGCAAAATTAACTAGGAATAAAACCACCACAGACACATACACACAATCATTATATAGCAGCAATGATTTCATGAATTTTTTCATTGGCAAAATTGAAAATATTAGAAAAAAAATTCAGACTATTAATTTAAAACCAGACAGTCTTATAACTAACCTTGTAAGTAATAATATAGCAATATCAGATCAACAATTAGAATGCTTTACTCCCCTTAGAGAGACCGAACTTATTTAATTAATTTCTTAATCAAAATCATCAACTTGTATACTAGATTCCTTACCTACATGTTTCTTCAAACAGATTATTCCAGAAAAAATCAAACCCCTTCTAAAAATAATCAGTTCTTCCCTTAGCACTGGCTATGAACCTAAATCATTTAAACTAGCAATTATCAAACCCCTGATTAAAAAACCTGACCTTGACCCCTGTCAATTGTCCAGCTATAGGCCAATATCAAATCTCCCCTTTATCTCCAAGATCTTAGAAAAGGTTGTAGCACAGCAGCTATGCTCATATCTAAATAGGTATAAACGTTCATGAAATGTATCAGTCAGGATTTAGGCCTCATCATAGCACAGAGACAGCACTGGTTAAAGTGGTAAATGACTTACTGCTGGCCTCTGATCAGGGTTGGGTCTCGATGCTTGTGTTGCTTGACCTTAGTGCAGCTTTTGATACAATTGATCATACTCTTCTCCTTGGTAGATTAGAAAACGTTGTTGGCATTAAGGGAATGGACCTCTCCTGGCGCCGGTCTTATTTGACTGATTGCTATCAGTCTGTAGATGTAAATGGTGAATTCTCTATGCATACTGAGGTAAAGTTTGGTGTTCCACAAGGTTCTGTTTTAGGCCCACTGCTTTTTTCTTTATATATGCTACTGTGGAGGCGGGGGCGTGGTCAAGCACCGGTTTGTGAATGGAGAGCGGAGCCGGAGAAAGTGAGTGGTAAGGTTTACACACCTGTAGGAAATTGAGACTAACGAGTGTTCTGTGTTGCAGTGAGAAGAAAAGGAGGAGAAACATGTGCCTCAAGAGAGAGAGTGACGCCGACACAGAGCTACATGTGTGCGTGCATGTGTGTGTGTGTGTGTGCAGTGATACAGAAAATAAAAAGCTTCAAGTGGGAGTAAGCCTGTCTCCTGTCTGGTTCCTCCGTACCCAGCTTGGGTTCATTACACTGGTGCCAAAACCTGGGAAAAATGAGAGGAAATCGCTGCCATGGAAGGCTCACCTCTGGACCATCTCATCAATCAGCTGGCCAACCTCCACCAGACCCAACACCAGGCCCTCCTGCAGCTCCAGCGCGACCAGGAAAAGCGGTTTAAGAACCTCCTCGATGCCCAGGCCGAGGACTGCCAGGTGCTCCAGGGCCTGGTGCAGCAGGCCGGGTTTCCAGCCGCCGGGCCCACAGCCCCCGCAGCAGACACGGCCGCTGCTCTGCCCCACGTCCTGCTGATGAAGATGGGACCTCAGGATGATCCAGAGGCCTTTCTGGAGCTGTATGAGCGCTCCGCGTGGGCATGGGGCTGGCCTGAGGGTCAGTGGGCACCCGCCTGGTGCCGCTCCTGTCGGGGGAGGCACAGCTTGCGGCCCAGCAGCTGCCCATTGCTGGCATGCTGGAGTACCCGGACCTGAAGTGAGTGATCCTGCAGTGGGTCGGGCGGACCCCCGAAGAGCACCAGCAGCACTTCAGAGCCCTGGCCTTCGCGGAGCTCTGCAGGCCATTCGCCTTCGCCCAGAAGCTACAGGACACCTGCAGGAGGTGGTTGTTGGCTGAGGTACGCGACGCAGAGGAAGCGATCGACCTAGTGGTGCTGGAGCAGTTCATCACCCGGCTTCCCGACGGGATGGCGGAATGGGTCCAGTGCCATCATCCTGCGTCGCTGGATGAGGCGGTTCAGCTGGCAGAGGATCACCTGGTGGGGTATCCAGGGGCAGGTGAGCCCCACCCTTCTTCCTCTCTCTCTTTCTCTCAACCTCGTGCCTCTCCCCATCCCTTCCCAGATGTGGGCTGGGTCCACCCCAACCCATGCCATGCTCCCGTCCCTTCCCCCCTCCCCTTCCCACTCCCTCTGCTCTCCCTGTTTCTGTCTCTTCTGCTCCTCAGGTGGGTGAAACCAAAGCTGCCAGTGCAGGAGGAATGCCTGGGTCGGCGTGCTGGCATTGTGGGGATCCGGGGCATTTCCAGGACCTGTGCCCCATCATGGATGTGGGAGCAATGGTCCAGCTTCCCGACGCGCCACAGGCCACCCCCGATCAAGCAGGGACATACCGCATACCGGTGAGTGTTCAAGGGGGTACATACCAAACCTTGGTGGATTCAGGATGCAATCAAACCTCCATTCACCAAGGCTTGGTTCAAGGGGAGGCATTGGAAAATGCACGTTTGGTGAAGGTGAGGTGTGTGCACAGGGATATTCACGAGTATCCATTAGTGCCCACTGTCATAAAATTTCGAGGGAAAAAAAATATAGTGGAGGCGGCGGTTAGTCCCCGTCTCACCCATCCACTAATTTTGGGAACTAATTGTCCGGGGTTTCATTTATTAGCGAGAGAAATGTTTGTGAATGGGTCCTGCATTAGGGAGAAGCGGTGTGTAATGTGTGCAGCCTTGGCGGGAGAGGTGGTGCCAGGGCCGTCAACGACAGCTCCATGTCAGCATGACAATGAGAGCGGGGGTAGTGGCTCTCCCCCCCCTTAGCAGGGATTCCCCTCAGGGATTTTCCCTTGGAGCAGTCGCTCAACGAAACCCTGAAGCATGCCTTTGATCAAGTGAGAGTAATCGATGGTCAGCTGATCCAGCCCAATGTTGCGGTCTCCCACCCCTACTTCTCCATTATTAAAGATAGGATTTATAGAGTGACGCAGGACACTCAGACCGAGGAAAATGTAGCCCAATTGTTGGTTCTGAAGAACCGTCGGGAAGGATTATTCCAGGCGGCTCATTATAACCCTATGGCAGGGCACTTAGGGCAGGCAAAAACATTAGGTCGGCTCTTGGCTCGCTTTTATTGGCCAGGCATTCGTGGTGACGTTCGCCAGTGGTGCGCGATGTGCCGCAAATGCCAGCTGGTGAATCCACCGGCCACCCCAAAAGCGCCATTGCGCCCACTCCTGTTAATCGAGGTCCCCTTCGAGAGAATTGGCATGGACCTCGTCGGGCCATTAGACCGATCTGCATGGGGGTATTGCTTTGTATTAGTATTAGTGGACTATGCAACGCGATACCCGGAAGTGGTGCCTCTACGCAATATCTCCACGAGGAATGTTGCGGATGCACTCTTCTGTGTTATCTCCCAGGTTGGGATCCCGAAAGAGATCCTAACTGATCAGGGCACATCTTTTATGTCATGCACCCTGCACGAACTGTACGAATTGTTGGGGGTTAAAGCGATTCGCACCAGCATTTATCATCTGCAAATGGATGGGCTGGTGGAGCGCTTTAATCAAACGCTTAAAAATATGATTTGTAAGTTTGTGCAGGAAGATACACGGAATTGGGATAAGTGGCTAGAGCCCCTGTTATTCGCAGTACGAGAGGTCCCGCAAGCCTCCACAGGGTTCTCTCCATTTGAATTATTGTATGGACACAAGCCGCGCGGCGTACTTGACGTCATACGGGAAAATTGGGAGGAGGGGCCTTCAGCCAGTAAGAATGAATTTCAGTACGTTTTGGACCTGAGAGCAAAACTCCACACATTAACTCACCTAATGCACGAGAATTTGCTACAGGCACAAGAACGTCAATCCCAGCTGTATAACAGGGGTGCACAGCTATGCAAGTTCACACCAGGAGATAAAGTGCTCGTGTTACTACCCACGGTGAGCTCCAAATTACTCACCAAGTGACAAGCACCCTTTGAGGTCACACGGCGAGTCGGGGATGTCGACCATGAGGTAAGGCGAATGGATAGAGGCGGGGCATGGCAGGTTTATCATCTAAAGCTGCTAAAACTATGGAGGGAGACGGCATCGGTAGCATTGGCAATGGTAGTTCCTGAAAGGGAGGAGGTAGGGCCAGAGGTAGATCTAAAATTGGCGAGTCAATCCCCTCCAGTGCCGTGCGGGGACCACCTCTCCCCAGCCCAAATTATAGATATCGAAACCCTACAGGCAGAGTTTTCTGACGTGTTCTCGCCTCTCCCCGGCCACACTAACCTCATAGAGCACCACATTGAGACAGCCCCAGGGGTGGTGGTTCGCAGCCACCCCTATCGGTTCCCTGAACACAACAAAAATGTGGTCAGGGATGAACTTAAGGCCATGCTAAAAATGGGAGTAATCAAGGAGTCCCACAGTGACTGGAGCAGCCCGGTGGTCTTAGTTCCCAAGGCCGACAGGACGGTCCGGTTCTGTGTGGACTTTAGAAAAGTCAACGCGGTGTCTAAATTCGATGCATATCCAATGCCTCGCATTGACGAACTGCTCAATCGGTTGGGCGCGGCTCGCTTTTATTCGACACTGGATTTAACCAAGGGATATTGGCACATCCCCTTGACTCCAATGTCCCGGGAAAAAACAGCCTTTTCCACCCCGTTCGGCTTACACCAAATCGTGACCCTTCCTTTTGGGTTGTTCGGGGCTCCCGCGACGTTCCAGTGGCTCATGGACTGAATACTCCGTCCACACACTGCATATGCCGCTGCCTATTTAGATGACATTATTATATACAGTAATATATAATACTGGCAGCGACACCTGCAGCACTTAAGGGCAGTGCTGAGGTCGCTGAGGCATGCGGGACTAACGGCCAACCCAAAGTAGTGCGCGATTGGACGGGTGGAAGTACGGTATCTGGGCTTCCATTCAGGTCATGGACAGGTGCGTCCCCAAATTGATAAGACAGCAGCGATTGCGACCTGCCCAGGGCCCAAGACCAAAAAGGAGGTGAGATGGTTCCTGGGGTTGGCTGGCTATTATCGTAGGTTTGTACATAATTATTCGGACATCACCAGCTTGCTGACTGATCTCACTAAAAAGGGGGCACCAGACCCAGTCCAGTGGACAGAGCCGTGCCAACAGGCATTCACTCAGGTAAAAGCTGCACTGTGTGGCGCACAACTTTTACATTCTCCTGACGTCTCTCTCCCTTTTGTTTTGCAGATGGATGCGTCGGACAGGGGGCTGGGGGCTGTGCTGTCCCAGGTGGTGGAAGGGGTGGAGTGCCCCGTGCTGTACATCAGCTGCAAGCTCTTGGTACGGGAAACAAAGTACAGCACGATTGAGAAAGAGTGCCTGGCCATCAAGTGGGCGGTCCTCACCCTCCGCTACTATCTGCTGGGGCAGGTCTTCACCCTCTGTTCGGATCACGCCCCGCTCCAGTGGCTCCACCGCATGAAGGATGCCAACGTGCGGATCACTCGTTGGTACCTGGCACTTCAGCCTTTTAAGTTCGAGGTGATCCACAGACCAGGGGCGCAGATGGCTGTGGTGGACTTCCTCTCCCGGAAAGGGGGGGGGGAGTCGGCGGCAGGCCGGATGGCTCCCTGGCCTGAGTCGGGCGGTGGGGGTATGTGGAGGCGGGGGCGTGGTCGAGCACCGGTTTGTGAATGGAGGGCGGAGCCGGAGAAAGCGAGAAATTGAGGAAATTGAGATTAACGAGTGTTCTGTGTTGCAGTGAGAAGAAAAGGAGGCGAGACACGTACTTCGAGAGAGAGAGTGATGCCGACACAGAGCTACGTGTGCATGCGTGCGTGTGTGTGTGCAGTGATACGGAAAATAAAAAGCTTCAAGTGGGAGTAAGCCTGTCTCCTGTCTGGTTCCTCCGTATCCAGCCTTGGGTTCATTACAGCTACCTCTGGGTCAAATTATTCATAAAAATGGAATTAGCTTCCACTGTTATGCTGATGACACACAGTTATATGTTTCAGCAAAACCAGATGACAGACACCAGCTTAATAAAGTCGAGGAATGTGTAGGACATTAGACAGTGGATGCTTATTAACTTCCTCTTACTAAATTCTGACAAGACAGAAGTACTTATACTATGCTCACATGCAGCTAGAAGTAAGTTTTCTGATTACATAGTAACTCTGGTTCATCATGTGCAGCAGTAAAAGACCTTGGTGTGATTATTGACTCCAGTCTTTCATTTGACACCCATGTAGATAATATTACTAGGATAGCCTTCTGTTACCTCAGAAATATTGCTAAGATAAGAAATATATTGTCACTATATGATGCAGAAAAATTAGTTCATGCTTTTGTCACCTCTAGGTTGGATTATTGTAATGCCTTACTGTCTGGATGTTCCAGTAGGATCATAAACAAACTCCAGTTAGTCCAGAATGCAGCTGCAAGAGTCCTTACTAGAACCAGAAGATATGACCACATCACACCTATCTTATCCACACTGCACTGGCTCCCAGTGAAATTTTGCATTGATTATAAAATACTACTATTGACTTAATAAAGTGCTAAATGGCCTTGCGCCACAGTACCTAAGCAAACTTTTGGTCTTTTATGATCCGCCATGCCTACTTTGATCAAAAGGTGCAGGCTATTTGTTGATACCTTGAATAGTGAAGGCTACAGCAGGGGGAAGAGCTTTCTCTTACAAAGCCCCACAATTATGGAACAGCCTTCCAATTAGTGTTCGGGACTCAGACACAGTCTCAGTGTTTAAGTCCAGGCTGAAAACATATTTGTTTAGTCAAGCCTTTTGTGAATAGTTTTTTCCTTAGGTAAGGGAGCAGATCTCGAGGTCTCACAGGAATAGAGTGTTGTGGTGAACTGGGATGTTTGGATGCTGTCATCCAAAAAACTGTAATGAATTTTCATGGTTTCACAAATGCTATTTGACCATGTAGTATTAGCACATTCATAGAAGGGATTTATTTATTTATAATCGCATCTGATGTCGCCCAGATGAGGATGGGTTCCCATTTGAGTTCCCAAGGTTTCTTCCTCATATCGTCTCAGGGAGTTTTTCCTTGCCACCGTCGCCTCTGGCTTGCTCATTGGGGATAAATTCATAAATATAAAATCTATGTCCTGAATTTATATATTTCTGTAAAGCTGCTTTGGGACAATGTCCATTATTAAAAGCACTATACAAATAAACTGAACTTTAACTTGAACTGAACTTGAACATCGAAGACAACCAGGAGAATGACCAAACAATCTACAAAACCGATATCTTGGAATATTCTTTGGTCTAATATTATTCACAGGAATAACACTTTTCCAACTTTCCATAAATAATTTTTCACTTTTATCTAAAATGCACATTCACATAAACATACACTGAAATGCACACACACACAGCCACAGATAAGAGCACACACACAAAATCTTTCTCTCTCCGTTCCACACACACACACACACACACACACACACACACACACACACACACACACACACACAGGGCCTTGTCATTCACTCACATACACTGACACAATTGCTCATGCAATTTTCAAACCAAGAGACATTTTGTATACAAATTCATGGGTTATTCAACAGAGATTTGGGCATTTTTAACTGATTCACAGAGATGACAATTAGGAGAATGTCTAAGAAATCTACACAACCAGCCTCAGGATATACGTTTAGATAAAAGCTTTTGGTCTGGATTACAACAGAAACATTTAGGTAAGTGTCCAAAATAGTTACAATACCAATTCTTTGGCTGCTCTGTTGTTTTTAACACACACAGCATCTGCAGTTTTTTCTACTACATAAGAATCTTCTGTCTCATGTTTACGTACACTACAGCATATAAGTAGACCTTTTTTACTCACTTCCTTTTTCCAATACAAAGGTTGTGATTCATGCATTCATGCTAGAGCTCACTTATGTTTATTTAATTAATAATAATTAATTTGTTACATTTATATAGCACTTTTCTAGACACTCAAAGCGCTTTACATAGTATGGGGGGAAATCTCCTTAACCACCACCAGTGTGTAGCATCCACCTGGATGATGCAACGGCAGCCATAGTGCGCCAGAACACCCATCACACACCAGCTATTAGTGGAGAGGAGAGATATAGCCAATTCAGGGATGGAGATTATTAGGGGACCATGCTAGATAAGGGCCAATTTCACCAGGACACCCCTACTCTTTATAAGAAGTGGCCTGGGATTTTTAATGACCACAGAGAGTCAGAACCTTGGTTTAATGTCTCATCCGAAAGACTGTGCTCTTTTTACAGTATAGCATCCCCGTCACTATACTGGGGCATTAGGACCCACACAGACCACAGGGAGAGCACCACTTGCTGGCCCCCCTAATACCACTTCCAGCAGCAACCTTAGTTTTCCCCCAGGAGGTCTCCCATCCAGGTACTGGCCAGGCTCAATCCTGTTTAGATTCAATGGGAAACCAGGCAAGAACTGCAGGGTGATATGGCTCTGGAATCTATTTATATCATAAAGACTCCCTATGTTAGGCTTCAGATAAGCTCCAAGTGGACCCAGCCAGGCAAGACACCCACCCCACACACTTCCAATCATACAACTGAGAAAACTCCAACTACTGTGCACCACAAATCAGCAGGAGCAACCACCATGAGACCGAGACCTTTAACACAAATGGACAACACTCAAAACAGAGCAACCAATGCCCAATGAGTGGTACGTTGAACTGATAAATTGGAGTGTCCAATTTGCTTAGATCTATGTGTCATGGAACTGCCTAGATCAGTGACAGGAGATTTACAGAGCTCCACAGTCGGCGCTGAGAGTGTTAAGGATTACGCACCTGTGGCAAACTCTGTTGATGAGACTTTTGTGTTTCAGTGATGAGGAAAAAAAGGGGAGTGATCAGTGCCAACAAAGAGAGCCACACAGAAGAGAGCTGTGTGTGTGTAGATTGTGTGTATTAAAACAAGAATGTCAAAGTAATGTTCTGATCAGAAAAAGGCAAATTAAGCCATCTGTTTTGTGTGAGTCTGAGCCTGCCTCCCACCTCCTTATTTCCCCATGACAGGGAATAATATCCCACTTGTGCCGAAACTCAGGAGAAATTGAAGAGGATGCTGTCATGGAGTCATCGTCCTTGACGGAGCTTGTTAAGTCGCTCGTCGGTCTCTACCAAATCCAGCACAAGGCCATCAGGGAACTGCACACCAAACAGGAGCAGTGTTTCCAGGTGCTGCTCCAGGCTCAATCTGAGGACCGGCAGGTGTTCCAGAGCATGATCTGAGCCACGGGTATTCCAGAGCATGGTACCACCGCCCCACACCACCCTGACAAAAATGGAGCCCCAGGACGATCGCAAGGTATTCCTGGAGCTGTTTGAGCAGTGGGGGAAGCCCAGATTGCGGCCCAACAGCTCCTGGCTGCAATTCAGTTGGAGTTCCCTAACCTAAGGCGGGCAATATTGCAGCAGGCCGGCCATACACCAGAGCAACACTGGTGACCTTCAGCAAAATCCACCCATTCATGTACACGCAAAAGCTCAGAGATGCCTGCTGGAGGTGGTTACTCGCACAGCAGCGCAACATCAGAGAAGTAGGTAGTCTTGTGGTGCTGGAGCAATTCGTCACACAACTTCCAGAAGGCATGGCAGTATGGGTCCAGTGCCACCTGGAAGACCACCTGGCGGTGCATCTGGGGGCAGGTGATTCATCTTTTCTCTCTCTCTCTCACCCTTGTGTTTCCCCTTCCCTCGATCCCCTCTCCCTACCCAACAGAAATGGAGGCCCACTTCCCCAAAATCCACTCCTCATCCTGCCAGTGAGTGAATCTGGGGTTGCATGTGCCAGTCTGCTGGCACTGTGGGGAGCCCAGGCACGTCCAGGACCAGTGCCACGTGATGGAGGTAGGGGCACTGATCCGGATCCCCAACATGCCACAGGCTGCCCCCAATCGAGCAGGGATGTACCACATACCGGTAAGTGTCCAAGGAGGTATACATACCATGCATTGGTGGATTCAGGCTGTAACCAAACCTTGGCTCAAGGCATGGCATTGGGTGATGAAGGTGATGCACAGTTGGTGAAGGTGAGTTGTGTGCACATGGATGTTCACAAATATCCACTAGTGCCCATCATCCTTCAATTTCAGGAGCAGAAACACATAGTGGAGGTGGCGGTTAGTCCTTGCCTCACCCATCCACTGATCCTGGGAACCAAGTGTCTGGTGGCTGGGATTTAAGACATTAGCAAAAGAAATGTTTGTGGATGGGTCCTGCAGTAGAGAGAAACGGTGTGGGATGTGTGCAGCATTGGCTGGGGAGGCGATGCTGGGCCCATCAATGTCAGCTCCATGTCAGGGGGAAACAGAGAGTGGGCCAGGCTCTGCCCCTCCCCTCTTGGCAGGGATTCCCCTCAAGGATTTTCCTCCAGAGCAGTTGCGCTACGAGTACATGAAGCACACCTTGGACAGGTGAGAGTAATCGATGGTCAGCCATCTCAGCCAAATGTTGCGCTCTCTCACCCCTATTTTTCAATCATAAGTGATGCAGGACGCTCAATCCAGAGAGGAAATGACCCAATTGCTGGTCCCAAAGAGCTGTCAGTGTATGTCATTCCAGGCTTAAAAATATGATTTGGAAGTTCGTTCATGATGAAATGCAGAATTGGGATGGATAGCTAGAGCCCCTGTTATTCTCAATGTGAAAGGCCCCGCAATCTTCCACAGGGTTTTCTCCCATTCGAGTTATTGTACAAAGCTTTGCATTGTCTTAGACATCATCAGGGAAAATTGGGAGGAGAGACCTTTTAACAGCAAGAATGAAATTCAATATGTTCTTGACCTGAGAGCAAAACTCCACTTTGAGTCACATAACCAAGGAGAATGTGCATCAGGCACTCAGCTTCAGGAATTTACACCAGGAGATAATACAGCCATGGCCAAAAGTTTTGAGAATGACACAAATATTAATTTTCACAAAGTTTACTGCTTCAGTGTTTTTAGATCTTTTTGTCAGATGTTACTAACTGTTACTGAAGTATAATCACAAGCATTTCATAAGTGTCAATGGCTTTTATTGACAATTACATGAAGTTTATGCAAAGAGTCAATATTTGCAGTGTTGACCCTTCTTTTTCAAGACCTCTGCAATTCGCCCTGGCATACTGTCAATCAACTTCTGGGCCACATCCTGACTGATGGCAGCCCATTCTTGCATAATCAATGCTTGGAGTTTGTCAGAGTTTGTGAGTTTTTGTTTGTCCACCAGCCTCTTGAGGATTGACCACAAATTCTCAGTGGGATTAAGGTCTGGGGAGTTTCCTGGCCATGGAGCCAAAATGCCGATGTTTTGTTCCCCGAGCCACTTCGTTATCACTTTTGCCTTGTGGCAAGGTGCCCCATCATGCTGGAAAAGGCATTGTTCACCCCCAAACTGTTCTTGGATGGTTGGGAGAAGTTGCTCTCTGAGGATGTTTTTGTACCATTCTTTATTCATGGCTGTGTTCTTAGGCAAAATTGTGAGTGAGCCCACTCCCTTGGCTGAGAAGTAACCCCACACATGAGTGGTCTCAGGATGCTTTACTGTTGGCATGACACAGGAAGCGCTCACCATTTCTTCTCTGGACAAGCTTTTTTCCAGATGCCCCAAACAATCGGAAAGGGGATTCATCAGAGAAAATGACATTACCCCAGTCCTCAGCAGTCCAATCCCTGTACTTTTTGCAGAATAGCAGCCTGTCCCTGATGTTTTTCCTGGAGAGAAGTGGCTTCTTTGCTGCCCTTCTTGACACCGGGCCATACTCCAAAAGTCTTTGCCTTACTGTGCGTGCAGATGCACTCACACCTGCCTGCTGCCATTCCTGAGCAAGCTCTGCACTGGTGGTGCCCCGATCCCGCAGCTGAATCAACTTTAGGAGACGGTCCTGGCGCTTGCTGGACTTTCTTGGGCGCCCTGAAGCCTTCTTCACAACAGTTGAACCTCTCTCCTTGAAGGTCTTGATGATCCGATAAATGGTTGATTTAGGTGCAATCTTACTAGCAGCAATATCCTTGCCTGTGAATCCCTTTTTGTGCAAAGCAATGATGGCTGCACGTGTTTCCTTGCAGGTAACCATAGTTAACAGAGGAAGAACAATAATTTGAAGCACCACCCTCCTTTTAAAGCTTCCAGTCTGTTATTCTAACTCAATCAGCATGACAGAGTGATCTCCAGTCTTGTCCTCATTAACACTCTCACCTGTGTTAATGAGAGAATCACTGACATGATGTTAGCTGTGTTAGCCCTCGCCAATCGCTGCTCCGGGAAGGAGCAGCATATCTCGCTGCCCTGCTACGGAGCAGCATGTCTGTGCGCTTTCTAGCGCTATTAAAAAACTCTCTGCTGGACATTCCATTCACAAAGACTCTGGTTTTGTTTACGTTGCCATGTGCTCCTCTGTTTTTGTTTACGTCATGTCTCTTCCCCCGCTTCCTTATTGGTCCGTTGGGTTTGTGTCACATTGTTTCCTCCCATGTTCTGTCATTGGTTCTCTCGTTATTGTCTGATTATTGTTTCCAGGTGTCGTGCGTTTCTTCTCGTTTGCTTTTGATTACCTTTGTTACTAAAACCCCTATTTTTGTCCACTTCATTGCGGAGTATTGATTTAGAATAACTGAAAGTGACCCGTGATAGCTAAACGTAACGATATGTTCCTGATGATAATGATAGGTAGCGAGGAAGCTAAAGCTTTGTAGTTTTTCCTAGGTTTTGTTTACTAGGTGTTCCCTGGTCCTTGCGCTAGTTCTTAAGTTTTTTGTTTACCCGGTGTTCCTGGGTTCCTGAATGTATGTCTCGCTACTTCCTGGATTTTTGCCCTGTAAGCCTTTGGATTACTGTTTCATGATTTTCTGGATTTTTGCCCTGTAAGCCTTTGGATTACTGTTTCATGATTTTCTGGATTTTTGCCCTGTAAGCCTTTGGATTACTGTTTCATGATTTTCTGGATTTTTGCCCTGTAAGCCTTCGGATTACTGTTTCATGATTTTCTGGATTTTTGCCCTGTAAGCCTTCGGATTACTGTTTCATGATTTTCTGGATTTTTGCCCTGAAAGCCTTCAGATTACTGTTTCATGATTTTCTGGGTTTTTGCCCTGTAAGTGTTCTCATCGGAGGCTAACCCCTTTTGGAAAAGTGACGTGCTTGTCTCTGTATTTATTGTGTTGTTGTCCCATCACTTTTGAATGTGCCCTTTTGTTTGTATCTAATAAACTGACCACTTTCCCCTGCGAGTGCATCCTGTCTCCCTCTTAACCCCGGTGTCGTAACAGAATACTCCGCCAAAAAATGGATGCAGCGGGGAAAGTGAGGGCACGCCACGCCATGCCACGCCACATTTCAAATGCCTGCATACAATTCAATTTTTTTTCCCCAACGGACCTTTGTTTATCCCCCCGATGAGTATGATGGCTTTTCCACCTGGCCACAATGCTTCTGTTTGCAGGCACAAATCTATTTCCTGAGTTTGGAGGACCCCAAGCCCGATGAGGAACAGTGGGTGGGGTTCCTTCTCTTTCGTTTGGTCGGCCCTGCTTGCCAATGGGCGGAGCTTCACCTTGCCAGTGGATCCACGAAACTCAAGACAGTTTCGGGCTTTGTGGATCTACTGGTCCAGGTGTTCGGAAGCCCAGACTTCCAACCCGACCTCAGGACCTTTTTGGGGAAGGACCGTCTGGGCGACCGACCTAGCCACTCTTTCCTGGAACATTATGGGAGTAAGCGGGCTAACATGGCGGCCTGCACCTCTCATCCCCAAAACCAGGAGTGTTCCACCGAGGGATGCACCCGACCAGCCATCCTGCAGTGCCCCACCTGCAGGAACCAGGGAGTAAGGAGCAGCTACTTCTGCTCCCAAAGCTGTTTCAAGGGCAGCTGGTGGGTGCATAAGCGGCTCCACCGGCGGGCACCCTCAGAGCTCCAGCAAGTGACCCAGCAGGAGGTCTCCTCAAGGGAGCTACAACTGGAGGTTAACATGGCGACCTCCAGCCCCGAGCTCCAGCCGGAGACGCAGCAGGAAGTCTCCTCAAGGGAGCTACAACTGGAGGTTAACAAGGCGACCTCCAGCCCCAAGCAGCAGCCAGAGAATCAAGAGGAAACCTCCTCTCCTGGCCTGCTCATATCGGAGGTCCACGAGAAAACCTCCAGCCCCGAGCTCCAGCCGGAGGCCCAGCAGAAGGTCTCCACAGTGGAGCCGCTCAGGGAGGTTAACGTGGCGGCCTCCGGCACCGAGCTCCAGCCCGAGAATCAAGAGGAAACCTCCTCTCCTGGCCTGCTCATATCGGAGGTCCACGAGAAAACCTCTGCCCAAGCCACAGTCTTGCCAGAGGTTCTAGAAGAAACCTCCACTCCTGTCCAATTCATGTCAGAGGTCCACGGGTTGACCTCCTCCAAAGTCACGTTCAAGTCAGAGGCCCACGGGATGGTCTCGTCTCAAGCCCAGTCCCTATCAGAGGTCCACGGGATGACCTCCATTCCAAGTCCTAGTCCATGTCCAGGTTCCTGCCCTAATCCTAGTCCATGTCCAGGTTCCTGCCCTAGTCCAAGTCCATGTCCAGGTGCCTGCCCTATTCAAAGGCCAGTTTCTGATCTGGTTCCCAGTCCAGCTCTCAATCCTGTTCCCAGTCCTGCTCCCAATCCAGTTCCCAATCCTGTTCTCAGTCCTGCTCCCAGTCCCAGTCGAGTTTCTCGTTTAGTTCCTAGTCCAGTTGCAAGTCCAAGCCCAGGTTCCGACCATGTTCCAAGTTCAGTTCCTGATCTCTATGATGGCTACATAGGTTTGATTTCAGGATGGGTGTTAGCCCTCCTTCTCAGTTCAGAGGGTGATCTCACTCCCAGCTCTGCTTCTAACCCAGCTCATTCCTCTGTCTCCAGCCCTGTCTCCTCCTCTGTCTCCAGCCCTGTCTCCTCCTCTGTCTCTAGCCCTGTCTCCTCCTCTGTCTCCTCCACTGTCTCCAATTTGATTTCCAGCCCTGTTTCCAACCACGTTTTTGAATTTGTTTATGGTTCTGGGTCTAATTTAATTCTCTTTCCAGTTCCATACCCAGTTCTCTGTCCCATCCTCTGTCCTATATTCTGTCCCATTTCCCAGTCTGTCTCTGTGCCTGTCCCTAATCCAGGAGCTGAATCGGAGTCCAGTCAGGGTTCCAGACAGAGCGCCAGGTCACGCGCAGCTCCGCGACCCAGGCCAAGCTCCAGGTCACGCGCAGCTCCGCGACCCAGGCCAAGCTCCAGGTCACGCGCAGCTCCGCGATCCAGGCCAAGCTCCAGGTCACGCGCAGCTCCGCGACCCAGGCCAAGCTCCAGGTCACGCGCAGCTCCGCGACCCAGGCCAAGCTCCAGGTCACGCGCAGCTCCGCGACCCAGGCCAAGCTCCAGGTCACGCGCAGCTCCGCGACCCAGGCCAAGCTCCAGGTCACGCGCAGCTCCGCGACCCAGGCCAAGCTCCAGGTCACGCGCAGCTCCGCGACCCAGGCCAAGCTCCAGGTCACGCGCAGCTCCGAGATCCAGGCCAAGCATAGGTTCAGGCACCCGTCCAAGTTCTCGTCCAAGTTCTCGTCAAAGTTCTCGTCCAAGTTCTCGTCCACAACACGACACATTCAGCTCTGGCTGCGGGACATTGAACTGCACCAGCCTTGGGTCCAGGGAGGCAGATGTGCCAATCCTGCCCAGGGGCCCGGGTCCGCCAGAACCGACAGAACTTGCGGCGCTTCGGGAGCCGCGCCTTAGGGGGGGGGCTCTGTTAGCCCTCGCCAATCGCTGCTCTGGGAAGGAGCAGCATATCTCGCTGCCCTGCTATGGAGCAGCATGTCTGCGCGCTTTCTAGCGCTATTAAAAAAACTCTCCGCTGGACATTCCATTCACAAAGACTCTGGTTTTGTTTACGTTGCCATGTGCTCCTCTGTTTTTGTTTACGTCATGTCTCTTTCCCCCGCTTCCTTATTGGTCCGTTGGGTTTGTGTCACATTGTTTCCTCCCATGTTCTGTCATTGGTTCTCTTGTTATTGTCTGATTATTGTTTCCAGGTGTTGTGCGTTTCTTCTCATTTGCTTTTGATTACCTTTGTTACTAAAACCCCTATTTTTGTCCACTTCATTGCGGAGTATTGATTTAGAATAACTGAAAGTGACCCGTGATAGCTAAACGTAACTATATGTTCCTGATGATAATGATAGGTAGCGAGGAAGCTAAAGCTTCGTAGTTTTTCCTAGGTTTTTGTTTACCAGGTGTTCCCTGGTCCTTGCACTAGTTCTTAAGTTTTTTGTTTACCCGGCGTTCCTGGGTTCCTGAATGGATGTCTCGCGACTTCCTGGATTTTTGCCCTGTAAGCCTTTGGATTACTGTTTCATTATTTCCTGTATTTTTGCCCTGTAAGCCTTTGGACTACTGTTTCATGATTTCCTGGATTTTTGCCCTGTAAGCCTTTGGACTACTGTTTCATGATTTCCTGGATTTTTGCCCTGTAAGCCTTTGGACTACTGTTTCATGATTTCCTGGATTTTTGCCCTGTAAGCCTTTGGACTACTGTTTCATGATTTCCTGGATTTTTGCCCTGTAAGCCTTCGGATTACTGTTTCATGATTTCCTGGATTTTTGCCCTGAAAGCCTTCGGATTACTGTTTCATGATTTTCTGGGTTTTTGCACTGTAAGTGTTCTCATCGGTGGCTAACCCCTTTTGGAAAAGTGACGTGCTTGTCTCTGTATTTATTGTGTTGTTGTCCCATCACATTTGAATGTGCCCTTTTGTTTGTATCTAATAAACTGACCACTTTCCCCTGCGAGTGCATCCTGTCTCCCTCTTAACCCCGGTGTCGTAACAAGCTGGTCCTTTTGTGGACGGGCTGAAATGCAGTGGATGTTTTTTTGGGATTAAGTTCATTTTCATGGCAAAGAGGAACTTTGAAATTAATTGCAATTCATCTGATCACTCTTCATAACATTCTGGAGTGTATGCAAATTGCCATCATAAAAACTGAGGCAGAAGACTTATCAAAACTTCAGGAAGAGTTTTAAATGGGGTTACTGTGCTGGATGAAGCAGTTTAGCTGAAATATAGATCGCAGTCATATCCCAGCTGACAAAAAAGGGCCTCAGAATGTCCCCTAAATTGCCTCTGGGAACATCCCTCGAACGTCTACGTGTAGGGTCCTCTTGACATCCCACAGACGTCCCCAAAGATGTCCTCCAGACGTTCAAGGGGATGTTCACAGGATGTCCAGTGGCCATTTGGGACACTTAGGGGACTTTCACTTAAAGTCCTCTGAACATCGTTTTACTTTACTTTTCAGCTAACCAAAGAAAAGAGACACGTGAGTAATTGTAAGGAACAAAGTACATTTATTTTAACTGAACAATTGTAAAGGTGCTGTGCTCTTTCCGTGTGTGTGTGTGTAAATGCAAACTTCATATTGCTCGATTTCTTCACATGAACTCATAATGTAAACTTAGATCATGTACTCATAGTATGAAAAATACCCTCTATACTTGTTTTACTGTGACATCAGGTAATGTAGGTTATCTTATGACATATATTCTTTGATATTATTGTTATATTGTCTGCAGCGTAAAGCGAAAGAAACTCGACACGACTTTTGGCACTCGATTACGTGCACATTTACACTTTTCATCCGGATCCACTGGCTAGGTGGGTGACGTAATTGTTCCAAAGCAGTTCACTTGACCCTTTCTCAAGGTCCCCCACCAACCAAATTTATAGCCTATATATGTAAAATGTTCTGCTAGCTACTTGTTTTAGGTTAAAACTATGGTGTCACCCACTTATGCAGTGTGTGTAGTGTAAAAGCAAACGCTAAAATGTAGAGACGAATCTCAGCCACGTAAGCTTAAAAATAAAAATGACTTGCGTATGAGCTCTGTCGTTTACAGGGAGACCTTGTCACATGGGCATCTCAGTCACAGATCATGAACCCAGCATTCGAAAATGTCCTCTATTCATGTTTTACTGTGACATCAAGTAATGTAAGTTGAATTATGTTGATATTTTATGATCTTTGATATTGTTCTGATATTATTGCCCACAGCATAAATTTGGACAGTTGTTAAATAAAGTGTAAAGCAAAAGAAACGTTTTGTTAATTACGCGCAATATTTGGAACTCCATTATGCGTTTGATCATCCGGATCAAAGTGTGTGACCCAAAGCTATAATGCCGGCAAACAGGTACAAATGATAATATACTGTCTATCTATCTACCTATCTATCTTTGAGATCTTGGGGATCCAGATGACAGACACATTATTAGTCATTAGTGGCAAGATTTGAAACTTACATATGATGACATCATTGATTAGGAGCTACTAAAATTTAAATTTTCCCTTTCTCCTTTTGTAACTGTAATGTTTCCATAAGGAGTTATCTCCAATTTTTTTCAGCATCCTCCTAATTCCATCTCTCAAGCTGCCTCCACTCTGAAGACACAGATAACGAATCTACAAACAACAACAATCAGCAATTAATCACAAGAGAAAATTGTTTTTAAATTATTTCAGGTTAACAATGACTAGTAATGTTGCTTGTGTTGTGGCACATACCATCTTCTTTCGAAAGTCAGCATCTTTCAGCTTATTGCAGAGCTCTTATACTTCCTAAAATACAAGACTCCTCTAGCATCTCACAGCTGACAATTGTGCATAATCAATTGCATGAATGTACCAAAGCACTGGCAATTTGTTCAAAAGAATGAGAAATTGCTTTTATGATGTGCACAGCTGACTAGATGATGTGGAGGTTGAACAAGTAGTTTTGAGAATTTCAGTTGTGATCTGAGAAATGTACCAAAGCGACTGAGAAAGACTGTAAATAGTTACCATCTCGAAGAGATTGTGGATCATTCACACTTCCTTAAACAAAAACATTATTCAGATCAATATCTGTATCCATGTGTGTAGTTATCAAAAAGATTTTTTTGTTATCAAAAAGATTTTCCTGTGCTTGCTGTACAGTTTTTTTGTTATTTGTTTACAGCCATAAAAATAATGCTAATAATTATGTTTAAATCTATACTATACTTTTGAAAAGCACTATACTTTTGAAAAGTGCCTCATTGAAATGCAGAGTTTTGCATTTATTTATTTATTTATTTATTTTTTACAGAGAAGGTGAACTGAACTGAAATATAAATAAATTTTGTGGTAATCAACTATAATCAACTATAGACTGAGTTTAACCTGGAATACTCCTTTAATTCAGTGGAAGTATAACTATTTAAATGACTGAAAACATTCAATGTTAACTAATGAAACCTTATTGTAAAGTGTTACCCATATTATTATTAAACTAAGTTGGATACTTACTTACTTAATATCATAATACTTAATATTGTGTTTATATTAAACTTAATAAGTGTTATTTTTTTGTGACATAATGCATATAAAACTAAAGTCTTAACACATGGCTTTGTTTTTAAGTAAACAATTTATAAATTGTTCCTAGATTTCATGTTTAAATGGATCACTTAAATATAAATTTAAATGTAATTAATTTAAATTTCAATGTAGTAATGTATAAGGTTTAAAGATAATTCCAAAAAGATATGTATTTATATATAAATTCGGGCTGAATCAATGGTCTGCACAGTCTACACCCAACTGTGACCTTAGGAATAAGTTCATGAAGTGAACCACATCTTTCTACAAACACAGGAGATGAATTATTATTGTGATTTGGCCCAAAAGCTACTTGCACTGGTGCACCTATTGTTTTTATGGTCCGCTTAAATAACTACTTTTCAGTGTGTTTGCACAGTATTCAACCCTATACCTCATTTTGTTTAAACTCCAGTACAATAGGTGGCGGCATGCTACCCGCCAATAAACCCACAGGTGAACAGAAAGTTGGGCCATATCTGCCTGTGATATGCACACAGCACAAGTATAGGTCTCTGCGGAACATAAATGGGCGTTTCCCAATCAGTGGGCCTTTTCAGACCGGATAGGCATTGTTCAACCATCCAATCAAGTAGGGAACATTTATGCGCATGCGCTTAAAATAGGGGTCCCGCTACATCGATGCACATGCACTTAAAATAGGGACCCCGCTACATATATGCACATGTGCTTAAAATAGGGACCCCGCTACATCTATGCGCATGCGCTTAAAATAGGGACCTTCTATGCAGAGCCCTTGAGAGAGAGTTGCATCAGTGGAAGTTCAAAACGCTTGATCATCACGTGATTCATGTAGACTTCAAATAGTTCACAGAAGTTCTTTGCTGGTGATTTGAATCCATAGAGTTAGAAAGACAGAACTGCGATTTTTGGTAATTAGTAGCCAATAAATGCACTGATTTAAATTATTTATGTAACACACCAACATGTGTATGTAGTATGTATATATAGTTACATCAATGTTGTTTAATAACCTTGTTGCTGTTGTTTTGAATTAATATTTTTCACTAATCACTAATGTCATCTTTAGGACTTTCAGATAGGACAAGAGACAGTAGACCGACAGGTGACTATCAGTGATTGTCAACTCACAGCACAGTGGGTCAATGGACTAGCAGCAGCAGCAGCATGATTTTGTTTTAGAAAATTAATTGCGAATAAGTGAAATGTAAAATTAAATTAAGTGAAATTAAATTAATCTTAATGTTTACAATTCGTATGCACCCCTGTACTTATTTAAATATACAGTACATTAAAAACAACTTAAAACACATGTTCCTACACACATAATCATACATATTTTACGTATTATGACTTTTGCTATGCACTTATTTATAGATAAATTTCTAATAAACTGAAAAGCATGTTGAGCATTTTGTCTGTGTCCTTTCCTCCATGTTATTCTTGTATAGTGTCCACCATGGTTTGCTGTGCTGCATGGGGATGCTCCAATCAAGTAGCATGATCCTGCAATACCGGAGGCTACATTTTCAGGACTGCAGTCCTAAGACCGCATGTCTAGGACCCAAGGTTTTTAGAGACAATGCCACCTACCGAATTAAAGGACCAGTGACCGCATTTTTTCTGGCAACATAGAAGATGGACAACAATCAGAGTGTGAGTACCAATTGTGAATCAATTTTTAATGTTTAACATTAAAAACAATTGTGATGCATTGAATTGGACAGCAAAGTTAACATAGCTGAAGTGACCGAGAGTTGCTAACTATAGTCTTAAATCCACTATATAGAAACCATCATATATTAGCTTCTAATGCTGTAAAACGAACTGTTAGCATATTCATTTAATGAAACTGTAGTGCGACTGGCAAGCCCCAACTATGTGTGGACTTAATGACTATAATAATACATTCTAGCCAGCACATTAAACTTAAAAATATGATAAAAGCATGTCGATATGATGTGTCTGTCAGCTACATTAAATGCTACTGTCTTCATTTTGAAAGCTTGTTTAATACCATTGTTTTACCATTTTAATTAATTTAAAATAATCATAATATTTAAAGTGTGCTGACTGCCTGTTTACCCCACAATACATGTTATCAGAAAATACCAAATACCAATTATTAAAATGCCACGTTAGAATCTGTCATGTACTGTATAGTCTATATGAAGTGATTTCAAGGACACAGATTTAGCTCAATGTAGGCAATAGTATGACAGAATATTTTTAAAAATCTGTTCGTCAAGTACTAGGCTTAGGCCTAATTTATGTCTATTTATGTTTATGAAATGAACTTAAAATGTTTAATTTGACCACTTGGGCTCTCTTTTTCCTAAAGCACATAACAATCCAAAAACATTGAGGGTGTACTCAATGGGAAGCCTTCAAAGTGGTTTTCTCAGAAGTCCTCTTCCCAGGTGCTTGTCAACCTCAACAGTGAAGAACAACAGGACACCCTTTTTGCTTATCTGAAGTCAGTACTGCATAGAACACCAACGCAACTAAACTTCACGGATGAAGTGCAGTTCATCTGTGGTGCTCTATTTCCAGAGGTATGAAGATATTCTCATTTACCACTTCCACCCACCACTATCACATGCCCCAATGTTATATTTAACTAATATTTAACTCCCCTTGTAAAAAAATCACATTTAGAAGCATTTTCCTCTAATTTCACAACCATGGATGAAATTGCATAAAGAGATCAAATTTTACAATTAATTTAATAGGCTGTTGGTGGTTTGTTATGTTGCTAACTTCCAGTAGCCTATCCTAGCCTAATCTGATAACATCCCCTAAACCTACAAATTTAGTGAGGAATAATTCACTAGCATGCTTTAATATACAACTTAATTTGATTCAGATGTACTGACAATATGCAATCTTATTCTTTAAATGTCTTACCTTTTAAAAGTGCATCACAAACAGTATGTTCTGCTGCAGCTCTACTGTGCTGCTAGTAATTGCTGCTAACTTCCACGGGCTCCACAATCCACCATTACTGTAAAAAAAAATAAAAAAAATAAAAAAATAGGTCCATTGGAGTGAATGTAGTTGCGTAACTCTCTCTCTCAAGGGCTCTGCTTCTATGTGCCTATTTTCCAGAGTAAAGACCAGAAACATTTACACATGCATATATATATATATATATATATATATATATATATATATATATATATATATATATATATATATATATATATATATATATATATATATATGTATGTAAGGGACTAATAACAAAGGGAAAAAATGGCATACCTTGGTGGGAACTTTTCCAGCGAAAGGACGGAGTTGGTATGTCTGACTATAGTTGGGAAAAGCACAAGTCTATCAAAACAAATATCTAATACTTACAGAATTTTTAACATCTTTTAACATGGTTGGCATGGTTGACTTCTGAGAAGTCAAAAGCACCCCCCAAGATGACATAGAGAGCATACTGTAAAATGAATGAATAAAGCATTAATTACTACACACGTGGGTTAAATTCCGACATGACATCTGCAAAATCAGTAGGTGCCTCCACAGCTACAAGACATCTCTTGTCGTGGAACATGCTATAATATATCATGCATGTATATATATGTGTGTGTGTGTGTGTGTGTGTGTGTGTGTGTGTACAAATAACAAATTAATATTGGTTTTAGTACAGTTGACAGTGAGCTTACATCAACAGTGGTCCCAGTGATTTTTAAAAAACAAAAAAAAATATTATTATTATTTTTTTTAATGTTTGTTGTTAAGGTGAGGGTTAGGATTGATATAATTTTTAACTAGTACCACTTGAGCATGAATTATGGTTTGGGAACCACACAACAATCTGAAATAATTTATTTATTCCAGAGCCTTCAGTAAAGATTAGTTTAAAAAAAAAAAAAAAATCATAACATTTTCAATCACCTTTAGTGTAAAAAAATAAATAAAAATACAACATACCTCAAGGTCCTCAGAGGAGAATTCTGCACCGACATTTGCAATAAACTGTTTGCGCTGTATTTTAAAGAATGGCAACAGATCCATTTTGCCTCCTTATATCCAATTTCACAAGACACAGAAAAGTTCTTAACATTTTTGTGCATGGTAACTGTCATGCTGCATTAAAATAGAAAGAACAAAAAAACTCTAGCCATTACTTACTCTTCAACAACCCAATTGCAATCCTCTCCATTGAAAGACTCTCCCAAAACTCTTCTAAATTCACCTGAATACACAAAGTAAATTAACGTGACTTAAGTGCAATTAGAAAATGGAAAAAGAAAGAAAGAAAGAAAGAAAGAAAGAAAGAATGAGCACTATATATTTTTTTCTTTACCTGCCATATTGAACACACCTTTTCTGTGTAAATCCATTATGACAGTTAGAGGATGATGACCAAATTTTAGACATGAAAAGGGGTAATCATGGTGGGTCAGTGCCTCAAAATGTAGATATGCATGAAGAAACTGTGCCTCATTTGGGTAAGGCACATGTGTTGTCCTTTGCAATATGGAACGCACTCTTCCAACTGACACATGAGCCTGAGTGAGAATAGTCAGAAGAACATGTTTCAGTGCTAGATCAGGATTAACAATCTTAAGAATAATGTATTTTCCATTTCACAAATAACCCATTTCAGAAACAACACCTAAACAGAATTCCTTATGAAAATGTACAGGAAGATGGTTAGAAACACTCTATCATTGAAATTGTGAAGCCCATGAATCCAGTCCTGGTATCGGTAAAACATACCAAAATTACTGCATTTCTTGCAGTATGTGGATATTCCTGATGAGGTAAAGAAATAGACATTAACAGGACATGATGTAAAACAATCACTTGGTATTTGTTTGTATAGCATAGTTTAATCTAACAATACTGCCCCAATGTTGGAGCTTAATGCAAACTTACATGAACCAATGTCTTAATAAATATTAAATATTCACATATATTAAAAGTTGGCAAACCAACAATGCCTACCATTCACTACACAAGTGAGCGTTGCCACTTTAGCATTTCTGGTGATGTGGATAGGAGCTGTTCTGTTCCCTATGGGCATTTTCAGTTAAGTTATATTATTAGATTATTACGTTGAAGTGAAGTGACACCTACTGTTGAAAGTTGGTACTACATGTAAAATTTATTTAGTCCTTGACTTGCGATGTCATAAATGTGTACATAGTTTCAGCATGGCAGAGAAAGAGCATGTGGTCATGGCTGCTGCTGTTTTTTATTTCAGTTGGTTTTGAATGCATTGTCGGTATGTTTTGAATATTAGCACTTTATAATTTAATAATGAATATGTATCTTTAGTTGTTGACTATTTCTGTTATGTTAATGTGTCAAATTATTTTCTTCATTTTGTGAATTAGCTCTGCTGTTGCTGGGAATTTGAATTTGAGCTGTATTTGTTGTAAAGAGCATCTATTAGATTTAAATGAACATAACTGTTAACTTTTCCTATTTAGAATCCTATCTTTGTATTTTATTGCAGTTTTACCATTTCATTGACATCAGTAAAGATGCTAAACTACTTGCTTGTCTGTTGTCTTTGGGAGGCATTATCTGACTGTCGACTCAAGCAAGGCGTTTGAGGCAGAGGACAGAACAGGAGCACTGAGATGAACAGGTCCAGGGCACTGAGAGCAGAACTACTCCTTAGGAATAAGGTCATGAGGAATATCGTCCTTCTTTACATCTTCCATAAAAATGTCTGATAGTGTGTCAGGAAGCTTTTTATTATGGTATATATATATATATATATATATATATATATATATATATATATATATATATGATTGTACCATCTGCTTCAGGCCATCACTCTGTGGAGGATATTCCCACTGTTGGTCAGACAGGTCATCATGTTGTGCTGGCTCAATCTCTGCCTCTGCTTCTGGCAGGGTAATGAAGAGCTGCCTCTTCATTTGAAAGAGACACAATGCTCTTATGCAGGCATGATTTCCTGCCTTTGCTACAAATGCAGTGCCAAGTGTTTGTCTTGGCATTGTAATTAACCAAGATTCTACCCAGTCTACTGTAATGTGACTCCTTTGGCTCATATATTGATATATAATAGTTGTACTCAGGGCCTCCAATGGTAACAAGGCTAGTAAATGTGGCACCTTTACTTTTAGCCTGATTTTTCTGCTTAAGGCATTGGTTTTTCCTTGCTCCACCATCTCAGTCAACACATCCTCTGATATATTCATTAGGTGCAACAGCACAGGGGTAGTCTACTGGGTTCAGATGCACACACTGTGTAACCAAAAGGTCACTACTTTGTGCAATTTCAACACAACTGTTGCAGATATCCCTTTTGCACATGACCTTGTGGGGTGAGCACCACATTTTTTTGACCACATGAATGGGGATACAGGGCCCATGAAATGATTTTGCTACAACATATATCCTTTTTTTTTTTTATATCAACACACTGTGCTGGTAAATAACAAGTTGAAGTTATGGGATGTTGTGTGTTATGGGGCATGATGTTTCCGTTCAATGTGTTTCTTTAAATTTTTAGAATTAAGACTCCGTCTACAGTGAGGACACTTCACAGAGATTTGCTTTCTCTTAATCACTGGAGGAGCTGCTAATACAACTGGATGAGGTGCTGGTTGCAGCAAAGGAGGTTCTTGTGGTGGATGAGGTGCTGGTTACAGCAAAGGAGGTTCTTGTAGTGTATGAGGTGCTGGTTGCAGCACAGGAGGTTCTTGTAGTGGATGAGGTGCTGATTGCAGCAAAGGAGGTTCTTGTGGTGGACGACCTAGTGGTTGTGGATCTGGAGTAAAAGTAGCTATGGGATTGGTACTGCAAAGATGCCTTTTTAGGGCACCTTTATTGATGTAGGTGTGTGGACACTGGCAGCAGTGAAAATGTCTGGCCTTTTCACCATAGCCAAAGCTACAGCTGTACAGTCTAAAACAGAGGTGAAAAAATTATCATGTAAGTAGACATTATAAAAATATACTTTATAGATGTTTTAGAAACTATGCTTACACACTGCTTACACCACAGCCAATGCTTACTCACCACCATATTCAACAGCTCTCACTTTATGTCCAGCTATATGGGCCATTATGTGGTGGTACTGTATTGGCTTACAAATTTCCGTTGTGCAGAAGGGGCAAGTGAATAACTTCGCATCTGCATGGCAGTGCTGCGGTCGAGGCTCTTGCCCTCTCCGCTGAATTGTGATGTGCTGAATAGACAAAAAAAAGATGAAATGTATATAAATTTTAATTTAAAATTTGTTTTCTCTACTGTTTAATATGATTGTTTTACATTTTTACTAGAAAACAATTTATTAACTTAAGAAGCTGCGTTACTTAGTGCCTAATTTAGTCTGGCAAGCTAACTAGCTAAGCTCATAGACTCGATTAGCAATTGTTATCTTTTAATTGGAATGAGAATGTGCTGACGGAATAGGGTTAAGCAAGCTACAGTTATCAACACCACTAAAGTGACAAACAGTTAGATGCACTAAATAGATAGCGAATGTTAGATAATAGTTCATTCTAGATAGTCAGTGCAAGTAAAGCGCTTGGAGCTTTTTAATAATTAACTGGGCAGCTAGTTAGCAAAGTCTCACAAATTAATCAAAATAGGGGTGGTGGTAGCTCAGTGGTTAAGAAGTTGGGCTACTGATCGGAAGGTTGTGAGTTGATAACCCAGCACCGCCAAGCTGCCACCGTTGGGCACTTGAGCAAGGCCCTTAACCCTCAACTGCTCCCTGGGTGCAAAAAATGTAAAGACCTTTGTAACATCAAACTGATTTCTGAATCAGCCTGGATTTAGCAAAGAAATTTCTCTGTCTCCTTGAGCTGTGAATCCTTTTCTAACCTCACCAGATGCCATCGGAATGCGACACGACCCCCCCTCTTCAGACACACACACACACACACCCGTGCACACACACAATGTAGGAATTTCTTTTGAATGTGACATGTAATTATATGTAATTATTCGATGCCTAAACAGTGTGATGTTATCTTGTTTACATATATTGTGTGTTTATGTAACATAACTATAATGATTTTAGATAGCTTAACTTAGGATATTATTTCAAATGTATGTAACCATGTTTTACTTGTAATATTCTTTATAAGTCCATCAAATTTTGTATGTGGTTAATCGTCTTGCGATACCCTGATTGATTATGCATATCATATTGCAGTGGGATACATTATTTCATGCTTTTTCTTAATTTCACACATAATATGGTTTAAACCGGCTCCTCCCAGGACATGCAAATTCGGGTCTGAGACCAGTCAAAGAGAGTTCATCCCGCCAACAAATCCAACTTCCTGATTGGCCAATAGCCCAAAGAGGCGTGTACGTTGGTGTTGTCTTTAAAACAACACCACGCTTTGAAACTCTCTCTTCTCTCTTCAGTCTCTCTTCAGTTTCACTCACTTCAACTTGACACTCTTCCGGTTTCTCTCCCCCCTTCTCTTTTCAAACGGCATGACGAACCAGCGAACTCTACACGACCTCGCGCGAAATTTCAAACCGAAGCCATGCAAGTATAGTTAATATCTGCATTTAAGAAGTCTCTTCTGCAGAGCAAACTTCAGCTTAGCTACCCGAAAATGCACTGCCTACAAAAAAAAAATCATCAGTCTCAAACGCTGTGATTGATATATAAATGGAAGAGCCCTCTACACTCTGATCAAGTGTAAGATTTAAACAACGGCGATGAAATCCCGTTGCGATTTTGTGTGCATGGCAGCGAAGAAATCCTGCCCACACTTCTTGTGCATAAATAGCACAAAAGGATCCCTGAGATCTCAAAAACTCTCTTTATTCTCGTGGTAAGGCATGAAATCGCCATTAAAGCTTCTCCTAGGGAATGCGCGCCGATTTCACTTCCTGTCTGAATTTAGGGTAGGTAGGGCGCAGTACCTCTGACTGAGGCCCTCTTGAGCGTCTAACACGTGGTAACCTAACCCCCTCCTTACTCACGGTGGCGTAAGCCCACTGCCGCCACCTTGTGGTCCTTCTTAGTTAGGTCCACTCTATTTTAATCTCTTTTTAATCTCATTTGACTCCTCTTTTTATTTCAACTTCCCCCTTGCTACTTTATTTTTATTTTTAGTCTTTTGGACTACTATTGGGGTTTTTCCCTTTTTATATTTTCATTCCTTGCATTTCTTTTATTTCATTTTTATTACCATTCGGTAACTCTTTTATTTCAGCCTTTCTTACGATGCATGCTTGTTTAGTTGAACTAAAGCCAAGTTAAGTAAGATTTAAATCAGGCCGCTGTGTTGTCCATTAGTGCCTCCCTCTTAGTAGGACTTCTCAGGACAATCACAGATAGAAAAGGCTTCCTTCTCTTTTCTCCTTTTAATTCGTACCTCAAATTTTCATGTACGGTTCATTATTTCCTTATTTCTATATTTCTATCTTTCTCATTAATTGAGTGAGTCTGACTACTATCAGTATCAGCTTTATCTCTTACCCTACACCTGCTTTAATTTAGATTTAATTTAAACAAGGTTTAAATTGAAATGTTAAATTAATATCAAGTTACATTTGTTCAGCCATGTAATGCTCCCCCTAGTGCTCTGCGGAGAAGCGACGGTTGTCCCCAGGTTGAATTCGGTGAATGGAGTCGCCTGGACTGGCAGACCCAGCGTTGGCTGTGGGTGTGCACGACAGACGCCTCGGCCCTTGTACCATTGGTAGGCGGCACTTGAGCACTCCAGGTGAAAAGGCAGATGAGGCCAACTGACCACCAGAGCAGTTGGGTTACGTACCCACAGTAAGGCTCCATACCGATGGACCTGCCCATCTGGCACAGCTGGCCACCGAGGCAGCTGGCCCCAAAAAGGGTTTTAAGAGGAAACCCGATTCTGGCTCTGCAGCCTGGCAGTTGGCATGCCTCACCTGACCAACACCCAATTGTGCTAAAGGTCATAACTGGTTGAGTGGTCGCACCATGGTATGGGAAAGCGAGGGGCCCTGAGTCAAACTGCAGTTGAGTGTTTGGGAACCGTCAGGTAGGTTGGCTTCACCACTGATTCTCATCTGAGCAACCTCAATTCACCCCAGGCATATCTAAAGGGCATACAGCCCATCCACTTAGTATAAGCCATGGCATCTCTAATTATTTAAGTGTTTGGCCCAGCTCTCTCTCTCTTAAGCCATACCGTCTCCATAGGGCTTATGACTCAACAGCGCCCCCACTCCGGCAGGCCTGTCATAAACCCTATGCATGATAGCTAACTTAGGTCTTCTATTTTCCTCTACCTATACCTGTTTTCATTTGTATCTTGCTTTACATTTCCCTCCTCTAATTATTTCAATTTTATCTTCTTTTGTTTTAGCTGCTGTTCTGTTGTGACTTATCTCTTCAAAGTTCACATACAGGCAGAGCCAGCAAGGAAAAAGCTAAATGCTAGATTGACGACCCAGGCAGCCAGTGTCTTTAAGATGACCCACTAGGCTACTGCCTGTCCAAATTTCTATTTAGATCCGGCGTTTACCCAAGCAAATTGGCCCTCCCTGGCCACTTACAGCCAAAAACCATAAGAATCTGGCCTATGTACCACTAACTGTCTACACCAGTTAGCCAAATTTGTATACTCCCTGCATACCAAATTCAGTATCACTGTAGCTCATTAATTCTGCGCGGACTTGTATGGCCTTTGGTGTTCTTTCTCTCTCACCAACAGTGAGCCACCATGTCCCAATCATCCAGTCCCGCCACCCACTGGGACGACCTCGAGACCTGGCTGTGTGTCGTGACGACTGTGTTCCTGCTCCAAGCTGCTGGCGACCTACAGCACCTAAGCAGAGAGCAGCTGGACGACGATGTATGCAGACAGATGGCCCACAATCTGATCCAGAACCCCAAGGACAGGCAGAGATCATCGGGAGCCTCGCACACAACCTCGTCGCCCAGGCATGACTCAGTGAAACGAGCAACGTCCACCTGGCGCAAGAAGCAGCAGCATGCTCAAGCTCCAGAATGAGGAGGCCTGAAGGAACCAGGCCCACACTCAAAGCTGCCTACATCAGCATACTCCTCGAGACCCAGAACCGGCATGGGACAGAAGGTGAAATGGACCCAGAGCTCCAAGAGGCAGTGGAAAAACTACAAAGGGCCCTGGCAGAACCTCATGCAGAGACAGAGCACCGAGAGCAGTTGGAGAGAGAACCCAGAGAGGAAATACACAGGAAACTCCAACAAGTAAAGCTCTCCTAACCAGAGCAGAAAGTGAAATAAAAGACAGGAACGCTAAGATCAAAGCCTGCAAAACCACCTGCTGGAGACCTGAGCTGAAATCCATACTTCAGCACAACCAGGGTACACTTTCACAGATAGACTTAACGCCGTTCACAGAAAACTGAACTGGTCATACCTTCTGCAAAATGACCAGAGAAGGTAAACGCTCACCACAAAGTTTTCCTTGACCAGTGGGCGCAAGCCTCCCAGCCACCACTCCCTAATTCCAAAAGGGGGGTGGAAGCCCACTGCTCAATGTGTCATCAGGCAGAATCCACAAGGCCTACACCAAGCAGAGGACTGCTGCCAAAAAGGCTGTGGAAGAAACCACCCATTTACCCTGTCTCTGAACTGGCCCTAGAGGGCGCACAAACGCACATCGAGATGGACCCTCAGCCTGAGGAAGCAAAGGCTGAGGACATTTAGGAGCCACCCGCTGATCGATCTGTTTGATCCACTTGTCATCCGATTACCATGACGATTGTCGCCCAACGATGTCCACACCTGGACATCCTTGTGCGAAAGGGGGGACTGTAACGTCTGAACATATCAAACTGATTTCTGAATCAGCCTGGATTTAGTGAAGAAATTTCTCTATCTCCTTGAGCTGTGAATCCTTTTCTAACCTCCTCACCAGATGCCATCGGAATGCGACACGACCCCCCCTCTTCAGACACACACACACACACACAAAGCACACACCCGTGCACACACACAATGTAGGAATTTCTTTTGAATGTAACATCTAATTATATGTAATTATTCGATGCCTAAATAGTGTGATATTATCTTGTTTACATATATTGTGTGTTTATGTAACATAACTATAAAGATTTTAGATAGCTTAACTTAGGATATTTTTTCAAATGTATGTAACCATGTTTTACTTGTAATATTCTTTATAAGTCCATCGAATTTGGTATGTGGTTAATCGTCTTGCGATACCCTGATTGATTATGCATATCATATTGCAATGGGATACATTATTTCATGCTTTTTCTTAATTTCAAACGTAATACGGTTTAAACCGGCTCCTCCCTGGACATGCAAATTTGGGTCTGAGACCAGACAAAGAGAGTTCATCCCGCCAACAAATCCAACTTCCTCATTGGCCAATAGCCCAAAGGGGCATGTGCGTTGGTGTTGTCTTTAAAACAACACCACACTTTGAAACTCTTTCATCTCTCTTCAGTCTCTTCAGTTTCTCTTCAGTTTCAATCTCCCTTCAGTTTCACTCACTTCAACTTGACACTCTTCCGGTTTCTCTCCCCCCCGGGGCCACGTGCCCCAGGAAGAGGAAGCCAGGATATCTCTCTCCCGGACAAAGGATGCAACCGCCTCACGGCCCACGCCTTTTTCAAACGGCACGACGAACCAGCGAACTCTACACGACCTCGCGTGAACTTTCAAACCGAAGCCATGCAAGTATAGTTAATGGATCTATATCTGCATTTAAGATTGTACCCCTGTTTACAGGAGATTTAAGTTCGTTGCTGGTTTTGAAAAAGGCTAATTAGTTGTGTTTTTGTCTGCCATTCCCTTTTATTTCATTACTTCCTCTCTATACCTTTTCTTTCCTTGTATATAGATGTACATATGTATGTTTTGCTTAGAGTTAGTCGTGTGTATCCATAGTTACACCTAGTTATTAAAATCTATTATCCCACACTTGATTTGTCTCTGTTTGGTCACGTGATAGAGTCAATTAAATGCTGCGATCACGATACCCGCTCTAATTTTTAATAACAAACTTCATGGTTAATCCTTCCTGGCCAGAAGGATAAACTCCCTCTTTAGTGTTCATAATTCCAAACTAGACTACAGCTAATCCTTAAAGCTGATCTAGACCACATACATAGTCATAATTAATTATAATCCGTTGTAGTTAATTATCTATATGTATATGTGCACATACACGATTTCCCTTTCATGGCTGATGTATATTTATAACTGGTCACAACACACGTTGATTAGATATATAGATATATTTTACGCCATTCGAGCTAATTCCATATATAAATTGGAGAATACATTTAAATGTGTTAAACATCTTTTACTTCGTTACAAAAATTGTAACTGGTGGAGAATATTTTTAAACGTTGCAGATTCATCCGATTTACTACACATTCTGGTAGATAATGCGGGCATGCTTTAAAACTCGTCTCCTTTAAAAAGGTGCTTCGAATCGAAGCGTGCGCTTCTGTTTCATTTTTTCATGTTTAAAGTTGATCCATTACATTATTCTGGTGGAAAAGAATAATGCTAGTAATGATTGATTCGTTACACCTTCTTCAGGTAGCCAGAAGAGACTCTAGCCTGCTCAAAAAACCCTTGATGGGTGGGGGACCCCCTCCTAAAATCTCACCATACAGCACTAGCATCATGGATGTGTTTGGAAATGACTCGCCAACTTTCAACGAGCTAAGAGGCTGTGACACTAGTGCCAGCTATATAGGCCTAATGGAAGAAAAGCAAGTTGAAGATGAAGAGGACTTCAGTTTTTCTTCCACATCAAATGCAAGTTCATCAGACACCAGTCATGAAGGTAACATGGCCTCTTAAATATAGTAGGCTAATAAATAGTAATAGTAATAAACCTGTTTCCACTGGCTGTACGTAATAGCCTACACAAATTTATGAAGCAAGTTTTATTTTAATGAAGCTGCATCTCTTGCAGAGAACCCCTTCAGCATCATGGACAGCTCCGAAAAACACGCCAACTGTACCTGCTCGAAGGATAAGAGATCCGGATCTCCAATCTGTTTTACTGGAGAAAGAAATTATGAGAGTGGACAGGGAGACGGAGAAGTTAAGGGTGGAAAAGGAGAAGCTTGAGCTTGAGAAACGGAAACTTGCATTAGAAATCCAGCTATTAGAGCGAAGGGCCTGCTACACAATTGAGAATGACAGTGTGTTTATGAACATCTAAATAATCCCAAACAATAAATATAAATAAAATAAATATACTATAAATCCCATACATCTAAATATTTTTTTTTAAAACATCATCAGCATTTTATTTCTCAACATACAATTTAATCAATACATAATTTATTTACAAGCTGGCTACAGAAATAATATTCATGAATAAAAACATTATGCCAGCAATCGTTTTGCACAGCTTGACTTTGTTATTCATTTTGCTTATGCTTTGAGACAATAAAAATGTGAAATATTGATGTAACAAAATTCTTAAAAAGCTACAATTCATATTGCAATTAATTATAATTATATTGCTTCTGAAGAGACGAGACATCACATCCTCCTCTGTGACTTGTTCTCTGATTTGTTCTACCTCTGCCTCCACTGGTCCCAAATCCTCCACTGGGAGAGGAACTCTCTTGGCTATGCAAATGTTGTGCAGCACAGCTGCTGCACACATGATGGTACATGCCCTCTCTGGCTCCATCAAGCAGTGGAATCTAAAAAAAAGGTCATTAGTATGCCTATATGCAGTAGCTATGCATAATAACCAATACCACTTTAACACACACACACTTGCTCTTGAGCACTCCTATACAGCGCTCAATGATCGACCTCGTCAGTGAGTGCACATAGTTGTATTGCCTTTTCTGCTCCGTCCGGGGTACCATGACATCAGCCACTTCTTTAAAGGGTAGCCACTGTCGCCAAGCAGTGAGCCGTCCCATCTCACACACTCTTGCCATTGCGCTCTCCCTCAAGATGCGTGCGTCATGGGCAGACCCATACCACCGCGCCACCACATCAATTAATTTCATGTCTGCATTGCACGCAACCTGAACATTAATTGAGTGAAACTTTCCTGTTTACAAAAAGGTACTCATTTTTAGATGCCCCAGCAGCCCACAACCTCATCTCTCCCGTCCACCAGCACCTCATCTCAACCTGGTCCCATCCTCCAGTAAGTACCCCGGCATTTCATTCAATTCTGCCTTTATCTTCCGCAATAGCCACCTCCAGCAAATCGTTCTGCGTATCAGGGCTCATTAAAGTAGCGTTTTTAGGCATCTCCTCAAGCCGTGCCCTTATCTGGGGATCATAATTGGAAATGAACTTGAACACATACATAAATTATTTATTGTCGTTTATTGTTCTGTTATTGTTATTGTCCTCTTCATTGTTTATTTTATTTATGAATGGATTTTGTTTTATTCATGAAACTGTTAGCTAACAATAAATCACATTTAACTAATCTTAATTGTCAAATTATTTTTATCCCATATTGTAAATGATGTAATTTGAGAGTAGGCTTTGAGGTCCACCCTATTTCACCAAGGTCCATTCATTTTAAAATTTCTGGCCTCGCCTCTGGTTTACTCAGAATCCACTGTAACAGAAGAAAGGAAGACTAATGTCACATCCAGCCGGGACATTTCATAGCCATGCCACCAGAGGGCACCTCCCCTGAATTCTACACACACTTCTTCTGTTATCATGCTCATTTCCTGTTTACACAGTACATAAAGCACATGGTCAGTGTGAAGCCTTGATGATTGTTACATTTTCTGTAAGTTCTGAGCTGTTTTTTCTTGTTTTGTATATTTTGTATGACCCTTGACTTTGTTTACCTGTTTGGATGAGTCTTTGGATCTTGTGAAATACTGTACATTGGTTTGTTCTGAACCCTGCCTGGTCTACTGACTATTCTTTAGATTTGCTCTTTGGTTTTGGGAACACTTGACATTACTGTGTTTGATTTGGTTTTAGTTTTGGAAATTACTGTGTTTGACCCTGGCCTGTTATTAAGCTTTGGATTATTAATAAACCTCCAGCACATGAAGCATAACAAGCTCTCTGAGTTGTGTCCATTACATCCAAAGCATACATGACCTGTTTACAAATTTTCTCAAGCGTTTTTTTTATTTAAAAAAAAATGCAAACAGTTAAGGCTAGGAATGGGTTAGCAGTTGGGTTTATCCTTGTAAAGTAAAAACAAAACAAAACTTTAAGTGTACTTTTGCTTTTTGTAACAGCTTATTAAATTGTAATTTATGTGTAAATTGTAAGTTATGTTTAAATATGTCTTAAATACATTTACTTTTTTTGTTGCAGTTTTTAAGCTGCACTCAGTTAGATTTAAGAGTGTCATTTTTATACTGTGACTACATACACTTTAAATTATGCTTTCAGTATTTTGATAAATGAAGTCATCTTTTACCTAATTTTAAGTATGCTTCAATATGTTAAATTTAAAAAATAAATTAATTAATTAAAAAAACGTTACTAAAGAGAAGAAGAAGCCTTTGTCTGTCACATATACATTACAGCACAGTGAAATTATTTTCTTCGCATATATCCCAGCTTGTTAGGAAGTCAGGATCAGAGCACAAGGTCAGCCATGATACAGCACCCCTGGAGCAGATAGTGTTAAGGGCATTGCTCAGAGGCCCAACAGTGGCAGCTTGGCAGTGCTGGGGCTTGAACCCCCAATGTTCTAATCAGTAACCTAAGCTGTATTAAAACATACCTTGAAAGGTATTACTTTAAAGTGTACTTTCTAAATAATGTTTGCAATGAACAAATCAAACAAAAGCAATTGATTTTTTTAACACAATGAATGCTTCAAGTGGTTTCTCCAAATTCAACTGAAAATGCAACTTATAATGACTTCTCCAGTCTCAAAATTATTCAACCCCCTGAATAGAATCCCTCACAACAGCACAAATATGCAAAACAGGTGTTGTCTCAACAGAGCTGGAACGCATGAAGTACCTGAACTGGCTAGGGGTTTGTTGAGTGTCACGTTTGACTGCATGTTAGAAATATGGCTAAGTCAAAAGAATGATCCAAAAAGTTAAGAGAAGAGATCATCGCCCTTCACAAACAAGGAACAGGATACAAAAAGATAGCGAAGGCACTGAATGTTCCTAGAGACCCCGTTGGAAGCATAGTTCGCAAGTTCAAAGTTAAGGGAACAGTGGTTATACTACCTGGATGGAGCAGAAAAAGGAAGCTAACATTATAGCTGATTATTTTCTATCCCTATTTGTCCCCCTTATCTTTACTGTTGGTCATATAAATTAATTTACCTTTCATGCCTTTTGACCTTTAGCACTTGCTAGCTTTAAGCGGCTTATGAGAGAGAATACTTTCATCAGGGGTGCAACAATGATCAGTTCATACAACACTAGCAGCAACTGTGCAGCTTAACTCATTCTGTCTACAGCAGTTGTGTTGTTTCCTTTAGGATGTGGTTGCTGGTGCTTTTGGTGTGTTTTTTGGTTTGGGCTGTCGGTACTTATTGGTACCTGTTTGGCAAACCGAGTCCTTTCTCACTGGAGTCACTTAGACCTCCGGGTCCATTAGAGCTGGACCAGAAGAAGAGAGACAAAATTCTGAAGCAAGGTGAGTGCATGAGGATTCTGTACACATCACAGTACATGTTGCTTTGATTTCTTAGAAAAGAAAACCGGAGTGTTTTTTTTAATCATGATGATATGAAATATCTTTAATTTCTTAAGCAGGTTTCTGGCCTTAGGTGATATTCGAATATTTGTGTGATTTGCAGCATTGCATGCTAAAGCTTAAAATGGCATCTAAATGTAGCATATTTTGCTCAAATAAAACACGAAAATTAAATGAAAATATAGCTGCAAGCAGCAATTACGAGGCCAATTACGAGGCCAAGCCAACAGAGTGTGTCTCATGACTGACAGTTCAGTTTGGTCTATCAAAAACTTATCGGATTAACTTAATCCATAACTTATTGCTGGCATGGACTGAAGATGATCTGAGTTGAATTTGGTGAAAATCAGATGAATGGTCCAATAAGCAAAAATATGATATGAAAAAATAATTTTGCTTCTAGCTCTTATGGTTCAAAAATTATTAGCATAAACATGAGTGCAACTTTGAGCTGTTGGTGACATTAGAGGGTTTGAGGTAGCAACTTCAAATATGCTATGGTAACATTTCAGACTCTTATCTGTGTGCCAAGTTTCATAACTTTTCTATATACGGTTCTATGGGTTGCCATAGACTCGAGAGTGGTAGAAGAAGCATAATAATAATAATAATAATAATAATAATAATAATAATAAAGTTGACAAAAACAATGCGGTGAGTGCGGTGCTTGGCCCCTAATAATAATAACACTAATGATTACAATAGGTGCCTACACAACTGCAGTGCTTGGCCCCTAATTAAAGAAATACTAATGATCTTATTAGGAAATCGTATATATAAATATAGAAGTAACATATAATACAAGGTTCAAATATGTTTTTCAAATGAAGCAGTAAAAGAAATATTAACATGCAATAAACTGATAATATGTTCATCATATTATATAGTCTATCATTATCTTGTCTTATCTTAATTAGGGAAACAGAGTTGGCCAGCTACCCAAAGTGTTGAAAGACACTTACTAAACTGTTCCTATGATAAAGAAAGCATTATATGAGTTAGATTAATCTAATTTTGCACTTGTACTGAATAGATACACTTAATTTTTTTTACATAATCTGATCAAACCTGGTTATATCTGTGGGTTTACAAGACAGAGACGCACTCCAATGATTTGTTCCTGTAGGCTTCAGGAAAGAGAAGGTTCCGGAGAATCTGGATGCCATCGTGATTGGCAGTGGCATCGGTGGCATGACGGCAGCAGCTATACTGGCCAAACTGGGCAAGAGAGTGCTGGTGCTGGAGCAGCATGACCAGGCTGGAGGTTGCTGCCACACTTACACTGAAAAAGGGTTCGAGTTTGACATAGGTAAGAAATCATGCTATTACATTTTGGACTCATTGTCAGTGTTGCCGTTTTAAGCTACAGCTCCACATGACCTTGACCAGGATAAAGTTGTTACTGAAGATGAATTAACAGCTTAATGTTATAGTTTGTAATATACTGTGGTGTATTTTTGGTTGCTAATGAATTCAGGCATATGAATCCCCCTATGGTGTTTGTAAAAAAAATAAATAAATAAATTAAAAAAAAGAGAGAGAGAGAGATGGGCACGCAACTTGGCTAGCTGAGTAGCCTAGCCACCTGATGCTACTTGGTTATAATCTGATTGAAGAATCAATCAATTATTCTAATTATTATTATGGATTTTCCACTAAAGGTCAGGGATTGCTATTTGGCAAAACTAAAACTTTCAACTTATGGCTTGGCGTCCTGTCAGTGGGTCAGTGGTGCTAAGCGGTGGACTAGACATAAATATATACAGGGCCTTCCAAAAATATCCAACCCCTTAAAAGTCATTAGATTCATCAGGGTTACAATGACACTTTGATATTTTGTGCTGTATCATATTTTATTTTAAAAGGCTGACTCTCAAAATTAATTAATTTGGCTTGTATGGGAGGGTGCCTAGAAACTGAAGAAAAAACAAATCAAAGCACATCTGGAGTTTGCCAGAAAGCATCAGAGTGACCCAGCGAAAACGTGAGAGATAGTTTTGTCAACAGATGAGACACAAATGGAGCTTTTTGTCCATAATTCAAAATACTATGAGTGGTTGAACAACCAAAAGGTAAATGTTTTACAATGGCCGAGTCAAAGTCCAGATCTTAATCCAATACAACAGACCTAATACTGGTTCTACCAGTATGGTAGAATCAGTGGTTCTACCATACTGGTAGAAATGGTTCAAATGGTTCTCCCAAGTACAAGTCTGAAGGGGTTGAATACATATGCAAGTAGCATTTTTAAGTTTTAACTTTTTTTTTTTTTTTTAAAGAAAGCTGACAAATAATGAATTTTGACTTTGGAAATTTACTTTAACAGTATATTTGTTTGCAATGAAAAAAGTAGCTGGAACAATCATTTGTAATTGTCAATCATTTGTGTCATTTGTAATCCAGACAAATTTGATGACTTTTAGGTGGGTCACCACTTTTGCAAGGCACTGTATCTCATAGAAACTCAGAGTGTTTGTGCTAGAAATGTCAAGAAATAGAAGAACAGAATTGCTTGCTCTTAAAAATCACTATAGTTTCCTGCTATGTCTTTGCAACCAGGAGGCGTGGCTGACATCAGAGTGATGTATATTAAATGTCAAGGCTAGGCTTTAAATATGGAACAAAGGGCTATTTCACGGTTGTTAATCTTCTAGTCCTGTCACTTGCACAGAAATGTAACACTTGATCTTCATGTTCTTCATGTTCTCTAAAAAGTAACGTGTAATAAAAACTGATCTACAGTGTATATAAAACTACACACCCCTGTTAAAATTGCAGGGTTTTGTGATATAAAAAAATTAAACCAAAATGTTATGACACAGCAGACCACAAACTCCATTTCCCAGCAGACACCACGGCCTACAAACATGTCCGCTTTGGACTACATTCCCCAGACCACATACATGCTCCCCCGCTCAAAGTCACCAAGCTCAGTCCCACACACTCACACAATGCCTCCTTAAAAGAGACTTTCATTCACAAACGTTGCAAAGTATGTGCGCAGTTTTGTCGCTGTAAATCTGACTGTGGTGGCAAGGGGCATAGTTGAGTGTCAGCTGTGGATGGAGACGAGGTGGGTTGAACCGGCATAGTAATGCGTGATGATTCTGACCTGTGTCTTATTACTGGTAGGCTACTTATTTGTGTCTCTTTTATGCTTTCAGTTTTTCCCCATAACCCGCGAGTGAGAGAGAGACAGAGTGCGAGACCGTTTGGCAGAGCTTGCGAGACACACACACATGTACACACGCCAAGAAACGTGAACTTGAACCTGATGGAGCGAAAGCCACAAGTTTGTTTTCAGTTTTGAAAGTGCACTGAAAAGCACGGTCTAAATAAACATGAGCCCGGAGCTCTGCTAAAATTCTGCCTATCTCCTGAGTGATCCTCTACACTTTCTCACACCAGGATTCTGCAATGCCAGTGAAACACAGGATTTGAGGTAGACGCCAACGCTGCCACGGAAGCCTCCTCACAAGCCGAGATTGTCAAGTCCCTTGCCATCCAAACCCAACATCAAGTGCTACTCAGTCAAGGACCCTTTGAGGGAGAAGTCGGAGAAGTTGACCATGAGATGGATAGAGGCAATACATTTCAAATATACCACCTCAATCTCTTGAAACGTCGGAGAGAGGCAGTTCCTGTGGCTCTGACGATGGTGGTTCCCGAGAGGGAGGAGCTGAGACTGGAGATAAGTCTAAAAAGTGTGGCCCAGTTCAACTAGGTCCCCTGTGGAGACCATCTCTCACTGTCTCAGAGACCACAGGTTGCCAGGTTGTAAGAGAAATTTTCCAACGTGTTTTCACCTTTACCTGGTCACACCGAGCTCATCGAACACCATATTGAGACTCCTCCAGGTGTGGTTGTTCACAGCCACCCATACCGGTTGCCTGAACAGAGTGATTGGAGCAGCCCAGTGCTCTTGGTGCCCAAGGCTGACAGGTTGGTCCATTTTTGTGTGGACTTTAGAAAAGTCAACACTGTGTCCAAATTTGACACATATCCGATGTCTCACATTGATAAATTGCTCAGTCGGTTAGGTGTGACTTGCTTTTATTTGACACTGGATTTAACCAAGGGGTATTGGCAGATTCCCTAGACTCTAATATCCCTAGACTCTAACAGCCTTTTCCACTTTGTTTGGGTTACACCAGTTTGTCACCCTTCCGTTTGGGTTGTTTGAAGCCCCAGCGATGTTTCAACATCTCATGGACAGAATCCTCTGCCCGTACAATGCATATGCCATTGCTTACTTAGATGACAATCATTTACTGCAACGATTGGCAACGGCATTTACAACATCTGAGGGCTATCCTGAGATCCTCTGCCCGTACAATGCATATGCCGTTGCTTACTTAGATGACAATCATTTACTGCAACGATTGGCAGCGGCATTTACAACATCTGAGGGCTATCCTGAGATCATTGAAATGGGCAGGACTCACAGCAAACCCAAAGTAGTATGCAATTGGGCAGGTGGAATTGCGGTATCTGGGCTTCTACTTGGGCCATGGGCATGTGCGTCCCCAAATTGATAGGACAGCAGTGATTGTGGCCTGGCCAAGACCCAAGACCAAATAGGGGATGAGACAGTTCCTGGGACTGGCTGATTAATGCTACTACTACTACTACTACTACTACTAATAATAATAATAATAATAATAATAATAATTATTATTATTATTATTATTATTATTATTATTATTATACTTTTCGATCGTCACCAGCCCGCTGACTGACTTCACTAAAAAGGGAGCATCAGATCCGGTCAGTGAACGGAGCACTGGGAGTGGGCGTTCTGCCAGGAGAAAGTATTTTTGTGTAGGGGCCCGCATGTGGTGGAGGTTGAGGAGTGTCCCATGCTGTACATCAGCTGGAAGCTTTCGGTGAGGGAGACCAAGTACAGCACTGTTGAGAAGGAGTGCCTGGCCATCAAGTAGGCGGTCCTCACTCTCCAATACTGCTCACTGGGACGCCCTTTTACCCTGTGTTCCAGTCACACCCTGCTTCAATGGCTCTGCCACAAGGATGCTGATATGCAGATCACTCGTTGGTATCTGGCTCTTCAGCCATTCAAATTCGAGGTGGTCCACAGACCGGGGGCACAGATGGTGGTGGCAGATTACTTCTCACACCAGGGTGGGGAGTCAGCTGCAGGCCGGATGGCTCAGGTCTGAGTTGGGCGGTGAGGGTATTTGGTGGCGGGGGGGGTAGTCAAGAGGTGGCAGGTCGAACCGGCAAGTAAAGTATGATAATTCTCACCTGTGTCTTATTACCTGCAGGCTACTTATTTGTGTCTCTTTTGTGCTTTCAGTTTTTCCCAGTAACCCACGAGCGAGAGACTGCTTGGCAGAGATTGTGGGACACACATACATGCCAAGAAACTTGAACTTGAACATGACTGAGTGAAAGCCACGAGTTTTGTGTTTTTGGTTGAGTTTTGAAAGTGCACTGAAAAGCAGGGTCTGAATAAACGTGAGCTTGGAGCTCCCCTAAAATTCCTTTACACTCTCCCACACCGGGGTTCTACACTGACTATATCAAGTCTTAGCCACTGATTCATTCTCTGGTTTGACCTTGTTTACCATTGTTTGTCTTAGCCCTGTCTAGTCCATTCTTTTCACTGATCACCTGACCTTTGCCTGTTTTGACCTTGAACCTGCCTGCCATTTTGGATTTGTTTGACTGTTTTCATTAAAAGCTTCTTATCTGCAATTGCATCTGTCTTCACCTCGTTTACATGACATAAATAAATCAGTTCAGATCTTTTCCCAGCTTTAATGTGCTATAGCAACCAACAGATTTCAAGTGAAAAATAAATAAATAAATAAAACTTTTTATATCCACTGTATATCTGTCTCTACAGGACTGCATTACGTTGGTCAGCTACATGAGAATAGTCTGTTTAAGATAATCATGGACCAGATCACAGAAGGACAACTGCAGTTTGTGGAACTGGACAAGCATGTTGACAGTGTAGTGATAGGTAGTGGAGAGAAAAGCAGGAAATACACAATCTACAGTGGGAAAACTGAGATGGAGGAGCATCTGAAGGAGCAGTTCCCTGATGATACCAAAGCTGTAGAGGAGTTCTTCAAGATCATGAAGGTAGTTCATCTCCCTGATTAGGAAACCTGTTTATTTACACAGACCTCAAGAGCTTATAGCAAGATCCTCTTCTCTCAGGTTTATAATTTCCAAAACAAAGTGCATTTATTTTTTTCTCAGATCTCAGCTAGGAAGGCACATCTTTTGGCTGCGCTAAAGCTGATTCCTCAGTGGGTGGCACTGTTCCTGCTTAAGAGTGGCATTGCCAAACTCTGCTCCTCCATCTTTCACCTTGTAGCCACTAATGCCACTGCAGTTGCTGACAGTCTGACCTCCAACAAGGACCTCCACATAATCTTCTCCTATCTTTTCTATGGTGAGACACTGCTTGTATTGATCTATATATTAATCTGGCAGTTTTACCAGTCATGGGTGGCATGGTGGTGCAGCTTGTAGAGTTGCTGCCTAACAGCTCCAGGGTCCTTTGTTCCATCCTGAGCTCTGGTTATTGTTTGTGGGTGGGTTTCCTACAGGTTCTCCAGTTTCATCACACTATCCAGAAACATGTTGGAAGGAGGATTGGCTATGCTAAACTGGCACAATGAGTGTGTGCATGGTGCCCTGTGATAGACTGCCATCCCATTCAGGGTGTGTTTACAGAATAGGATTCGGACTTTTTTTTAATAACCCGCATATCCTTTAATTTTGACTAAATGCAGAACAGTACTATTGTTGAATATTGTTTCTCTAACACAGCAGCTTTTGTCCTTGTCTTAATATCTTTAATGAATATGAAAACCATTATTAGAGATCACATCTGTATTACAGAGATGATGTTAAAGTCAGTAGTGTACGTAAGCTAAAAGTGTTCAACATGAATGTTTTTTTGTACGTCTGAAGGAAAAAGGTGATTTTGGTAGCTGTCACATTTTCTTCATATTATGAGAAGGGTCCCCAAGCATGGGAAGGACTTTTGTGAGTGTTAATCTATAAAATTCGTTAGAATTTTAGATTTATTTTTTTTTATTGACAGGCGTTCCACCCAAAGAGTCCAGCTGTGTCATTAATGCTTTGCTGTTACACCACTACAAGCGTGGCGCTTACTACCCAAAAGGTGGCGCCAGTGAAATCCCATTCCACATTACAAAGGTCATCCAGAAATTTGGTGGACGTGTGCTGGTCCATGCTCCTGTAAATCGCATCCTGGTTGACAATAAGGGAGCTGCATATGGTGAGTGACAGAAAACGATTGCAGCCATTTCTCTAACCAAATAATGGTTTGTTTGTTTTTGTTTTATCCAGCTGTATTTACTTAGTGCAACTTATAACATCCAAGTGAAAGATATAACACCAACATGTCAGGAAAAAAATAAAAAACCAGAATCACTGAGTTGGAAAAAGGATCACCCCCTTGCTTTAATTTGCCTTAATTTTTTAATTACAGCCTTTAGTTTGTTGGGATATGTCTCTACTAACTTTGCACATATAGACTTTGCAATATATATTTGCCCACTCTTCTTTGCAGAACTGCTCAAGTTCAGTTAAATTTGATGGTGACCGTTTGTGGACTACAGTCTTCAAGTCATTCCACAGATTTTCAATGGGGTTTAAGTCTGGGCTCTGACTAGGCAGAAGACAGTCACCTTTTTCTCCTTCAACCACTGTGTGGTCAGTTTTGCTGTGTGCTTTGGGTCATTGTCATGTTTGAAGGTAAATCTTCTTCCCATTGACAACTTTCTGGCAGAGGGAAGCAGATTTTCCTCAAGAATTTGATGGTATTTTGCCCCATCCATTTTCCTTCTATCCTGACAAGTGCTCCAGTCCTTGCTGCAGAGAAACACCCCCATAACAGGATATTACCACCTCCATGCTTTACTGTAGGAATGGTGTTATTTGGATGGTGAGCTGTATTGGATTTCCACCAGACATATCGTTTGGTGTTGAGGCCAAATAATTCAATTTTAGTCTCATCTGACCAAAACACCTTTTTCCATGTGATCCTTTTTCCAACTCAGTGTTCTGTTTTTTTTTATTATTTTATTTTTTTCTGACATGTCGGTGTTATATCTTTCACTTGGATGTTATAAGTTTCACTGAGTAAATACAGCTGGATAAAACAAAAACTGTGTCCGTCTTCTTTTCAGGCTGAAAGCAACAAAATGTGATTATTTTAAAGGGGGGTGATTCTTTTCTATACCCATAGAAGAAATACCCATGTAGAAGCAAATATTGTGATATGTCAAATATTATATGAGGTTGTATGTTTACCATGCCATGGATTTTTCCATACTTTCATAAACAACCACAACTATGCCACTGAACTGAAAAAGTCTCTCAGATGAATGGTGTTCAGGACAGGACAGTTATAGCTTAATTTTCCCTTTTTAAAACTGAATGTCGCTTCATTATAGGCGTCACTGTGAAAAAAGGCCAAGAGGATGTGGAAGTGCAGGCTCCTGTTATCATCTCCAACTGTGGGGTCTTCAACACTTTCCAGAAATTTCTTCCATCACATATACAAACAAAACCAGGTCAGCTCTTCAACGATTAGTTCTTATATATTACTTATCACTTTATTTCATTGGTGTCAGGATTTCAGGCATTAGAATGTTAAAGCATATTAAATCCAGCACTAACCAAGCATTAAACATTCTATGATCCCATGTTGCAGAGATTCAGAAGCGGCTGAATATGATGAGACCTGGACGAGGATGTGTTTTAGTGTTCTCGGGTTTGGACGCCACACAGGAGGAACTGGGCATCAATGCTAGCAACACGTGGCTCTTTAAGTCTAACGATTTGGATGCCATGTCAGTACTAAAGCAAAAAAAGCTCATTTTATATAATATGTAAGGAATAAGACACAATGTGGCGTTCTGTTACAGGTAAAAAATCAATGGGGTGTGGGGGATCTCTACGGAAAAGTGCCATTACCACCAGATGGGGATTATCGTCCTGTAACAGCACAATAGTGTTTTATTCCTCTTATACCACAGCTGTTACAATTCTTTATTTACTAATGAATGAAACTGCTTTTTAATGGTTTATTGTTACATATAATATTATGGAAAGTTTGTGAGACAAGTTCCTTATATTGTAAGATTAGACTTGCATTACAGCAGCTCACCAGCCTCTCTTTTCCTTCTTGAAGTTATTAATACAAATAAACACCCCCACACAGCTTGTCATGTTACATAGAAACCAGAAAGCGCAGATTCCTGAAGAGTATCCCTTGGCAGAAAACGTATTGAGCATTACTAAGCATTTATAAATGTTATATAAACATCTCCTTACAAAACATCACAATATCAACAGTTTTGTTAAATAAATATTTTTCCGTCAATTTATTATTAGCCTTAGATTGTATAGATCGTCCTCGCCATACAGGTCCCTGTGAATGGGTTCTTATTATGGAAATGACAACATATTAGAACAAGCGCATTAATATAAGTCATTTGAACTGCAGCCAACACTACTGTCAGAGCTGCTGTTATAGAAAATAAATCAACACCTTCTGGCCAATCAGAATCAATATGTCATATATGTGCTTATATATGTCAAAAATACAGGAATCACTGTTCATCTGTTATCTGCTGTGGCTAACAAGGCAAATGCACATGATAGTCGGAAGAGTAGATATCCAAGTTTTGCAATTTTATTGGTTATTAGTAAACTGTAGCACTTCTTAATTAACTGCATATGGTACAGCTGTGTAAAGAAAAACTTTATTAATTGTTTGGCCTAGTTTTCTTGTCAGGATGTTCTTATGTAAAGCCCACAGGGTAGTGCTGTTGTTTAAACCTTGAAAGAAAGTTAAGCACAGCACAATCCCAGCACTCAACTCTTTGCAATCCTTCCACTCGGACATGGTTTTATTCATATTATATTACAGGCTGTGGGAAGAACATGGCCAAACCCAGCATTTCTATACTGTACTTCATGCTTCAGCAAGATAATATGCACGGCTATTCCTGTTAATCACATGTGACAAAGTGGCATTGCAGTGAGTTTTCACTCTTCTAATGTTATGTTTGTGTAAAGGATGGATGAGTACTTCAGTATGGGGAAGGATGAAGCTCCTGATAACATTCCCATGATGTACTTTACGTTTCCATCTGCCAAAGATCCCACGTCAAAGATCCGTCACCCAGGTACAACCTCAGGTTTCAGCAGAACATATTTTAGTTTTAATGCCAGACACAGCTCACCAACAGTGGTTGGAGTTAAAGTTTTGGATGCCACATGCAGTACTGATTTCAAGTTCAAACCACACGTCAGCTACTGTCCACTCAAGGCAACATGACTTTGTGTATATTCTTTACTGTGAGAATGTTGAGACCAATACTAGTAGAATCTTCTTTTCATTTTTCAGGTAAATCTTGCATGACCATCCTGACAATGGCTAATTATGAGTGGTTTGAAGAGTGGAAGGACACTCCAGTGAGAAAAAGAGGGGATGACTATTTAACATACAAGATGAGATTTGGCAACAATCTATTCGACTGGGCCTGCAGCCAGTACCCCAAACTGAGAGACAAGGTAGCCATCACTTCACAAATGGATTTCAGTAGCAGCATCGCATGTAATATTTTGTATTAAAGGTCCCAGAGGATTAAACATAGTGCATAGTTTATAAGTATGCCCATGTACTCCTCCTCATTCATGCAGATATCCAATCAGCCAATCATGTGGCAGCAGTGCAGTGCAAAACCTGCAGATACAGGTCAAGCACTTAGGTTAATGTTTGTATCAAACATCAGAATGGGGAAAACATATGATCTCAATGACTTTGACCATGGCATGCCTGTTGATGCAAGATGGGCTGATTTCCTGAGAATTTCACACACAGTAGTCTCTAGAGTTTACACAGAATGGTGTGAAAAACAAAAAACATCCAGTGAGCAGCAGTTCTGCCTGAAGTGCCTGAGAGGTCAGAGGAGACTGGTTCAAACTGACATGAAGTCTATAGTGACTAAATAACCTCTCTGTACAACCATGGTGAGCAGAAAAGCATCTCAGAATAAGGCTACAACAGCCCACATTGGGTTCCACTCCTGTCAACCAAGTACAGCAATCTGAGCCTACAATGGACATGGGTTAAGCGAAACTGGACAGTAGATTCAAAAAACTTTGATTGAAAAATGTGACCTCAGTGACTTTGATTGTGCCATGGGTATGAATGCCAGACAGGCTTGTTTGAGAAATTAGAGTTAACACAGAACGGTGCGACAAACCAAAAAAAAACCTCCAGGGAGCAGCAGCTCTGCAGGTGAAACACCTTGTTGATGAGAGAGATCAGAGGCCAGACTGTTTCACACTGACAGGAGGGCTACAGTAACTCAAATAAGCACACTTTACAACTGTGGTGAGCAGAAAAGCATCTCAGAATGCACATGTCAAACCTTGAGGTGGATGGACTACAACAGCAGAAGACAGCATCAGGTTCCAGTCCTGTCAGCCAAGAACAGGAATCTGAGACGACATTGGGCACAGGTTCACAAAAACTGTACAACTGAAGACTGGAAAAAGAACAAGCAATGTTTTTACACTGTTCAGTTGTCCAGTTTCTGTGAACCTATGCTAACTGTAGCTTGAAGTCCTTGACCGTTATCTGCATGCTTTCATGCTTTGCACTGCTGCACCATGATTTGCATGAAGGAACAAGGGTACAGGTGTTCCTATTAAAGTTGTCAGTGATTGTATTTTGTAAATACACCACAAAAACATTGCTCTTATTCATGAACTCTTATTTTTCTCCTTCTTTTCCTTCTAGTTGGTGTTTCAGGAGGTCTCCACTCCACTGTCTAACACACACTATCTTGGTTCTTACCTCGGAGCAATGTACTCAGCTGAGCACAACTTGGAGCGCTTCCAAGCAGAGGCCATCGCCAGAAATCGTTGTGATACCCCTGTCAAAAATCTCTTCATTTCTGGTATAACAAGCCCTTTGTGATATAATGTTTCTATGGTTCTTAGTTATGCTTTGAAAAGGATGGTGCACTTGTCAATATTTGTTGACTATGACATTACAATTCAATTTACATGATCCAGCTTGTATGGAAAGTTACAAGTGGTTACTGTAAGGGTGAGGGGTGGGGCTTGCATATGTAGCTTTGTTTTTTTTTTTGTTTTTTTTAAACCACTTCATTCATGTAGAATCCTATGACATTCTTGCTCATTAGGATCCTTATGACATTTTGTGACTGCTTAGCTCCTGCCTTAATTAGAGTCAGTTTGGACTTTATTGTTATATCCTTGAGTGCCTGGTTATTTGAGCTTGTATGACAGGGTTTGTTCACTGATTATGTGACTGTGTGTTTGGGTTCTCAGGTCAGGATGTGTTTAGCTGTGGTATTGCAGGTGCATTACATGGTGGCGTTCTCTGTGCTTCCACGGTGCTCAGACATATTGTGTACATCGACCTCTTGTTGCTAAAGAAGAAGCTGAAGAGGAAGAAGGCAAGAGGAACTGCTGAACGCATCAGAAAGATGCTGTGAATCAGAGGGAAAAGCTGCAGCAACCGAAAGAAGCAATGACCTGCTAATTAGTGGCACAAATGAATTTGTTTATTTTACATAGCCAATCAGTATTTTATCTTTATTGCAAAAGGTTTGGAAACAATTATATATTCTCTGGAATAAAATATAACCAGTATTAAACCAACGAATGAATGAATAAATGAATAAGTAAATACATAAATAAATACATTTTGGTCCTTAATGGTCCTCACTTTGAACCTACTCTAAATGATTGATTCTTTTAATGATGCTCAGTTTACATTCATTTCGGAAGAGAAAAGTCCTATTCATGGTAAAATTACATCCTGCAATAATGTATTTATTTATTTATTTATTTATTGAAAACTACAGCATGCAGTTACAGACTTGGCTATGTAGAAGTCTACATTTACTTTAATTCATACTTGTAATGACAAAAAAGATTAAAATAAATAATAAAATTAAAATTAAAAAATGAAAATAATAATTAAAAAAACATTTAAAGGAAAACACTTTGATTTAATAAAAAATTCCTAAGAAATTTCCACATGAATGCAAATGTATACAAGTGTTCCTGGGATAGACTCTGGAATCACTGCAACCCTGAGCAGGATAAAATGGTTAAAGAAGATAATCAAATGAATGAATGAATGAATGAATGTGTGTATGATGTGATGCCACATAAAATACAGCAAATAGTCTACACTGCTGTTCCCCAAGTCAATTCCTGACAACACAATATCATTAAAAATCTATCAGGAATTATGATTGGTTTTAGTTAGATTGAACCACCAATCCCCAACCTTTATTTTATTTTATTTTATTTATTTATTTATTTTCGCTTTTAGCCTGTCTTAACTTTGTTATTTATTTATTATTTATTTATTTTTATTGTTATTAGCCCATGCAAATTGGTTTAAAGGTGCAATTACAGCATAGTGTTTGGGATGTTCCTCACTCTTAATATGCTTAGAGTAAATCAACTAGATCTATATTTGAATATAGTGTGACAAAATAGTGTCACTCGACAGGGAACTGTATCCATGCATGCTGATGTGTTAACCAATCCAGATCAACCCATTAGGTAATGCCTTTAACTTTTTAAGCAGGATCCTCATGCCAGTGTTGTTCTTACCTGTGTGTGAGTCCCTCCTGATCGGGAATCAAAGGGATTCCAGGAAACCTCAAATTTATTCAACTAAGTGGACATTTCCTCTGGGAAAAGCGTGCAGATTGGTTGGCATAACATGGGCCCCGATGAATGAAAGGAGCTGTGGAGGAAAGGAGAAGCAAGGGATGAATGCTTTCACTGTGTGTAGCTGCAGCGGGATGCGGACTCTCATCCAGCTTTCTGCTCTTCTCTATTCACTGTGAACACAGGCCTGTACCCTGTGGGTTATAACCTGTGGTCACTTACAGATGATATGATTTATTTGCCTCTAAATTGCCACAGTGCACTTGATATAGTAGAATGATGGAATATACAACAGAGTGATACCAAAAATGCATGTAAAACATGGCCTATAATAATAGCTTTGTATATTGGATATCATGGGCACAGACTCACCAAAACTGGACAGGTGATGACTGGAAAAACATCAGGTGATTTTTTTTCTAATCTTCAACTGTCCAGTTTGGGTGAGCCTGTCCCCATGATAGCCTCAGATTCATGTTCTTGGCTGACAGGAGTGGAACTCAATGTGGTCTTCTGCTGTTGTAGCCTATCCACCTTAATGTTTTGTGCATGCTGAGATGCTTTTCTGCTCAGCACAGATTACTTGAGTTACTATATCCATCCTGGCAGCTCAAACCAATCTGGCCAATTTCCACTGACCTCTCTTATCAACAAGGTGTTTCCATACACAGAACTGTCACTCAAGGTTTTTTGTTTTTCACTCCACAGAGATCACACTTTTTCTCCATTCTAATGTTTGCTGTGAACATTAACTGGAGCTCGACCTGTATCTGCATGATTTTTTGCATTTGCACATGATTGGCTGATTAGACACCTGCATTAATGTTCAGGATTACAGGTGTGTTCTTAATAATGTGGCCGGTGAGTTTATGTATTAGTTGTTTATGTGTCAGTTAAGTACTCCAAATATCTGTATCTACTGTATATTCAGATTTAAACCCAAAGTGGGTGTTGCCTAACCTAAAAAAGTGTTATTTGTTTATTTATTTATTTTTTTTAATTAAATGTGAATTGGAAAAGACAAAAAATAGGGCTGCTGGGGAAAAAATATTAATAAAAAATAAAAATGAATTTTTCATTAACACAATATACAGTATAAGAATCAAATCAATTATAGTGACTGTATGATTTATGGTTTTCCGGGTACGATTTTCATTTAATGCCAGTGAAGAACAATGAAAACTTTTGCAATGAATGTACAAGTTAACATTAATTAAACTTTGAATAATTTTTTTTTTGGAAACCTCAGCATAGATATGCTGCCCTGTGCACAGCATGGGGTCTTTGTGTGCTATATGGAGCCATGGCTGAGAAATGTTACATTTAAATTGTATTTGCACAACAGAGTGACCCCGAAAGCAATGGTAAACCATGGCCTTTGATAACAGCTTTGCATAAGAATATTTACAATATTTAAACATTATTGATTGATACATCAGTGCACTTGTATGTTTTGATCACCTCCATGCGTCTATTTCTTTGTATTAGGGGTGTAACTCTTAGTTAAGTGCTCTAAATATTCATATCTGTATTCGGATTTAAACCTAAACTTGCATCTGGAGCTCAACAAGAAATGAACCAGTGAAAAAAAATGTACTAAAAAAAAAAAGTAGCGCTTCATATTCGTTTCTGTATTTATGTTCATTTAGAACACGTTATATGTTGAATCTGTATAATGTATTTGTATTTGATTACATCCCTACTATGTATTGATCATTTGTTTGACTCAGCTCTGACTCAACAGCTTATATTGTAGCTCTATATCTATCACATTGCTGAAAGTCATTGAGCTATAGGTTGATATTTTGAAAAGGTTATCTTAAGCGGTTGTGTGTTCACATTAATGAATTTAATTAATATCAACTCTTAAGAAATTCAGCCTTACGTCATTATGTTAATGATGAACAGTAAAGAAGATATTCAAGCATCAGTGAAAAGAAAGGGAATTTATTAATAGAGTACTTTTCTAAAAGATAAAAAAAAAAAAACATAAATAAATAAAGGTTAATCAGGGCTTTACAGGGAAATGAGATGACATTAAAAGAAAGTAGAAAGAGAATTGGAACAATTGAAAGAAAATTTAATGTAATGCAAAACTGATTAAATGCAGTATGAATGATATTCAAATTCAGTATTCAAAACAAATAGAAAACACACACTGACAATAAACAGATTATAAACTCTGAGCTCACGATGCTGTCTGTGTGGACTTTCACATGTTCACCATGTGACTGTGTGGGATTCCTCTGTGTTCTCTGGTTTCCTCCCATCTCCCAAAAAACACGCAGTTCCCAGCCTCCAGTGCAACCTGAAGCAGGATAAAGTGGTCACAGAAGATGAATGATAAAATCGGACAGAACAATTAATAAGCTAAAGAATTCCAGATCATGTTGCCATCCTTTTTATTCTACCCTTTTCACTAGAGACATTTACCATAAAAACAAATACAAATATTTTAAAATTCATACACTGCCATTTTAATCTTTCTGTAAATTACAGTATTAATCATGTTAATGCTGTTCAGTTTGCAGTCTTTTTGTCTCCTGTAGTTTTCCATCATGCTGAAATATCAGGTGGAGGTCAGAAGTCAGATGGAAAAAATATTCATATTCATGGTAAAATTACATCCTGCAAAACATAAATATATATATATATATATATATATATATATATATATATATATATATATATATATATATATATATATATATATATATATATATATATATATATATATTTTGTAAACCATAGCATGCAATCATAGACATTCATATTCTCTGGGCCACTATATACAGAGGCTCAGATTTCCTTTAATTCATACTTATAATGTTATTCCCATGACAAAATGATTCAGAATAAAGGAAATGTGGTACACTCTTTAAAAAAAAAAGAAGTGACTTCAAATGATACTTTGTTACAGTTAAGGGTTCTTAGCTTTCTAAATGAGGTCTTGTTAAGAACCCTTTCTGATCTGGTTCTGCACAGGATATTTAAGGGTTCTCCAAAGGGTTCTAAATGTGACCTTTTTTCTAATTGTTACAATACGTTTCAAATGTCAGACAAGTTAAGCAACACTCTGGGGGGGAAAAACTATCAGGGTGTGTTTTCTTTCAGCTGCTTTTAGACGTGTCAGTGATGGAGATTCTGCGATATTCTGTGAAGGATTAAAGATAGATTTTATACTATAATTATCCCAGTTTTATGGAATGATTTGATGCCTTAAAGAAAAAAGCAAGTTGAAGTTTGAAATTGAAAACCATTCGAACACAAAAGAGAACTTGTGGATTTTTATTGTTTCACCATAGTGCTCTGTGGATCACTGAATCAATAGGATTTTTTGTTTGTTTGTTTCAGGAACATTACCTCCCCTTGATTTCTTTCTTTGTCTATCCTTAGTGCCTTTTCCTCTATGTTACTGTCTTCTAGATGTCCCTCCCATGAGCAGGGTTTGGCAAGGCTTTCTTCGTTTCTGACTTTCCCAGCTGTGTTGAGGCCAATAGAGGCAGCTGGTTTTAATCATCAGACAAACAGAGAGAGACAAAGAGAGAGAGAGAGAGAGAGAGAGAGAGAGAGAGAGAGAGAGAGAGAGAGAGAGACTGACTCCCTGAAAAGGGTGGGGATGAAAAACATACTAACACACTGTTAGGTCACCTGAACACTAGGAGAAGATCGAGTAGCCCACTGTTCAGTATTTATTCTCATTTCAGACATGTTAGAGCAGGTTATGTCACTATATCTGAATTTGTACAAATTTACACATGCCAGTTCATACGAGAAGTTCATATGGGTAACTTCATCCTCTAACATGCCTCTCTTTCTCTTTACCATGCCTAGAACATGAGTCTAGAGTCTGTACACAATCTATAATCTCTATGGATGATGAGAAGCTCAGCAGATTTTCACAATGCACTTTTTATTTTCTCTCCCTTTTTCATGCACATTGTGTCATCGTGTCAAGCTTTTACAAATAATGTCCAGATTCCTCCATGTCTTTTGTATGTAGTTAATGTTATTCAGCCTCTGCTAATAAAGTTCATGCTGATAGATTGTGTTGATTTGCATTGTTTCAGTACTGATTATGCCTGCTTGTGAATGAGCAGCATCTCAGAAACCTTTTTTATTGTCCTTCTATAATCCTTCTTTTGGCTATATTGTTTATTCTTTTAAACGGAAATGGTGCACAGCCTGCATCTGTTGTGTTTGTGTGTGTCTGTGTGGGTGTGTGTTAGAGAGAGAGAGAGAGAGAGAGAGAGAGAGAGAGAGAGAGAGAGAGAGAGCGAGCGAGAGAGAGGCGCTGTGTTGAGCTTTTATAAATAATGTGCAGCAAACACAGATCCCTCCACGCACGTCTGTGCCAGAGGGGAAAACGGGTCAGACAAGAACAGAACAGCAAAATGGCTGCGATGTTGGCCGAGACACCTGGGAAGTAAAATGGATCGTTTACACTAAGTTAATTTGATATTTTTTAGTCGAAGGCACATTCCTTACTTGCAACTAATTCTGTGATTAATGAAACATGAAGAAGATAAGAATAATTGCTGTTGGAAAGCTATTATTTCCGGTTGCTGTTATTACTGAGACATTAGGTTAATCAGCTAATTCACAGTAGTGAATTTCATTTTGGTCATAAACAAAATAGAAGTATAAAAATAGAAGAACAAAAAATAGGCACAGTGTAAAAAGAACACCTTTCACCTTGCAGCAGTAGTCTAACAAACAGAAATGAAGATCACACTGCCATTCATTAACACTGAGAATGGAAACTGTATATGATATCTATTTACTATTGCTATTATTTTTACTCTTAATGCAAGCGTCATTTCAGTGATTGTGAATTCCTGTAGTGGTGTGTTCATAGTAAAGCCTTCCTCAGGAATCCTCAGGTAAATCTGCACTTGCTTTATAATTTGCCCTTAAATATGTAGTTTTTATGCAGTGTTTCATCACCAGAGATCTGCTGGGCCGGATGGAAGCGAGCACTGCTAACACCGCCAGTCGACTCATAACTCTGGAATTCCTTTTGGCAGCTGCTCCACTTTTTTCCGTTTGGATTGTGCAGAGTGCTGGGTTATAACTTATGTTACATGCACTTCAGAGAGAGAAAAAAGGGGCGGCCATTTTGGGAGCTTTGTAAGTGCAGAACAAAGACAGATAGATGGAAAGAGTAACATGGAGCAAATCCATCAGATAGTGAAACAGAAGAAGAGAACAGGGAGGAAGAGGAAGAACGCAGACACTTGTAATTAGGCTTTATCATTTAGAAAGAAGAGCAAGGTACAGTACGATGTAGAAAGAATCTAAAAAATGTGTAATTCCAGTTAAGAAAGTGATTTAGTGATCAGGTCAGAGCAGGTTCAGTTTATAGAGGAGTACGTAGGGGTTGTAAACAGCGCTGGAAGTCTTTAAACAGGTCTTTATAATAGCTTACAGGTTACTTCAAATTGGAGAATTATTTCCTTTTTTTATGCGTTTGCTTGACATTGTAAGAATGCTCCCACTGTAACATCTACAAGTTGAGAGCAACAGCAGGCACTGATTCCAGAGATTTGGCTGAACTGTTTTAAACACTGGAGATCCTTTTTCCCCTGTCTCTCCATCTCCCCCTGTTGTTTACAATGTGCCACAATCAATAAGGCATTAAAAACCTGTTTTCAAATTATCACCCTACACTTCCTCAAGAAACTCACTTCCTGCCATCACACAAGTACATCTGAAACTCATTTTTGGACTCGTTGAAGTTAGATATTGGAGCCTGTAGCTAGTTTTATCTTCAGGAAAATCCATTCACACTTTGAAAAATTAAATTACATTAGAAGGTTTGAAATGACTAGTATTGTGAGTATAGTGATACTCATGTTATTTACAGTCAAAATAGCCTCATGAAAGTACAAGCATAGAAAAAACTCCTAAGCTCCTAAACAGCTTTTAACTGATCCTTACACTGATACTTATACAGAACGTAATTCAGAGCCAATTAATTAGGTGTGATGTCTTTTCCACTCTGAAACAGTGCATCCTCATGTGTTTTATTTCTCTTATACCACAGCAATTTATCAAACAATGACATTTTTTATTAATAAGAGAACACCATGTCATACTTTTGATCCATTAATAATTACATTTAATGTTGTAGAGCATCCAAAAAACAGGTTAAATCCTGTTATCACTTACATTACAGCAGCTATAAACAGTTGTTCCTTCACAGCCTCTCTTTTTTTCTCTCTTGAAGTTTAATTACATTATTTATATACATAATATAGAATATAATATTTGATTATATTCCTGAAAAGTATTGTTTGCTAATTCCACTGTAGTTAAAGTTTCGAACTAGGAAGTGGAATTTTACGTGGCGAAAACAGACGAGTGGAGTGATACGCACAGTGACACTTCCCAGTGTGGTTATAGGAAATATAAGCACTCTTGGTACTCCACTCGACCAGTCAAATTAGTGGACCAGAACTAACTGTATTAGACACAAAATATACAAAATACACACCTTCTCATGTTACCAAGAAAGTGTCCTCTGGCCTGAAAACTTTCTGTTACAAAGGTGACAGCATCACTTGGTACTTAGCATTTGTTTTATGAAAAGCTTGGATGAGAAAGCAGCATATTAAAGTTGACAAATGGCCAAAACAAGATGCAAACTTATAAACAAACCAAATTTACAGCACAACCCTAAGTTTATCATAAAAAAAATAAATAAATAAATAAATAAATAAATAAATAAATTTAAAAAATCATTTCTACTACTGTAGACTGTGTAGAGGGTTGTTCCTTCACCCTTTACTTAGTGGTCAAGCAAAAAATAAAAAATAAAATAATAATAATAATAATAATAATAATAATAATAATAATAATAATAATAATAATAATAATAATGGCACTAAGGATAATAATATTTGGTCAAATATTAAGTATGATGTTTGAGTCCAAAAACTCACATCAGTTCTGACCTGACATCTCTGACTATGTAATGTTTTAGAGTATTTGTTCCACTGATTCAATAATACTGTGTTTAATCAATCTCAATGAAAAAAGTTACTGCAGCTTAATTAATGCACTTAATTAATGCACTTAATTTAATGCACTTAAATCCATTGACTGGTTGTATTAACTTCTCTCTAACAGGGTTTTTCCTTGATTGTATACTTAGACCCTGATCTATTTGCAGTAGCACAAGGGTACTGTAAGTCACTCTGAATAAGGGTGTTTGCTACATGCTGTAAATGTAAATGTAAGATTTAGGAATGGTTGTTAATGTAAAGCTGCCATTTTATATTCCAGTGAAAGTCTACACTGGTTTAGTAGTAGAAAGTGAAGACAACTGAACTGGTGTACAAATGATAATTAAAGCAAAATGTGTTTATCTTGCTAGCATAAAGGCCTTGCTCGATCATGTATAATGCACACCAGAAAAGATAGACCTAAAGAAAACATTTTGATATCATTTTGATGCCAAAACTGTAATTAATCACATGAAGCTCTTAGAACAGAAACACTGAAAACTTGTTTTAATGTTGAGAACTCCTAAAGATAAATTGAGAATAACTATTGTTACCACTTCAGGAAGAAAAGTGATGTCTCTTTTCCTAAAAAACTATCTAACTTTTGCAAAACTCCAGCTCAACACTAAGCCTTACTGCTTTAAAATGTTTCACTTGGAAGCAGGAAAAATCTCCAGCTTATCCGTTGCTTTCCTCTTCCTCTTTCTGATTTATCAGTATCCGTGTTTCAGATAGAGTTCATATTGCTGATGTGTTTAATGTAAAAAGTTTACTACTAGCATTTATTTTGACAGGTAATGTAATTAAGAATACGAGAACATAAAAATATAAGAACACAGGACAGTTTACAAGAGATGCTAGGAATATTCTATACTTAGCTAAGAGGCTATACACACGCCCCTCTGAAAGTATTTAAACAGCAAGGCCAATTCTATTGTTTTTGCTATACATTTGGTTTTGAGCTCAAAAGATGAATATGAGATGACAGATCAAAATTTCAGCTTTCATTTCCTCATATTTACATTTAGATGTGTTAAACAACTTAGCACCTTTTGTTTGAACCCACCCATTTTTTCAAGTGATCAAAAATATTGGAACACGTGACTGATATTTTTTGCTGCCCAGGTGTGTCTTGTTTGATTGATTTTTTTTAAAGAATGTCTGTCTACTCTTGGTGTGAGCCCTAGGTTTTGCCTGCATTTGTTGTTAAAATGGATAAACCAACATGTAGACCAGAGAACTGTCTATGGAAGAAAAGCGAGCCATTTTGAAGCTGATGCCCAGATTGCAGCCATGGTGACATCTGACACATAAACTCAGCAGGGCCTTTAAAAGGAACACCAGTATACCCTCTCATTCATGCAGTTATCCCATCAGTCAATCATGTGGCAGCAGAGCAATGCATAAAATCATGCAGATACAGGTCAAGAGCATCAGGTAATGTTTACATCATACTGTACATCAGAATGGGGAAAAACTTGAGCTGAGTGACTGTGGCATGGATGTTGGTGCCAGACAGGCTGGTTTGTATTTCAGAAACTGCTGGTCTCCTGGGATTTTGACACACTACAATCTTTAAAAACTAAAAAACACCTTAAAAGAGAGGTCAGAGGAGAATAGCCAGACTGGTTCAAGCTGACAGGAAGGCTATGATAACTCACATAATCACTCTTTACAACCATGGGAAGCAGAAAAGCATCTCAGTCAAACATGTTGAACCTTGAGGCAAATAGGCTACAACAGCAGAAGACCTGTCAGGTTATTAAGGCGGAGACGGATGCAAGTGCAGATTAAGATTTTACTAATAATGAAAACAAACACAAAAGAAGCTATAAACACATGGCAAAAAAAACAAACATGGACCAATAAACCAGTGACAGGCGAGCATAACATGACAACATAATCAAAGCAAGACAAAAAGTGCAGTGCAAACTGTGACCCACAAGTGTTCGTTAACATAAATGTGAATCGGGTGCAGGTGGTCATGTGACAGTGATGCAGTGGGGTACAGTGGCTGCTGGGAACTGTAGTCCAGAGTTCGTTCCGGCATATCCATGACAAGACCACATCATGGTTCGAAACCTCTCAGCCAATAACAGGAATCTGAGGCACAGACTCACTGAAACTGGACAAATGAAGATTAGAAAAAGACTCAAATTTTTCCAATATGTAATAATGCAAGACAAATTTTGGACCTTATTGAAGGAAATTGTATTTATAAAATAATGTTCATTTAATATGTATTGTATGTTGTTACATTGGGAATATTACAGTACATCAGGCAATGTCAAGCTGCATATTGAATTTCATTAACTGACATGAATTCAAGAGTCTGTCACCATTACAGCACATTAAACAAGGAACGTGAAGCATGCTGAAAGGATATCAAAGGCAACATGCAGTGGAGTGCAATAAATAGTGTCACTTTGCTGTTCTTCATAGTAAGGATGAAAAAGCAGGAAACCATTTCTTACATCCCATTAGCAATGTTACTGCATGGTAAGCCAGAGATATTCATCACTGGTAGAGTTGCACTGCTTCAATAATACTTATTTTGGCAGATCAGAGTCCTAACAGAATATAGCAAAGGAAAAATCATTCAGGAGTGGTGATTATGTGCAGAGAGATAATATTAGATATGACAGGATACTCTTCTCCGCATATATCAACACATACACCATGTTCAGGCCCAGAATAAACATGTTGGCTGACACACCACAGGGCACAAGCTGTACGGCCTGCAGGCATCTGAAGTGTGGCCAGGGAAAACTCTCTCTCTCTCACACACACACACACACACACACACACACACACACCGCTTCCAAAGCAAGCGCTAGACAGAAAAGTATCCCAGACGGGATACAAGAGGACACACACACAGACAAACTCCCTGCTGTCAATATAAACCATAGGAACACTTGTACAACATGACTGACCCTCTAGCCATTTTTCATTGTTGCCATAATCTGCCATAATACACCTAAATAAATCATACCTAAACAAAGAAAACCCCACTCCCAAAAAATGGCAACTATTTTCCTGCCAATTAGCCTTAAAAAGGTAGAAGTTTATTTGACCGTGTGGTACTGGTACATTTTTAGAACAGATTTATTTATTTATAATTGCACTATCCGGTGTTACCCAGATGAGGATGGGTTCCCCTTTGAGTCTGGTTCCTCTCAAGGTTTCTTCCTCATATCATCTCAGGGAGTTTTTCCTTGCCACTGTTGCCGCTGGCTTGCTCATTGGGGATAAATTCATAAATTTAAAATCTATGTCCTGAATTTATATATTTCTGTAAAGCTGCTTTGGGACAATGTCCATTGTTAAAAGCGCTATACAAATAAACTGAACTTGAACTTGAACTTGAACTGAACTCTCTGCCCCCACGTGATACTTTCCTCTGCTTTCCCAAAGCATAATGTGGTTCAATAAAGGCTTTACTGGTCCATGCATGCCTTCATAGCTGCCTCATCAATGCTTACAGTGAAGGCTGCATGGTATTCTCAAATTCTGTCTATTTTTTTTTTTTTTTTTTTTTTTTTTTTTTTTTTAACAAATTATTGACCACGCCTCTGACTCTGGCTCCAGGACAATAAGCTGGCAATAAACAGGCTTAAAGAATGGTTAATTATTAAATTGCTGTCTTCAGGAGGGGGTTTAGGTGCCGTTCTGGAGTGCTAAGGTGGGTAAAGGCACACAAGTTCACTGACACATAAACTCATAAGCCACACACACATACAGACAGAGAGAGAGAGAGAGAGAGAGAGAGAGAGAGAGAGAGAGAGAGAGAGAGAGAGAGAGAGAGAGAGAGAGAGAGAGAGAGAGAGAGAGAGAAAGAAAAGCACAGGAAAAGTAAAGAACAATTGTAGAATAGTTTAGACTTAATACAAAATGAACAGTTTAACACAATGACATCAAACTCCTCAGGTGGTACTCAACATGCCTGAACACAGAATCCCTCGTGGCAGAGAAGAATCTGATCTAAGATCAGTATTAAACTTCCATTTGCTATTTTCTATTTTAAATCATGTACTCTGCTTAAATCGTTTGAATAAATACTTTTAATTGGAAAAGGACTGTGCAAACGAGAGAGAGAGAGAGCCATATGACACAACAATAATTCAAGAGATTTTGCACCAACATATTTTTTCACTCAGTCAACAAGAAACAACTGACGAGTTGTATTTTTCAAGTTACAAAGCAAAATTGTATAAACTGATTTCCACAACTTAACCCCACTCCTGAAATTCACTCCATAACAGCCATATTAGAATGGCAAACAGCATTTAAGGGCTATTTGCTGCTGTATGGTTTGTTACTGAAGTTGCATTCACACTGCAAATTGTGAATTCCATCTGTTTAAACAATTCCAGATGCCTGAAACAGAGAACATGTGTGCTAAGGCACTGGAAAGTGGTGCTCCTTATCATGGCGGGAGACAAGAGAGAACAATACAAATCCATCCACATGTAGGGAAAACAACCTAGCCTTAAATCTCTATTAATTAACCGTTAGTTATACCACACACCATTGAATTATTTATTCTGTGTGGCACCGCCAAGCTGCCACTGTTGGGCCCTTGAGCAAGGCCCTTAACCCTCAACTGCTCAGATGTATAAATGAAATAAAGATGTAAGTCACTCTGGATAAGGGTGTCTGCCAAATGCCATAAATGTAAATGGATAAGGGCATCTGCCAAATGCTGTAAATGTAATGTAAAATGTGTTGATTAATTTTCCATGAGCAGCAGCTCTGACAGTTTATCCAGCAGCAAGGCAAGTCACAACATTATACTAATGCGCTCCTTCTACTACGTTATAGTTTCTATAGTAACAGCTCATTCACAAGGACTTGTATAGTGAACACTCCACATCATCTAAGACTAATAATAAAAAAGAAGAACAAAGAGTTTAAATGCATATACAAATCAAGGGACAAACTGAAAATAGGTGCAAGCACTCAGAATACAGGAGGGAGACAACCAATGACAGGACATGGGTAAAGACAAAAACACACATTGCAATATAAACAAACATGACAGTTCAGAGGAACTCGCCGTAGCATTGCGGGCTGCTATGCGTGCTGAACGCCTCTGCTCGTGAGGGGAATACTTGACAGATCCACCCCAATTGTGCTGCTCCCACAGCACCTTCCATCACTCCCCCTAGCGGTCCTGCAACTATGGGTAAAATGTCTAAGCAATGCCCCAGGACCCAAGACAAGCATTGTCCAGTAAGTTGACATTTCCCAGTGGAGCTGGGGAGTAGACATGGGGCATACTGGCAGAAGCAGGTGGTGGGTCAGCAACATCCTCACTGGGATCTGGTGGCAGAGCTGGGACAAACTAGCCAGGGTCAGGTGATGGAGATATGGTGGACATGGGAGGCCGCCCCATTGACTTCGGGCATAGCCCACAGCGTCAGCCTCAGGTGTGAGCAGGCCATTAGCTTTAGACTGGAGCATGACGTGGGATGCCGCACAGTCTGCCTCGGGTGGAAGCAGGATGTGAGAGGCCGTATCACTGACCTCGGCCATGAGCAGGGCATGGGAGTTTTTGGCCGGAGTTTTACAGTGGAGGCCACTTCGTTGGCCTCAGGCTGGAGCTCGGCTGGGGGGAGGGAGATCTGCAGGGGAGGCTACCTTGTCCCCAGCCTTCTTATCCATGTAGAAGCTCATGAATAGCCAAATAGGCAAAATATTTTTTTGGTCTGATTTCACTTCGGCTCACTTGAACACCAATCTCAGGAGGCATACAAACTTGGCTACACTTCCTTGGCTACACTGGGGTCAGGTGGTGGGGCCGGGACAGGCTTGCTGGGGTCAGGTGACGGAGCTATGGTGCTCTGGCCGAGGTGGACATAGGAAATTAATGTAAACTTCTGTAGCTCTCTAGACTATTACTCATTCTCAAGCTTTACTAACTTTCTACATATAATTTTTTTTATATAATTTTTTTTAAGTAAAATTTTGTCTTTAGCATTTTAGACCTTGGTGTTAAAAATTATGGACATTGAAAGATATATTATTACTATTATTATTATTATTATTATTATTGTTGTTGTTGTTGTTGTTATTATTATTATAATTATTATTATTTCAAGCCTTTTTTACTCATAAACAATTGTCATGGTAGCGTCGATATGGCACCGGACTACAGCACCCACAAGCCATTACACATCACATGCTCACTGCACGCACCATGTCACATGACCACAAGCACCTGAATCACACTGTTTTCTATTTAGCATGTGTTTAAGTCACGCATTGTATAGCATTCCTTGTCTGTCTTCAGTTGTTGTCTCTCTATGTGTATCATGTACATATTGTTGTCTAGCTTAACTGTTTCTTGTTCATGTGCTTAGTCTTTGTGTTTTACTTAAACACACATTACACACTGTAAATAAACATTTTCCTGCACTTGCATCCACCTCTGCTACCACATTCCTGACAACAATCAAGTTAGATAGAATCAAAATTCATATATCATGCAATTTTAAGTAAGAAAAGAAAATCTAAAGAAGCTAGATATGTGTATAAATAAAGAGTTAGCAAAGAAAAAATTATAATTGATAGTATGAAATTTTCTTTAAGGAGATTATTATATATTATTATCATTTGTGGAAGGAGTCTCCAGTGTCAGTGCTTTGTAACAATCAGAGGTAAAGCCATAACTTCAAGTGGAATATTTACCTAATTTAACAAAGAAAAACCTATAATAGTTGATACGATGAAGTTTTCTGTAAGGAGATGTTTATTTAACATTTATGGGAGGAGTCTCCAGTGTCAGCACTTTGTAAAGGTCAGTATGTTTTCCACCCCATTTTCAGGACAAAGGACTTCTCTCTTCTGCTCTTAGTAACATGACAAGCTGTGTATTTTTGTCTTATTAACTTCAAGAGAGAAAAACAGAGAGGCTGGTGAGGGAGCGACTGTTTATGGCTGCTAGAACGTAAATGATAATGTCTTGTGGATGTTCTGCAACATTAAACATAACTATAAACAGATAAAAAGTATGACATTGTTCTTTATTTAAAGTAAAATATAAATATTGGCATATCGCTGTGATATAAGTGGAATGAAACATTTAAAATAACATACTGCTATTGGAAGACAATCAACTTAACAGTAACTCCTCTTTGCCTCAGGCCACATCATACCACTCTGTTGCTGATTATGTTTCCTATAACAGCGCATTCTGAAGTTTTTTATTCCTGACATAGAATGTATTTACTATCGTTTTTAGCCTGTATCTATTATAACATACAGTGGGTATAGAAAAGAATCACCCCCCTTTAAAAGGAAGAAGAACGGACACAGTTTTTGTTTTATCCAGCTGTATTTACTCAGTGCAACTTATAACATCCAAGTGAAAGATATAACACCAACATGTCAGAAAAAAATAAAATAATAAAAAAATCAGAACACTGAGTTGGAAAAAGGATCACCTCCCCCCCCCCACTAAAAATGACTTGTAAACTCAATAAGGTGTAGCTAATCACCTTCTCAATGGCACACAAAGCCATTTTACTTTCAACTGTGATCAGCTGTGGTCATTTTGATTAGCTCAGCATGAAAAGAGCTTTCCTGGAGCATTTTGTAGTGCAACTTAAGCAATCAATCAACTATGGGTGGCAAGGCACTGTCAAAAGATCTCTAGGATAAAGTTGTGGACAGGCACAAGTCAGGAGATGGATACAAAAAAAATTCAAAGGCTTTATTAATGCCAAGAAGCACAGTGAAGTCTATTATTAAGAAGTGGAAGGTATTTGGTACAACACAGACCCTCCCTGGATCAGGACATCGGTCCAAACTGGATGAAAGAGCCAGGAGGAAACTGGTCAGAGAGGCTACCAAGAGGTCTACAGAAACTCTGAAGCAGTTGCAGGAATTTATGACAAAGACTGGTCATTGTGTGCATGTGACAACAATATCACAAATTCTCCACAAATGTGGCTTGTATGGGAGGGTTGCAAGAAAAAAGCCACCCATGACTGAGCTTTGCCAAAACATACCTTGAAGATACTGAGGCCACATGGAAAAAGGTGTTATCAGATGTCAGATGAGACTAAAATTGAATTATTTGGCCTCAACACCAAACGATATGTCTGGTGGAAATCCAATACAGCTCACCATCCAAATATCACCATTCCTACAGTAAAGCATGGAGGTGGTAATATCCTGTTATGGGGGTGTTTCTCTGCAGCAGGGACTGGAGCACTTGTCAGGATAGAAGGAAAAATGGATGGGGCAAAATACTGTCAAATTCTTGAGGAAAATCTGCTGCCCTCTGCCAGAAAGTTGTCAATGGGAAGAAGATTTACCTTCCAACATGACAATGACCCAAAGTACACAGCAAAACTGACCACACAGTGGTTGAAGAAGAAAAAGGTGAATGTCCTCTGCCTAGTCAGAGCCCAGACTTAAACCCCATTGAAAATCTGTGGAATGACTTGAAGACTGTAGTCCACAAATGGTCACCATCAAATTTAACTGAACTTGAGCAGTTCTGCAAAGAAGAGTGGGCAAATATATATTGCAAAGTCTAGATGTGCAAAGTTAGTAGAGACATATCCCACCAGACTAAAGGTTGTAATTAGTTAGATCACTGATTAAATCCCATTACACAAGTGCAAGGTGGGGGGGTGAGACATGTTCACCCACCCTAACTGCTTGTGGTCTGTCCATCAGGAAGTTGGAGATCCACTGGCACAAAGACAGTCTCAGACCCAGGTCCTCCAGCTTGGTGGTGAGTATGGAGGGAGTTATAGTGTTAAATGCTGAGCTGTAGTCAACAAACAGCATTTTGACATAATTTCCCTTCCTGGAGTCCAGATGGCACAAAGAAGTGTGGAGAAGATGCGTGATGGCATCATCCGTGGAGCGATTTGGGCGGTATGCAAATTGTAGTGGATCCAGAGTGTCCAGTAGTGAAGAGGTGATGAAGTCTCTGACCAGTCTTTCAAAGCACTTCATCAAAACAGATGTCAAGGCGACAGGACGATAGTCATTGAGGCAGGCAGGCTGGGGGTTTTTCGGGACAGGAATAATGATGGACTGCTTGAATCACAGAGGGATTACTGACTGTTCCAGGGAGAGGTTGAATATCTCTGTGAACACCGGTGCTAGCTGGTCAGCACAGGCTCTAAGGACCCGACTTGTGATGCCGTCTGGTCCTGCTGCCTTCCTGGTGTTCACTTTCCTGAAAGCCATCCTCACATTGTGCTCATAGATGATGAAAGCATTTTCTGCTATGGCATTCTTTGAGTGCATGCAGTCATTCATGCTGGCTGTGTCCTTAGTGCTGTTTGCTGCATCCTCGAAGCAAGCGTAAAAAGTGTTTAACTCATCTGCCATACAGTTGCAATCAAAATTATTCAACCCCCATTGCAAATCAGGTTTATTGTCTAAATTTACAGACTTTCAGCTGTTTGCAATGAACAAATCAAACAAAAGCAATTGAAAGTTCAATTCCCAAAAGTTTTGGGAATTCTGTTCTGTGGAGCGATGAAACAAAACTGGAACTTTTCGGCATGATGGATCAGCGGTATTTCTGGTAAAAGAAGAATGAAGAAAGAACACTCTGTCCACAGTCAAGCATGGTGGTGGCTCGGTTATGCTCTGGGGCTGCTTTGCATCCTCTGGCACTGGAAACCTGCAGTGTGTGGAAGGCAAGATGGATTCATTGACGTATCAGGAAATCCTAGGAGAAAACATCATGCCATCTTTGAGGAAGCTGAAGCTTGACCTGGAGGCCATTGCTCATGAGGAATGATGAAGATTCCTCAGGAACTCTTCCAGAAGCTGGTGTCTGGCTATGCATCTCGTTTACAGCAGGTCATGACAGCAAAAGGGTGCTCTACTAAGTACTAAAGATGCTTGCCATGAAGGGGTTGAATAATTTTGAGACTGGAGAAGTCATTATAAGTTGCATGTTCAGTTGGATTTGAGGAAACCACTTGAAGCATTCATTGTGTTGAACTATTTCAATTGCTTTTGTTTGATTTGTTCATTGCAAACAGCTGAAAGTCTATAAATTTTGACAATAAACCTGATTTGCAATGGGGGTTGAATAATTTTGATTGAAACTGTAGAAGCATCTGCATTCATCATTCTAGAGGGTAGTGTTTTATAGTCCGTTATTATTTTTATAGTCCGTCTTTTAGAGTCCCTGCCACAGGTTTCTAGAGCCAACTTGTTGGAACTGTGTCTCTAGTTTCCTCCTGTAGTGCCGCTTTGCCTCCTTCACCACTCTGTGCATGTTGTAGGATGCAGCCTTATATTATATATGTTATAAGCCACGGTGCGAGATCTCAGCGCATGGCGGATGTTTCTATCAACCCACGGCTGGGAAATGTTCTGACTGTTTTTTTTCTGTACTGTATCATCCGTCAATTTCCCAATAAATCCCACAAGCACTTCTCTAAACACATTGATATTGTCAGAGCTACACCAGAACATGTCCCAGTCTGCATCATCTAGCGTGTCCTGCAAAGCGGCCACCGATTGGTCTGTCCAGCATGTAACCTCCCTCTGAATGGGAGCTTCCTGTTTAAGCCTTTGTTTGTGTGTATTTAGGCATGAGGAAGATGACAGAGTGGTCAGATTTACCAAACGGTGGATGAGATTGTGCCTTGTAGGTGTCTTTAAATGGAGTGTAGCAATGGTCTAGTGATCTCTCGCCCCTGTTTGGGCAGGTGATGTGCTGGTGGAGGTCTGACATTGCGTGTTTGAGTTTGGCTCTGTTAAAGTCCCCCGCTACAATTAGCGCAGCGTCCTGGTGATTTGTCTGATGAACGGTGAGAGCATCAAGATCACATAAAGCAGTGTCCACCTGAGGTGGAATATAAACAGGGCGACATTTGATGGTCAAGAGCTCCAGGTTGGGTGTACAGGACAGTGTTAGAGGAACAATGCTTGCACTCTCGCACCAGCTGCTGTTCACCATCGGACACACTCCACCTCCCCTTGACTTCCCTGACTCTGTTGTTTTGTCCATGCGGTGAATCGAGAAGAACCGTTGGGTTCAGCCATGTCTTGGTGAACTTGATCCTGCTCTGAGGTCATCCAGTTTAAGATGCAAACAAGCTGGCTAACAGTGAGCCAAGGAGCTGACACGAGGGCTTCATTATGGTTCTTTCAAACCAATAACTCCGCCTCTGTTGTTCAGGTTCCTTCCCATTGGTCAAGTCCTGTCAACCAGTTAATTTTAATTGCCACAGGGATCCACTTATAGGAGGACAACCAGAGACAGAAGAGCAAACAAACAGTGGGAAAAAAGAGTACAGAAGGAACACACAAATGCAAGCACACAGACACGTAACACCATGCAAACTCCCAAAATCTGCAGCAGTATAAAACTTCTAAACAAACTTTGAAATTATTGAAAATTTCTAGAATAATTCGAATTAATTTCCTAGTTTACTCTGTCACAACCCAAAAGGAAGTATTTTGAATACTTGGGTCTTTATAATACGTGTGATTAGTCTCTCTAAATAAGTAAGGCTGTAGATTGGAGAAAAGCTGCTCCAAAGCTTGAAGCACCACATGACAGAAAAATACTGGAAAATGTAAGGCTCCACTTTCTGCATGAGAAAATGGAAAGACATGTCTAGGAGACAAGTGTTTTTAAAATCAAGTTTTTATTTTTATTTTGAAAAGGTAATAAGAAAGTACAGTGAAGCATGTGAGTGTATAGAAATAGTTATGATGTCATAAGTATTTACATACAGTACAACAGCCTGTTAGCTGGCTATTCATGATAAACTGCAGGAGGAAAAAAAGATAAGCAATTTCACCCAGAATTTAAATGTGCAACATGTAGTGTATCAGTTAAATGTTTTATCTTTTATTAGCTAATTAGAAGATTGTTTTCTTGAGTTACCAATTTATCTATAAGCTACTGGACCTGATGGGCAAGCTGTTGATTGAGATTGCCTTTAAGGCCTCCTTTGTGGATAGTAAAAGTGTTGCAGAATCTTTGAAATTGTTGAATGAGTAAGTAAAATTAAGTAAAATTAACTGAATAACCTCTCTGAACAATTATTTCCATTCATATTTTGCTGACATATATAATAATTTGTGTTTCCAATGTTTTAAAAAATCATCTGTTGCCACAATATCAAAGTTTAGGTATAGTTTTTGTCTTGAAGGTTGGTTTTTTTTTAATTGTCATTACTTTTCGGTAATAAATCTTGGTGAGAAAGAAGAGAAATGAAGAAAAATGTTATGTTGGGAATAGTACTTTTTCTTCCTGCAGCAGGCAGGTACAGACAAGCACAATGACAGAGAGTCAGAGTAAGGCAAAGCACTGAGTATAAAATAACTGCAAGTCATGTGAGATTAAAAAGTGCAAGAAAGAGCACAAGTCTTCAAAGGTGTCTAAACAATAATGCAACAGTGCATTATGAGTATTCCATCATTTAGCCACCATCTACTGCAATGCATGATGGGATGTAATGAGTATATATTAATGTGCTCGTTCTAATAAATTATAGTTTCTATAGTAACAGCTAATTCACAGAGACTTGTATGGTGGATGATCAAATAATCTCAGCCTAATAATAAACATATTAAACAAACAGCTTTGTTTGTTTGTTTGTTTGTTGTTATTTCCACAAAGAAAAATGTATAATCATAGATATGGTGAGTTTTTAATAAGGAGATGTTTATTTAATATTTATGGAAGGAGTCTCTAGTGTCCGCAATTTTGTAACAGAGGTAAATCTGTGACTTTATGTATTTCTACAATGTAGTGTTTCTCAGTAACATGACAAGCTCTGTTTTTCTTTTTTTCTTTTTTTGTATTATTAGCTTCAAGGGAGAAAAAAAGAAAGGCTGGTAAAGGAATGACTGGTTAGAACTGACATATTTGTACATATTAAATGTATTTTATTAGAGCAGATAGCGTCACTGCCTCACAGCTCCAGAATCTCCACACACATCTTCATGCAGGTTTCTTCAGGTTCTCCGGTGTCCTTTCACCTCTGAAAATTGTCCTGATTGTAGTTATATGCCATTCATGAACATCATTATAGCACAATTACTGCACAAAAATGGTATTCAATGTCAAATTTCATTGATGTCAAATTTCACCCTTCATTCATGCTTATGTTTGGCATCCAAAAAAAAACCCTACTGGAATGCATCATGCCTATGAATATAATGACATGAAATCAAAAATGATGCTGGTACTGATGAGTAATGACTCATAATCACACTATCTGGTGTCACCCAGAAGAGGATGGGTTCCTCTGACTGTTTCTTCCTCAAGCCGTCTCAGTGATGTTTTGTGTGCCACTGTCACCTCTGTCTAAATCTTTATCCTGATTTCTGTAAAGCTGCTTGGCAGCACTATAAAAATTTAATTGAATTGAATTTAAGTTAATTGAAATTACATGAATTGAATTGAAATTGCATTGAAATAGAATTGAATTGAAATCGAATTGCATTGAAATTGAAATGCATTGAAATTGCATTGCATTGACACTGAGTTGAAATTGAAGTGCACTTGAACTGCATTGAAATTTAATTGAATTGAAGTTGAACTTAATTAAATTAAAATTGAATTGCATTGAATTGAATTGAATTGAATTGAAAGTGAATTAAATTGCATTGAAATTGAATTGAAAATTGATCTGAAGTTGATCTGAAATTGAATTACATTGAAATTGAATTGCATTGGATTAAGTTTAAATTGCATTGAAATTGAATTGAAATTGTATTACATTGTAATTTAATTGAATTGAATAAAGGTCACACTGTGGTTTTTGTTTAGCTACTGTATAAAATGATTTCCTGGCTCTGCCACTGTGCAGTGCCACAAGTGTGTGAAAATGAATGTGACCTTTCTTTGTGTCCGTTTAGCTTCATATGTGAAAGTAAAAACCTCCCACTCACACAACTTTTTGTTGTTGTTGTTGTTGTTGTTGTTATTGTTGTTGTATCCTATCAGATCTCAGTCCAATCAACACCTCTAGTCTCAATAAAAATAAAAATAAAAAACACAAAACAACTACAACAGAATAGTGTGCCTCCTGTATTTGTATATCATTAGAATATATTACCTGTTTAATCTGTCCTTACACTATACTGTATCTATTATTAAGAAGAGGTTATGTTCCTACTGGTCAGGATCATGTGGATTTGTCCCTCAAGAACCAGTCTGTCTCTGCCTATGAGCTGAATCCTTGGGACTTTCATGATCAGCATCATTACAATTTTAAAAGCCTTTTTGTCAGATCATTTGTGTCCTGTTTAGGAGGTTTGAGTAGCCAACTCTCCTACTTCCATGTTTTTAGGAGGAAAGCAGAGAACCCAGAGGAAACCCACATGGACATGGGGAGAACATATGAAACTCCACACAGACAGTAACCAAAGCACACGATTGAGCCACCAGTGCACCACCTGTGCGCCACCACAGGTATCATTCTCCCAAAACTGCTGCTAAGTAGCAGCAATCCTTGTAACATTGATTCCCCAAAGTCCACAATAAATCTGTACCTAATGTTTGGTATAGCGGTCAGGTAAGACCCAACTGCCAGAATACAAAGTACACAGATAGTCCTAGTTCCTTACATCAACTCTCAAGATCCTTCAAGAGACTGGAATACCTTTTTATAGAGTTCAATTTTCTTTATCGGATCATTGTACAACATGTGTATTTCATTTGATGATTCCTATTCCCTGTTCAAAATGCTGATTTACAAAAAGAAACAACTGCCATGAAATAATGTTTGAAACTGTAGGGGGAAAAAATCCTAAACAGGAAAGCAAAAGAGACCAGATGTTTCTGCTAAGAATGTCTCTAAGAATGACATGTGGCATTTCTATGCCATTAATTAATCAGTGTTTTGCCAGTTTATTATTAGCAACTTTAAATTGGGAATATAAAACTTTACACTTCGATTCTGAATGTGTAACATGTAGTGTATGTATTTATTATTCATCTGACAAAATCCAGCTCTTTCTGGGCCCGGTTTCTTTCATTCTGTACTTGCTATTGCCCAATCATTAATCTCTCTCTCTCTCTCTCTCTCTCTCTCTCTGTCTCTCTCTCTCTCTCTCTCTCTCTCTCTCTCTCTCTCTCTCTCTCTCTCTGTCTCTCTCTCTCTCTCTCTCTGATAGGGAATGCTGTTTGCATTTTTTAAGCTCTCTTCTTATGTTGATGTGGCAGACCTTGCAAAATTATACTGTACTATGTTTGCAAACTTGAGAAAAAAATTACAAACCCTCTCTCTCTCTCTCTCTTTCTCTCTGTCTCTTTCTCTCTCTCTCCACCCAAGGGTGATGTGCTATACACATTAGGCATTCAATCTCATGTGAAGAACTATTTTCCAGTTAAATACTTACTGTGGGACTGTGGGATCATGTTGGAAATGTTCACATGATATTCACACTCCAGAATTCAGAACAAGGAGCATGTTTTTGTAGCTGGCAAAACAGCTACAGAGATAATGCTTCATGTTTCACATTTTCCTCTTCGTCTTCATGACACTTTCTCAGAGCAACTGAACTGAATGTTTAACGTAGAAAGCATAGGTATGAATATTTGCAAACAGTATATTTTGGTGGGTTTTCCATAATGTGAAGCTGAGAAAGTTCTCCTCCAGAGAGAAAAAAAAAAACATAACCTCTGGGCTGAGAATTTACCCAACTAAACATGGCCATCTGGCTTCAACCAATCAGCAGAGAACATTTGCAGAGGCTCCAGCCACCATGTAATAGCATGCATGAGTTATAACATGGCTCCACCTATCTCTCTCTCTCTCGCTCGCTCGCTCTCTCCTACTATTTTTTTTTTTTTCATTTTGGAGTCCATCTTGGAGCTCAGCTGAAGAAAAAAAAACTAAAGCAAAAGCTTCTGAAACTACACCATCTTATGAAAACTGTGCTATGACATTTTTGTGCATGTCGTGTATCAGTACATAACGGGGATAAAGAATTACAGGCATATCTGGTTGTCTGCTGCTACTTTTAATGTTGTGACTTTTTTTCACACTTTAACACACACTCCTGCTTTCTGTTGTTCAAGCTCACACGTCTTCTCTGCAGACTTTTTCTTGTATCGTCCTTGGTATTTCCTGCGACGATACAAACTTCTGCTTCCCATCTGGACATACAACGTTCAGGGTGGAGTCGTAGATCAGCGAAACATGATGGCGTAGCACTTTATCACCTTCATTCATCTCACCGAAGATTTTTTGTTTTTATTTATTTTATTTTTTTTTGCAGTCTGGTGTTTTGTAGCTTGGCATTGTTTCTTTAAAGAGCATGCCATGGGGAGCAACAATGTCAGTCTATCAGTCTATACATGAACAGTGAAGGGATTTTTAAGTGTGGATCAGATAGTTAGCTAGATTTAAGCTCTTTGTTATCCTGTTAAAACATTATTAATCACTGAGAACCGGTTGTACTGCGACCATGCTTCAGGACTAACATTCTGAGAAAAAGAAAAAATTCATATGCACAACATTATTCTGTATATTATTATGCTGAATGTATACAGTATATACAGGACCTGAGCTACTGCATGTTTAAAAAAACATATCACAGAGATTCTGTCAGAACAAGAAAGAAATTAGAACAGACACACTACAACGTTGAAATTCCAAAATTGTAATATTTATTTTTTCTTTTCTTTTCACAAAATGTCAAACCCAAACATTGTAAAACATCAGTAATCCCTTTTCCCTACAACACAGTGTAATGCATAAGATTTATCATAAACCAAAGCCAATACATTCCACGTAGCCTTCTTTTTTTCTTTCTTTCTTTTTACTGAGTTCTCTCTGCAGATTGCTCTAATCTGTTCCACTCATCCATGAGCGTTTGGGCAGGGCTGCAGTTCCCTCTCTGACCAACAGAAGGCATCTCTAAACATGAAGAACTGCTCTTTTGACCTACACATGGCTGTAAACTTGCACCGGCATGTTTTCTAGTAAAGAGGCTTTTTAATGCTTTATTTTATTTACAACCCCAATTCCAAAAAAGTTGGGACACTGTGTAAAATGTAAATAAAAACAGAATGCAATGATTTGCAAATCTCATAAACCTATAGAAAACATATCAAATGTTTAAACTGAGGGAAAAAATAAGGTGATTTTGAATTTGATGGCCGCAACATGTCTCAAAAAAGTTTGTATGGGGGCAACAAAAGGCTGGAAAAGTAAGTGTTACTAAAAAGAAACAGCTGGAGGAACATTTCGCAACTAATTAGGTTAATTAGCAACAGGTCAGTAACATGATTGGGTATAAAAAGAGTATCTTAGAGAGGCAGAGTCTCTCAGAATTAAAGATGGGCAGAGGTTCACCAACCTGTGTCTACAAATTGTGGAACAATTTCAGAATAATGTTCCTCAATGTAAAATTGCAAAGACTTTGAATATCTCATCATCTACAGTACATAATACATTCAAAAGATTCCACGAATCTGGAGAAATCTCTGTGAAAATCAATATTGCATGCCCGTGATCTTCGGGCCCTCAGGCGGCACTGCATTAAAAACAGATGTGATTCTGTAATGAAAATCACTGCATGGTCTCAGAAACACCTCTAGAACTCATTGTCTGTGAACACAGTTCGCTGTGCCATCCACAAATGCAGGTTACAGCTCTATCATGCAAAGAAGAAGCCATATGTGAACATGATCCAGAAACATTACCGTCTTCTCTGGGCCAAAGCTCATTTAAAATGGACTAAGGCAAAGTGGAAAACTGTTCTGTGGTCAGACAAATCGAAATTTGAAATTCTTTTTGGAAACCATGGACGCCGCATCCTCAGGACTAAAGAGGACTCAAGAGGAGAGGGACCATCTGGCTTTTTATCAGTGCTCAGTTCAAAAACCTGCATCTCTGATGGTATGGGGGTGCATTAGTGCCTATGGAATGGGCAGCTTGCACATCTGGAAAGGCACCATCAATGCTGAAAGGTATATACAGGTTTTAGAGCAACATATGCTTCCATCCAGACGATGTCTTTTTCAAGGAAAGCCTTGCATATTTTAGCAAGACAATGCTAAACCACATACTGCATCTATTACAACAGCATGGCTTCGTAGTAGAAGAGTCCGGGTGCTGAACTGGCCTGCCTGCAGTTCAGACCTTTCACCAACTGAAAACATTTGGCACATCATGAAATTTAAAATACGACAAAGAACTGTTGAGCAGCTAGAATCCTGCATCAGACATGAATGGGACAACATTCCTCTCCCAAAACTCCAGCTACTGGTCTCCTCAGTTCCCAGACGTATACAGACTGTTGTTAAAAGAAGAGGGGATGCTACACACCGGTAAACATGGCCCTGTCCCAACTTTTTTGAGATGTGTTGCTGCCATCAAATTCAAAATTACCTTATTTTTTTCTTAAAATGGTACATTTCCACAGTTTAAACATTTGATATGTTCTATGTTCAATTGTGAATAAAATAGGGTTTATGAGATTTGCAAATCATTGCATTCTGTTTTTAATTACATTTTACACAGTGTCCCAACTTTTTTGGAACTGGGGTTGTAAAATATCTGTAGCCTATCACAAATATTTTTATTTGTAACATTTTACACCAGTATTAAAATAGGAAGAATTTAATTCAATTATCACGCTATTTTATTTTAAGCCTATTCCACAGGTTCCTAGTTCCATATCCAGAAAAGCTGGTGATGAAAAGTTGTGGTTTAGTTTAACTGCAGGTCCTCCACAGGACATCTTGCCTACTGTGAGGTCCTGATTACTTACCAAATTACGCAGGCATGTTTATAGACTACTATCTCCGGGGTTACCTGGTAGCATGTGGGAAATTAACCATGGCAGACATTCAGGATATAATGTTTACAGTAACTCATATATAATATAACTCCTTATATTATATTCCTTTTTTTTTTTTTTTTACTGTGCTACAGGAGTTTTATGACAGCTACTCTATGTGTGTAATTTACAATGTTTACCTCCACATGACAGGATCATAATGAGGACATGTCTTTAGTTTACTTTCCTAAATGTCTTCACATATTTGATGTTAGTAGTGGTCCTGGGTTACTGAAATGCTTGCCTTTTCTTCACAGACAATTGGCTTAAGTAGTAACTACAGGCACTTTCACAATGCTGTACAGCCTACATAATTATTTACATACATGCCTGCTGTGGTGTTTCTCTAATGCACACAGCTTGTCTTATATTTCCCATTGTTTTAATTTCAAACTTCCGTGTAACTGTCTTTAGCATTATCGACTCTATAGCCAATTTCACCAGTTTAATGATACTTGTAACACGAGGGAGCAGGAAATCATTCACTTTGGCTTATCCAAAGTCACTTGCAAGTGAGAAAGAATCAAATCTGTGCACTTGGGGATTAAGGGTCTAAGGCCTCTCTGGAAGTTCTAAGACTTTCTGGTCATTAACACAGTGCCTTCATCTTGAACACTAAATTTAACATATTGCCTTATAGCAATTATACTGATCTTAAATATTAAAATCTGTTCACAAAAGCTTGTATAGTTATTTTTTTAAAGTGTTCTTGTCAAAAGCCATTTTTCCCCTATATGGTTGGGTTTGTGTGTGCCATCTTCCAAAGTCTTGCACCTCACATGAGTGATTTAGCACATGGGAATTTACGTAATTGCATATCATTCCTATTTGAATAGCTGTTTCGACAAGCATTTTTATCTATTACCTTATTTTACAAACAATTGTATTAGTTTTAAAGCAGCACATCCATACCCCTACAATAACATTATAAAGTGTTAAAACATCAAAGCAGATTAACTTGTGCGTGCGCCAGCACTGACTCCAAAGAGTTAATGAATTATTAGCTCAAGATGTGGTCACATGACTCATGAAAAGAAAGCAAGCTAAAACAAAAAAAAAAAAAAAGTGAAATCTGTCTTAAATCTATGGAGTCCTTGATGTACAGGGCTCCGTATAAATCTGAAACTGTTGGGCTATATTTTCCCAAGTCTTCTCCCATTTCACTCAGAGCCAATGCTGTTACTAACACACAGCCAAAAGTGTCATACGACTGTCAGTGAAGTGTATAAAGATGTCATTGGTTCGGAACAATGTAGGAGAATTAATGTGAAAAATGTAAAAGATGTATGAAAAATCTAAATATTTCAAGGTCGTCATGCAATATGGTGGAATATAAGCTTTTATTTTAAATATATCAAATAAGGTTTTATATATTATTATCTATTATAGCTACCAGTGACCTACCTTCATAATTAAAATTTTATGCAGGTGAGTCCAATGAAAACCTTAAAAGTGTGACATAAATTAGAATTAATTAATTAAGAATTTGCATTGAATCAAATGGATATATATATCTATATATACACACACACACACACTTTTGTGACACATTTGCAATAAACAATTAGAAATAGAAAAGCCTGTTTGTCACATATTCATTACAACACAGTGAAATTCTTTTCTTTGCATATCCCAGCTTGTTAGGAAGCTGGGGTCAGAGCACAGGGTCAGCCATGATAAAGCACCCCTGGAGCAGATAAGGTTAAGGGCCTTGCTCAAAGGCCCAACAGTGGCAGCTTGGCAGTGCTGGGGCTTGAACCCCCAACCTTCTGGTCAATAACATACTTCAATAACTTCAAGTACATTTATGCTAACAAAAGTGTTTCATTCAAGTAGCAGGTTTAGTTTCATTTGAAATCTCCATAGACAATGTTCATGCTAGTTATATCATGCGGGAGCATCTGCGTTAGTCACTGTGTTTTAACAGCCTCAAGAGATCAGTCAGTGAATACAGCTTGAAGAAAAGTGGCCTGCTAAAGGCATTTGGCAGAAAATGCACACGTTTCAAGCTCAGAAGACGGCGAGGCTGTAATTTGTGTTCCACAGACATGTGTTAGGGTTCATTTCTGATGCTGATAAACTAATCCTGGCAAATGATATCAGCAAAACAATTGAGCTCGCGTTCTTTTTAGCTTTCCTTTCTACATTTTAGAGATATCAAGAATGGCCTCTCTCTCTCTCTCTCTCTCTCTCTCTCTCTCTCTCTCTCTCTCTCTCTCTCTCTCTTTCCAAACACCTCCCTCTTGCTGTCTGGAAATACAACGTTCAGCACGACTGCTTTTTTTTTTCTTTTGTCGTCTATTTGACAGACAAAACGGAAAAGATCCCACATAATATTACAATGTCATGATTTTACAGTCACTTCAGTAAAAGAAGAAAAAAAAACATGATAAAAAACTGCAAGAATAAGACTGAAATCATTGGGTTTCATGTCCAGTCTGCCGACAAGATACATGTTTTGTCAGCAAATTTGACTTTTTTAAAAAAATTTTTTTAATGGGCAATTTGGTAATAAACACTATGTGATTTTTGTAGTACACAAAGTCTTCTTTATTTTTAATAGTTATTTTTAAATCTTTAAAATTTTAACTTTGCCTAAAAGTTAAAAAAAAAAAAAAAAAAAAAAAAAGTTTCAGGAAATCTCTGAAACACTTCAGATTTGTGAATACAGGATGGATGGACTATGATTTTTTTTTTCCCCCTGCCAAGAGCTGGTTTCCAACTTTTTTTTGTCTTGCCTGGTTTTACACTCTTTAATTTTGAATGTTTATTTCAGGAGAGTTTATTGTCCCCATTCCTGTTCTGAATGCCCAGAGAAAAGACAAGGACTGAGGGGTGATATTTTGGGAGCTCCGTTGTGTCTCAGTAACACTGGGTGTGTATGTAAGAGCGAGAGTGTGTGTTGTCTGCTCTACGTTTGTGACTCACATTAGCCATGTCCACTCTATAATTTCAGCCATAGTGGTATTATATTATATGGTATTATGGCATACACACTGTATTATAGCGTTCTTGTGCACTCTGAGGTTCTCTTTGGTTCAGTTGTACACGTTCACAGTGCTGTAGAATCCTCAATTCTGATTGGCTGATTCTGAAGGCGATGAATAATTTTCTATAACAGCAGCTCTGCAAGACAAATCACAGGTTTATAGTTATGCACCCGTTTTAATATATTATCGCTTCTATCGTAAGTCACAGGGACAAACAAATACATATAATCATCGATATGGTGATGTTTTCTGTTCTGTTCTGCACATTAAATAAATGTTTAAGAAAAGGGTCTAAAGTTTGAGCACTGTTTAACAGTAGGTTTTTCAGCACAGGAGACTTTTTAGGACAAACTTCATTTTTGAAAGAAAAAAAGAGATGAAAATAAAAAAAGAGAGATGCTGGTGAGGAAATGAATATTTATAGCTGCTATAACAGAAACTAACTTGTCTTATGGATGTTTCACAACATTAAATGTAACTAGAAACAGTTAAAAAGCACAGCAGGTTGTTCATGAATAAATTAAAATTTATAATCATTGCTGTGCTTTTTGAGGAATAAAACACTTTAGGACATGCTGTTATAGGAAAATAATCCAGGGTGGTAACAGTGACTCCGCTTCACGTCAGGCCACATCGCACCACCATGTCCTTGATTCTTTTCTTACAATAGCACATTCCCATCATTTTTATTAAATCAACAAACCCATCTTTATTGTCATCTTAAGTATCATCTGCCTTGAGTTATGAATTATAATAGCCCATGGTTACTTGGTGTTTGCTGGCAAAGATTTGAAATAAAAATTAAAAGGGAACTGTACGTTTGTCACCATCTGGAAGCTGTTATCAAAATCCGTCTCCATGACGACAAGTATAAATTACCTTCTCTTCCTCTTTCTCAACTCTCAGCTGAAGCGAAATGATGGGCACTGCAACTCACAACCTCTAAGAGAGATGGATATCCTGGGCACCGTGGTCTGAGCTAATGACCGGGTTCACATTCCAAAAGAAAACATAAAACAAGTTGCTTTTAGACATAGAAAAGTGCACTTTGTCTGGATAACACCACTCCCGAATTTGCATTTTGCTTACAGTGAAAATGTCTGACACATTCTCCAAATAACCGACATATATCTTAGGAGTGTGAAAGTGTGCCAGCAACTTATCTGCTTCCTTTCACAAGGACGTTTTTTTCCCACTACATGCACAGCATCGTACGTGGCAACGCATCACATTTGCTCCAGCAAGAAAGAGAAATGGATGGAGAGAAAGAAGGACAGATAGAGGAAACGTTAAAGGAGAACTGCGGTTTGTGTTTCATTCCCTCCTTTTCCATTCTCAGTCATGGGTTAGAGAGCGCAAGAGCAGGAGAAGGAGCACATATTGCCTGAGTTTCAGTGTTAGGGAGGGAGAGGAGACCACTGTGCATTCTTTTCCGTTTAAGTCACTGTTTCTGCTTGGTTCTCAAGTGCACTGGGAGGCCAGGGCAGATGCAGGGATCTGTCTGAGTCTACAACACTTTAGCAAAAGCCTCAAACTTTGCTGAAATACTGTATAAGCAGAGAAGGGTTTCAAGCAAAGTAAACATCTGCTTAGTTGTGCATGAATCCTGTCGTGTTGTGTTTGGTGATCCACTGAAGTAGATGTTAAAGAACTGACAGTGTTGCACATAAAGATTTTGGGATGTTAAGAAGAAATGAGACATGCAAAACTGAGCAAAGATGTCATGATCATGGTAAAAAAATAAATAAATAAATAAATAAATTACAAATCCCACACGCCTGAACAAAGACCCACCTCCACTGTTTGTTGCGTAAACACAACTGCCTACTGTACTATGCCACATCATTGATTTTATTTTAAGTACTACCATAGCTCTTTACTCATCAGTCACATTGCCTACTACTGACATTTTCCTCCCAGTGGGGTAAGGAGTGATCCAATGAGTATGTTGTAGGATGTTAAACCCTACAACACAAACAGACCTGGTTCTCTTTTTCGGGGTGGGTCTAACATTTCCGTTCTTGTCTAAAAATCATGTGGAAAGCTGTAGCTGCTTATATCTAAATGACCTTTTATCAATTCTTATACCACAGCACTGTTGAATTCTCAAATCGGATTGGTCAGAAGGTGTTCATTAATTTTCTATAACAGCAGCTCAGACAGTAGTTCCTGCTGCAATTCAAATCACAGGTTTATATTAATGTGCTCGTTGTAGTATGTTATCGTTTCTATAGTAACTATAGAACTATAGCAAAGTATGTTGTTATATAACAAAATAAAATGTAGAATCCTTAATATGGTAAACATTTTGTGAGGAGATTTTTATTTAACAGTGACATTTTTTAACAATCACAGGAAAGACTTCAGGACAGGGTAGTTTCTCTGTAACAGGTGAGAGAAAAAAGGGGAATTTATTTATTTTGTTGGCATGTTTATGATGAAACATTTCTATTCTGATGGGAATGGTCTCATCCAGGATAACTCCACAGACTAAGAGGACTTGCTGGATGGTTTGATGAGGATGAAAATAATGTAAATCATATGTTACAGCCTTCACAGTCACCAAATCTCAACCCACTTGAACACCTACGGGAGATTTTGGAGTGACATGTTTGACAGCGCTCTCCACCACCATCTGCAAAACACCATTTGAAGGAATATTTTTTGGCAGTACCGTGTTCCGGGACAATTCTAGAGACTTGTATGATTTATGCCAAGGTGCACTAATGCAGCCCCAAACCTGTTTATTCCGTATTTTCCCTTTAATTCTTCCTTTTTAAAACATAAGACTTTGTAAGCAGAGCAACTGGACCATGTCTCCATGCTAAGAACATCAAGCTTTTTTATCTTGTTGGAACATCCATCCATTTCCCATACCGATTATCCTATACAGGGTCATAGGGGATCCTGGAGCCTATCCCAAGGAACTCTGGGCACACCCTTTATGGGGTGCCAACCCATCACAGGGCACAATTTCACATACATTCACACACTACGAACAATTTAGAAATGCCAATCAGCCTATAACACGTCTTTGGATTGGTGGAGGAAACTGGATTACCCAGAGGAAACCCCCGAAGCACTGGGAAAACATTCAAACTCCACCCACGCATGTGCGAAGCAGGATTCAAACCCTGGAGGTGCAAGGCAAACATGCTACAGTAACCACTTAGGCACCGTGCACCCCCTTGTTGGAATATCTACAAGATATTCTTGACCACCTGACAGAAGCAATCAAGTTTTGGGGTAAAATGTCCTGGTACCTAGCTGAATCAATGATGCTATTAAACTTCACAAGACCCCTTGTGCTACCAGCCCCTAAATTATCAATGATCCCCCAACATGTTTTGCAGTGGGTACTAGCTATCATTGGTGCTTTTTAATTATGGCCCTGATTGGTTTCCTTCTGGTGGTTCCCTTCCATATGTGCAACAATACTCCGACAGACTGTTGCATTCAAATGATTGACTGAAATTAAGGAGCCCTGTGTGTGTCAAGAAAACATTCCTCACACCATTACACCACCACCAGCCTGAACGGCTGACACGATGCAATTTGGGTCCATGGATTCATACTTTTGATGCCAATTGACTCCAAATTAATGCTGTTGATGGAAATGGATGTTTAAACTTCTTTTTAAACTCTAGAGACTGTTGTATGTGAAAATGCCTGGTGATCAGCAGTTTCTGAAATATTCAAACCCTCATCTGGCACCAATAACAATGCAATGGTCACAAAGATCACATTTTTCCCCATTCTGATGTTTGACATGAACATTAACTGAGGCTCCTGACCTGTGTCTGCATGATTTTGTGGATTGCGCTGCTGCCACAGATGATTGTCTGTTTGGATAATTGCATGAATGAGCAGGGGTACAGGTGTTCCTAGTTTTAAAGTGGCTGATAAGTGTATATAGGAAAAGTGATTAGTTTCTCATGTGTATTCGGTGTTCTCTTTAAGGGTGCCAATCATTTCAGAGTTGCATGTAGCTGACCGTGTTTATCTGTCCTGCAACAACAATCCTGCACATTCTCTGTAGATTACGCAGCAGCCTCAGTGGGCGGGATATTTCTGTTTTGCCTCGAGTTTTGATTGGCTGTCTGTCGGTGTCGGCACTAAACTCTCGATTGTGATCTTTGGTTCGGCAGCGCTGTCATGCAGAGTGTGGGGCTGCCAGAGCTTCAGATGAACCTACCTGATGTGTTCAACAGAACAAACACGAGCACGAATCTGGTATGAGACAGAGTGAGGGAGTAGAATATGACATACTGTTAATGATGTTCTCTGGCAGGCCGAGCATCTTGAGGGAGGGAGTTTCCTTCCTTCTCTCAGCTTCAGGCTATATCAACACAGCGACAAAATCTGGCTGTGCAGTGCAAGTTTTTCTCTCTGTGTAAAGTATTACTTACAGAGTTATGGGTGACTGATGCCAAATCGCTTTGGCCGACCAGTTTCTGTTGATGTGTTTTACTGATAGTTGTCTCAGGCATTACATGTACAGGAAGAAGTACACCTGCACCTGCTGGGTCAAGATTACTATCAAGATGCAATACACTGGTAGAATGCCTTTCTTTAAAGATAAGAAAATATAGAGATAGAGCAGAGTGACTGACGCCAATCAAACCATGCTGTTACTTGAAGAACACAGTAACTTCAGAGTCGCTACCATACGATTCTAGCCTATTGACAATTTGATACTATAATTAAATTAATTGATTGATTAAAATATGGCAGTCAAAATATGATGACACAAATCAGCCAATGCAGCTTCTCTGGTAACTTTATTAGAGTATATTGGCAGGGTTTCATAACGAAAACATAAGCAGTTAGTTAATTTTTGTTAATATACAATATATAGCATACATAAATACCTGTTGTGTTGGCTAATTACAATATGTACCATTTTATTGTTGGCAGGAAGTTAGCTCACCAGTCCAACACATGAGCTGCAACAAATGATTTAATACCAACAAAAATACAGTGGGGCTATGATACCTCGCTAACAAGGTAACATTTGCTAGCTGCTATTGTCATCGGTTGTAATCATGTGCTTCTGCATTTGAAGGTAATATTTAAAAGATGTAAACATTCATGCTAAGATTTCTGTGGGGCAGGCTAATGCTAGGCTAGGCAGTAGGCAACTTTAAAGTAGTTGATGGCTAGCAAGCTAAGCTTTTGACACACTGAAACTGTGTTCCTGATGCAGGAGACATACAAATCCAAATTCTTTATATATATTTTTTCGCTTGTGATTTTTTTTTAATGCACACGCTCAGTTTATTTTCACATAAATGTTGCATATAATGTGTAAATTCCAGGCATAACATGTTGAATAGCACTTTCCCATGTTTTTCACATGATCACATGTTAATGACAATCATATGTGGAAAATCATACGATCACAAATGAAATGTGTGTGATTTTTTTTTTCCGTAAGGCTGTTCTAATTGGAGTTTCCTGCAGCTTTGCTATCTGAAGAGTGTCTGAGTCAGACCTAAGCTATTCAGGGCAGCTTTCCCTTTAAGCTTTTTCCAGTCTCTCTCTTTTTCTGTCAGCATATAAGCAAGTAAAGACCCTCATTCCTCATTTACCATCCCTCTTTCTTGCACTGTTTCTATCTGTACTCCATATGGCTCCATACTTTAGCCACCACATTTTCATACCACCTCATCTCTTGTTCTTAGTCTTTCCTTCCGCTCTGCTCCCCTTTTTTCCATCTCTTTCCATCTCTCTCTCTCTCTCTTTCTCTCTCCTTGCAGTCCGTGCACAGGCCTGCAGCAGCATTTATGAGTGCCTGTGCGGTGGCGTCAGGGGATGACTGATGAGGTTTCCAGACCTCGGTGCTGAGCTAAGTTCCCCCCACCGTGCTCTCTCACACACCTCCCATGATGAGTTTACCTTTGACTTTTAACACTTAAAAATACAACACACGGTCTTGGGAGTTTGAAGAATTGATACTGACATAATTATACTACTTAACACATAAAAGACTTCAATCATTACAATCAAAAAATGAATGTGTTTGTCAGCTCTTGCATTTCATCAATGTTGTGAAGACAAATAAGATGACTTCTTATGCTGCCTAGCTGTATACCCAGCAGGTTCAGGAGCAAAAATGAAGAAATATATATATATATATATATATATATATATATATATATATATATATACAGACAGTATCTCACAAAAGTGTAAAAGTGTAAGTGAAAATGTCCAAATTGGGCCCAAAGTGTCAATATTTTGTGTGGCCACCATTATTTTCCAGTGCTGCCTTAACCCTGTTGGGCATGGAGTTCGCCAGAGCTTCACAGGTTGCCACTGGAGTCCTCTTCCACTCATCCATGACGACATCACAGAGCTGGTGGATGTTAGAGACCTTGCGCTCCTCCACCTTCCATTTGAGGATGCCCCACAGATACTCAATAGGGTTTAGGTCTGGAGACATGCTTGGCCAGTCCATCACCTTTACCTTCAGCTTCTTTAGCAAGGCAGTGGTCGTCTTGGAGGTGTGTTTGGGGTCGTTATCATGTTGGAATATTGCCCTACGGCCCAGTTTCTGAAGGGAGGGGATCATGCTCTGCTTCAGTATATCACAGTACATGTTGGCATTAGCTCCCCAGTGCTGGCAGCACTCATGCAGCCCCAGACCATGACACTCCCACCACCATGCTTGACTGTAGGCAAGACACACTTGTCTTTGTACTCCTCACCTGGTTGCCACCACACATGCTTGACACCATCTGAACCAAATAAGTTTATCTTGGTCTCATCAGACCACAGGACATGGTTCCAGTAATCCATGTCCTTAGTCTGCTTGTCTTCAGCAAACTGTTTGTGGGGTTTCTTGTGCATCATCTTTAGAAGAGGCTTCCTTCTGGGATGACAGCCATGCAGACCAATTTGATGCAGTGTGCGGCGTATGGTCTGAGCACTGACAGGCTGACCCCCCACCCCTTCAACCTCTGCAGCAATGCTGGCAGCACTCATATGTCTATTCTGAAAGCCAACCTCTGGATATGATGCTGAGCACGTGCACTCAACTTCTTTGGTCGACCATGGCGAGGCCTGTTCTGAGTGGAACCTGTCCTGTTAAACCGCTGTATGGTCTTGGCCACCGTGCTGCAGCTCAGTTTCAGGGTGTTGGCAATCTTCTTATAGCCTAGGCCATCTTTATGTAGAGCAACAATTCTTTTTTTTAGATCCTCAGAGAGTTCTTTGTCATGAAGTGCCATGTTGAACTTCCAGTTTCCAGTATGAGAGAGTGTGAGAGCGATAACACCAAACTTAACACACCTGCTCCCCATTCACACCTGAGACCTTGTAACACCAATGAGTCACATGACACCGGGGAGGGAAAATGGCTAATTGGGCCCAATTTGGACATTTTCACTTAGGTGTGTACTCACTTTTGTTGCCAGCGGTTTAGACATTAATGGCTGTGTGTTGAGTTATTTTGAGGGGACAGCAAATTTACACTGTTATACAAGCTGCACACTCACTACTTTACATTGTAGCAAAGTGTCATTTCGTCAGTGTTGTCCCATGAAAAGATATAATAAAATATTTACAAAAATGTGAGGGGTGTACTCATTTTTGTGAGATACTGTATGTGTATATATATATATATATATATATATATATATATATATATATATATATATATATATATATATATATATATATATATATATATATATATATATCAGGAAAATAAAACAAATGAAGAAAGACCATGCATATAAAAAGCAGGAGGAACAGAGAACAGCGTATTAAACATAGAGTCTTATGAAAACTTTTTCCAGATGTCTCCCTGGGCAGAGGTTTTGAAATTAAATGTCTGCCAGAGAGACTGGAAATTGTGTCTAGATTTAAAAGAGCACTGAACAGTTCTACAAGGCATGAAACAAAGCTCCTCATGTGTGTACTATTAATATTATAAAAGAAGTCTACCTTAATGGTACAGCTCTTTTTAAATTGATTGACATCTCAGATCATTTGTATCCCTATAACCACTAAGAACTAATCAGGAAATGGGTGTTTATACAGGGAGTACATAAACCCAGTCATTCAAAATAAGCTTGTATTTTATTTCAGAGGTGTATTTGGGGTAGTTTACAAAAAAAAGTAAAGAAAAAAGGAGAATATTGCAAGGTCAGTGATGTATGCTGTTTTATGGTCTAAGCTGCTTTCACACAAACCAACTTGAAATCTGAAACATTTAGGCCACACCCCTTGGACAGCAAATTCACAGCGAGACACACATTGATTCATCATGTTTCACTTACTTGAACTCTTTCAGAACAGCACCTTCCCCCATTTCAAACAATTAACCTTAAAACTAGCCTCTTACTAAACTGAACATTAAAAGTCTCTTTAATTGTGAGTCTAAGCAGTCTAACTGAACTGACATGGACTAGTTTATCTGTCTTTGTGTTCTTTCTTTTTGCAGGAACAGTAATATGGCGGCTTCCACCCACCATATGCACATTATCAGAAGTCTGGGAAGAATTCAGTCACATTTTCCATTCTCTCTCTCTCTCTCTCTTGCTCTCTCTCTCTTGCTCTCTCTCACTGTTAGCATGGGCGTCTTGGTAAAGAGGAGGGGACTGGTGCTCAGGGGCGGGGAGTAAATAAGTAAATGATTAAGGAAGTAAGGCAGGACTAAGATGAAGGAAGAAAAACCATGTCACAGTGTGACCCAAATGAAGCAATTCGTATAGAAACACCAAATGTTCTTAGAGCTCCCTTACCAAAAACATTGTTGCTGAGGTTACACATTTTAATCCCAGGTCAAGTCCCAGGTCAAAGAAGGCCAGACATGGACAGCTTCAAACACCAGACATGTATTTGGATAAATATGGTGTGTACATGTATTTCCAATGTTCCTGTTATTTTAAAGCATTGTTCAGACTCATTTTTTCATGCTGCATTATTGAAAACCAAAATCAGACAGATCATGCAATGGAAACATCTTCCTAGTTTTCCCCCTGGCATGTTTTCTGACATGGGAGGAGCCATATGTAAGGGGAGGTCTATGCTTAGCATCTCCTTTTCCTTCAGGCATCCACATCCCAGCGTGTCCACTGGTGACGTGGTATGAGAATGAAGCATAGTCATCTCTTCAGAAAGAGCTTGAACATCCAACTAGACAGAAGTTCCAATTTTATCTAGCTACAGATACATCCTTAAAACTACAAACCTCATCAAGAACCTGAGCTCAGAATCTCAGTACATGGAATCAGTGTGTGTTACTGAGACAGTGTAACAGTCCCCTGTTAGGGAAAATTATGGGTTTGTTATGGAGAGTTGGACAATAACTCTCTCTAAAGACAGAGGCATGATAAGCCATGTCATTACGACTTCAAGGTGCAAGGCTGCCAAGTATTCGGAAGACAGCCCGACACCCTGTAATTGAGTACACCCACGCAAATCCTGGGGGAGGAGTCAGGGCCTTCACTTGCTTGCAGAGTTGAGTTTAAAAGTAAGAGTGCACTTATCTCACGGTGATGCTTGGAGGGCAATTTTTCTCATAGCATCCCAGGTGGGAAAGTTAAAGGTGGAAGGTTTACCCTCAGGTGTTTATGCACAGTCAGTATCCAAATCCCAGTCTTCCCCATTGAATCAGTTATTACTGCCAAGGTGTACACTCTTGTGGGGCATGGTGGTCCTGTGGGTAGTGTTCCCAACTCCAAGGTTTAAGTTCAATCAGGTTACAGTTAGTGTGGAGTTTCTCACACACTTTCTCACCATGTGGGTTTCCACTGGATTCTCTGGCTTCCTCCCACCCAAAACCATGAATGAAGGTGGACTATACCAAATTGACCCTAGATATGGATGTGTGTATGTACATAGTGCCCTGTGATGAACTGGCATCCTGTTCTGGTTGTGTCCCTGCCTCAGGCCCTCACTGTTCCCATGATTAACTCTGGATCCACTACAATCTTTGAAATGAATGAATGAATGAATGAATGAATGAATGAATGTTGAGTCTTGCTGGATCTCAAAGCATGCCTTGAGAAAGTGCTTGTTGCTGGCTGGATTCCCATCAGGGGAACAATTTGAAGGAACTGGCACATATGTGATCTCCCAGATTCCAACAGTACAGGCTAACATTTAGCCCCTTAGCTGGTTGTAGGTAATCCAGACAGGTAGAGATGATAGACAAAGAAAATTATACAAGAAGGTCAAATCCAGTCTAGTGTTGACATTAGACCTCAGTTTAATTATCCGTGCCTCAGAGAGACCCAGCTAATTTCTGAAAGTCCCTTTCCATATGGACAACTGCTAACTCAATATATTTCCAATAATCACTTTTAGGGGGCAGTGTACTATGTATCTAAACCCCAGGACTTTGTTTATGTATGTGTTTAAACTGCTGCTGAAAGAGCATATGTCTGAGGGAATCTTGAAAAAAAATCTACAGCAAAACGCTGGAATACCTTCTACAGTGTTGAGTCAAACATTCATGCAGGAAAAGCTGGAGTGATGTCAGGAAAGCATTAGTCAGGCACAGATTTTTGTGCTTACTTCACCGGGGAACATTTTCAGACAGACTACAGAGCTTAAGGTTAAACTGTTGGTGTTTTTTTTTGTTTGTTTGTTTGTTTTTTGCAAATGCCACTTTAAAGTCACACATCAGACTTCAAAATGTATGAAAATATATGTCTGAACACCTTCAAACCATGGTTTGCATTACAACAAATAAATTGTGACCAGTGCAAAATGGCATGGTATGTAATTATTTAAAGGAAATTTCCAAATGGCCAGTTGCTAGATAAGTTCCCTGAGGTACTTAGTATATTACATAGCTTTAAGTCAAGACTTGCAGAGCTAAAGGACCCATGTGATTGACAGAATCCCAGGAACAAAGAGGGAAGTAGAGAGGAAGAAAAGAAAAGGGGGGAAGGACAAAGCAAGAGCTTGGGGGGGTTGGCATGGATTTCTCCAGCAACAACTCAAGCGTTCTCTCCTCTCTCTGCAAGTAGGAACACGCGAGAACACCAGATGCTCAGGGACTGAGGAATCTTTGCAGCCCTAGACTCTCTCAGCACCATAAACATGAAATGTTCTTAATGCTCCTCGCAACAGTCTAAATACAATCTAATAGCTCTGAATCACATCTTATGAATTACGTAAGATATACTCAAACGTGAAAGAAACTGCATCAAAACTTGTGTTAGCTGACAACAACATTACATCATCACAGCTGCCACGTGTGAGTTTGAAAAATCAGACACAATGGCACACCAAGCAGCAAAATGTTTTTTGTTTTTTTTTTATCTATAAGATTGATGTTCTGTTAAGCACTTTTAAAAATCATGAAATCATACAATCATTATATAGGCAACGTTTTTCAGATTATTAATTAATTCACATGCAAATGTTAAACCATTACAGGCAAAGCAAAACTAACCATGCTAAGAATAAACTAGATCTGCCTAACAGACACACCCAAGAGGTGGAAGCCTAGCAGAGAGGGTGCAGAAAGAATGCTAGATTTTCAAAGCTTCAGGCCAACATAATCACTGCACTTACCGTATCAGGTAGGAGGGGTGCTTGCATTTTTCCCAACCCAGTTCATTCTACAGTTAGTTAACGCCAAGCCAGTTAACTCCATATTTTATTCAAATAGAGCCAAATCTGGCAGGTGTACCAGGTTAGGGACAAATGCAGAGCTTCTAGAAACAGACAAACGCTTCAAATTTCAGTTTAGAAAAATCAACCTCTGTGAAAATCTGTGTTTTTAAAATCTGTGGGATTTTCTGACAGTTTCAAAACATTTGACTAATCCTCTAATACTGAACATGTCAAGCCATAATCACAAACTAAAATACTTTCAAATTTTGTGGAATCAAAATATCTTGAAAGACGGCGTATCCTGAAGGATGGGATGGAAGCACTTAAAGCTCTTATGGTCTTAATATTTCATCTGGCTTTGTCTGGCCACCAGGTGTATAACACAGAACACGTTAGCCTGTACATGCCCATTTTGGAGTGGTGACACGTTGTCCCTGGCTAGCATAATGCCTTGTTTGATGGTGTTTCTGATGAAAGTCAACACTTTCCATTTAATTCTACTTCTTTCTGGATTGGGGAAGGGAGGAGTTTTAGACTTCTCTAATTGTAGGTACCAGTGCAGCTGGTGGATTTGAAAGGGAGTCTTATAGAATAGAGCAGGAACCGCACCCAGTCATCTGACGTGGTGGTACTACTGACATAAAACCAGGACACTGCTGAGAGACAGGAAGAGGTTATGTGGCAGAGCTAGCACCTGAGGTTTCTAGCAAGTCGTAACCTTAGTGTTATAAGGATCTAAGACAAGATAGAATGCCAGATACATTGTATAATACTATGTTAGTCCTTTTGGAGGGAATCCAGTCAATTGAAATCACTCACTCACTTTCAGTAACTGCTTTATCCTGGTCATTGTGGCAGTAGATCCAGAGTCTCCTCTTGCCCATCCTGTATGAAATGCCAGTCCAGTGCATGCCACCATGCACACACACACACACACACACACACACACACACACACACACACACACACACACACACACACACACACACACACACACACACACACACACACACACACACATATATATTCATGCACTCATTCACAACTAGGGGAAGTTAATCATAGTTAAACCACCTATCAGCATGTTTTTGGGAGGTGGGAGGGAAAGCCACACAGGCACATGAAAACTGTACAAAACTCCACATTCAGTAACCCAAGCGCAGGATTGGGCTGTGAGGTGGCAACTCTAACCATTAGTTAAAATCCTTGGAGTACGAAGATGCAAAACATTTGTAGATTCTGAAAATGGTAATTATGAAGGTTAATTGTGCATCATTTTTATTGTTGTCATACCTTTCATTATTTTCAGACTTGGATGAAAGTTAATATGATAGACTGTTACTGTCACAGCTATGACTGACTGCTTGGGATAACATCTCCTAATTATTCCATGTAATAAAAAGAAAAACAAAAATACACAAAAATGTGTGTTATGTACTATATTACCCATTATTCCATTCCCATATGATTTGTGCATTCAGGGCCACTGTCCCTAAAACACCAGTGCACTGGTCCAACATCTGTCCACCCTAACCACCAGTCTGAACTCTCCCAGACACAAACCACAAAGCCCCACATTACTGAGGCTCCTGCCCGGACAAAAAAACAGAAAATTGCAAGTTCTATTTAAACCCATGGAAGTCTCTACTGTATCTCCACATTTCCACTTCCTTCAGTTATATGAACCCTGACAGTCAGGCGAATACATATGAAAATGTACATGCTGGTACTTTTGTGTGCTGTCTTGTACTAAATACTGGATGTGATTTTTAGGAGGGACATAGGGAAGTACCTGAAGCTTTATCATCACCATTTTACCACAACAGAGGTTAAGGGGGAAAAAAAGAAAATTAACTCGTTTCTACATTCATGACACTTCCTCAATCAGTGTTGATGATATTTCTAGTTTCAGCCAGTCAATAACCCAGTAGCATATATTCAACACTACTTCCCAGCAAATAAAAGATGGGAACTGTAACAATAAAAGAAATTAAAAGATGGGAACTGTAACAAGCACTAACAGAGACCCACTGGGGCAGGAATCATGCATGCTCACTCTATGAACATTTTGTTTATGAGTGAGGGAGGGGCACCTTTCAAGCTAAGCTGATTAAAATGAACACTGGCATTGTTTTAGTCCATAGTTTTTACTTTCATTCTGGTCTCCATAATTAGAAAGGATGTGATTAGCAAGTTTATGCAACACTGTTATCTAGCTAACTCTGTAGCTAGCTTGGTCGATAATGTGTCTTTGAGTGTGGAGTGCAATTATCAGCAACTAGAAAGCATCATAATTGCACCAGTAATTTCATCCATACATTTTCCATTCCACTTATCCTACACAGGGTTGCTTGGGAGCCTGGAGTCTATTCCAGGGATCTCGGAGCACAAGGCTGGGGACACCCTGGATAGGACTCCAACCCATCGTACATAAATTCACACACTACAGACACTTTGGAAATGGCAATCAGCCTACAGTGCATGTGTTTGGACTGGGTAGGAAACCGGAATATATGGAGAAAACCCCTAAAGAACATGCACACACACACCCCCTCCCCATTTATAAAATTATAATGTCTGATAATAAAGACATTTATTCATTTAGCAGATAAATGGATAAATGTAAAGACATGATCCTTCGTAGAAAGACTACATCTGTTCCTGAGCTAAAAAAATTCAGGAAATCTCAAAATATTTATTCTAGTAATCTAATTAAGATATAATTAGACTATGTAGAAAGCACTGCCAAAGTCTTGGATTCCTTACATCTGAAGTGGATGTTGTAAATGAATCTATAACTGATCAGTAATTTAATGCTTTTTGTTTAACAGACTCTTAGATTAGACTAAATGAGTGTGTTTCCCATTACCCACCATTATGCCAGCCTTTTTCCATTTCAGAGACATTGCTATACAGAATGTAAGAAAATCTACTTCTGCTTTTGTTACCTGTAGGATGGACTATTGTAAAGTCTTGTCATCTGGACATTCCAGTAGGTGCATAAACAAGCTCCGAAAGAAAATCATGTTACCCCTATTTTATCCACACCAAATTGGCTCCCAGTGAAATTCTGCATTAATTTTGCAATAAAGCATTGAATGGTCTCACAGTACCTGAGTAAACTTTTAGTCTGTTATGAGTCACCATGTCCGCTTCAATCAAAAGGTGCAGGCTTTTTATTAGGTACCTACAGTGGTACCTTCTTCTAATAATGAAGAATACAACTAAGCTCTTCTCTTAGGTAAAGGAGCACATCTGGGGATTCGGGGGCATAGAGAGTTTTGATAAACTGAGATCTTTTTATGCTATTGCCCCTTGTCTCACACACTCACTCATGTTTGTTGACTTTGGTGTAGTGGGATGCTTTATGTCCCAGGGTGCCTCATGGCTGTGTTAGCTTCTGATGCTATGTTTTATTCATACTATCATAGCTAGACCTGCCAGAGACCCTGCTTGCACTATGACCACAATTTACCACAACTATTCAATAACTGTATGATAAGCCCATATCTCTTTTTCTGTGGTTTACTCAGATATGTATTTCTGCTTCCTGATGTGATTCCTGTACCTGATCCTGACACAGTTCTCCAGCTGTGGCTCTGCTTACCCTCTAGACCTACAAGATTCATCCTGATGATCTACTCCTGCTCTATTCTTCCTGTTTCTTCATCTGGAACTTTCTTCACTTGTGACTTTTCTCCTGTAGCTGTAGATAATCTTGCCTAGATACTCTAAAGATTCACAGTCTCCCAAAACTAGTCTATGTTTAGAACTCATCTTCCTGCTTCAAAAAATAATCTCACCTGGATACTGTAGACTTGTACCTTCTAAGAACTACTGCTGTGATCATAAACGCTTCTCTGCTCATCCCTGGACTCCCACTTAAAACATGACCATACCTACTACTCCAAATCCCTTCAAACTCTTTAGTACTGTTTGTCTTTTCTCTATATGACTGTGTCTACTGTAATGATTTACGTTTAATCCCACTACCTGGTGTCACCCAGAAGAAGACAGGCTCTCTTTTGAGTCTGGTTCCCCTCAAGGTATCCCCTCCTCACTCAAGTGAACTCCCTCCCCTCAAGGTAGTTTTTCCTCACCACTGTCACTTCTGACTTGTTCATTACGGATCTAAATTTACATCCAGCTGCTTTGTGCAAATGTATTTGAATTCGTGACCTTTTCCGACTGCAGCAATTTCACTCTTGTAATAAATGTTTGGTAACCCAAAAAAAAAAAAAAAAACATTTGCTAGCTAAAAAACACAATGCTAACTAACTATCACTAATATACCTGATGATACCTCACCAGAAACACTCAAGTTGGTGATATATATATATATATATACAGTACTGTGCAAAAGTTTTAGTTATGTGCAAAGAAATGCTGTAGAGCAAAGATGCCTTCAAAATAATGAAATTAAATGTTTCTACATTTAAAAAATTAAATACAAAGAGCAGTAAACAGTAGTAAATGAAACAAAGTCAATATTTGGTGTGACAAAAAAAAAATAATAATAAAATAGTAGTCTCCGGTACAATTTGTGCAGTTTTATAAGGAAATTAGTTTTATTGAGCATCTTGCAGATCCAGACACAGTTCTTCTGGAGACTTTGACTTTCACATTTGCTTCTTATTTTTTCAGCAAAACCCAGCAGCCTTCATTGTGTTTTTTGTCTGAAAAGTGTCTCTTACGTAATATTCTGCTTTCTTTAATGACATACAAATATTTTTCTGTAACAATCTAAAATGTTTTTTGTACTGACCTGATAATGTAGAAGTCATAAAATAAAAAAAAAATCTATAGCAAAGTTTGTACTACAAAAACTAGGGTGCCTAAAACTTTTGCACAGTACTGTATATATATATATATATATATATATATATATATATATATATATATATATATATATATATATATATATATATATATATATATATATATATATATATATATATATTTTTTCTTTTTTCTTTTTCTTTTATAAGTGTATGCAAAGTAATATATTTTCTGACCAGAGTAACATTATTAAATCCCACATCCCTGTAAAGGAACTGTTGCATGTTAGGGACACAGTAGTAGCCATTTGTGTTCAGCCACCACACAACTTTCATTTAAGCCATAATTCACATCAAAGAAGGAGAATGGTTTTGGGAAAGCTAAATTTAAATTAGGAGGAATTAAAACCGTTTTTAATTTAATGTGTTTGCTCGTTGGAAACTTGTGAGAAAATAGACTCTCATTTTTGAATTCTTGTCAGTTAAAACTGTTTGGTTCTAGTTCACAAAACCTACTCGTGAACTAAAACTACCAGTAAACTAATGACTGAAAAACTGAATAAGCAGAGGTGGGAATCAAACCCTCAAGCCCAGATGTACAAAGCAAACATGCTAACCAGTCATCATCCCCATTCCTGTTTGAAATCTATTGTACAAATGTTTTGTAGTTACGTTGTTCTGTATTAATGTTAATATTCTTCCTAACATGGAAACAAGGTTTTGCTGGTTGATGCAGAACCAAGTTTTCTCTCAGAACCAGGTGAAAATAAATTGTGCAATACACAAAATGAAATGCATGAAATAGCAAGCAACCACTTCCATTACAAGAGTGAAATGAAAACCAGAACCACTCAGGAATCTGGATACAATGTGTATGGAGAAATGGTCTTGGATTTCGTAGAGAGGAAAACCCACTATGTGTGGTTATTTGAGGGGTTTGGGTGCAGAGCATAGAAAACATTTGATAAATGATGAAAGTTAACTGGACTTAGTATCCTTGGTCTTTATAAATGAGAATGCACATCTTTGTGGAGTGTTATGGCGAGTTTACAGCTTATATATACTAAACACCAATGCCAAATACCACTCTATAAAGAGTTTTTTGTCATTTATATGATAAAGTACTCTGTTTATATCACTATAATACTGCATATGTGTCACATATTTACAATTCAGTACTGTAGTCTGCCTGGTATTCGAGGAAAATATTTACTGCCAGATTCTACTGTATTAATAGACTTATTGTATAGCTACTGTAACACTGTTTTAACTATATTGTAATAATTCAGTAAAACATGAACACTGCTTTAGGCAATGCTATGTAATAGTAACATAGCTAGGTAGCTGAATAAAGTTATGAAACAAATGACGTTTGTGTGGGGGAAAAAAAAACATGCTTGAAGCTTCCTATAAATTCCTATTAACGTCCTATAAATTCGCATCTGCCATTTTCTCTACTAATGATGAAGCTCATCATCTACCCACAACTCCAACCCAAGAGTCTGTAGTGGTGGGTCAGGCTGTACGACGCAAAGCAGAAGCCGCCCATGACTCAAGCCTAATCTCTCAGATTTCTCCCCATTTTTTTTACATTTCCGCTAACATACTTCATGTCACAGAGTTAGTTCGTTAGCTAGTCTGATATTTAAACCACATAGTTTTACTTCCTTCTTGTTTTTTTGTTTTTTCTCAGGTATCCAGGACTGTGGCACATTGTTTCTGTCACTGTTGTTCTCAACGTTCATGTCGGCAAGTTCTTACACTATGTTCAGACAGTTTTGATCGTCGTTTGTCTCTTGTGTAGCAGCCACTGCTCATGTCACTTGTGAGTGTATTGTATACTACAGTATATTTTAACCGCCCAAGGTAACTAGTTAAATACAAATCATGCACGAATGCTTGTCTTCCTACAAGCTTTAGCACAACGAATATAACCGGACTAGCCACATACACACACCAGAGGCACCAACGATTTCTGCTACTTCCTTCCTAGCTTTATTTTGCGTCAGATATGACAGAGTTAAATAAAAAACATATTTTCTTTATTGTTTTTTATTTATTTTTCTTACAATTTTATGTGTCAAATACTAAATTGGAAAGATATGAGTGGGGGACTGAACATGCCTTATAATTGGTCCATGTTATACTTACATAATTTGCACAGAGTTAAGAAAATCTCAATTCAAATGTTACTTGTCTATGGCTAATATGAATGTAGGATTATTGTGTAATTTGGTCTCTTGTAACTGTATACTCGTTATTTCCTTTTTTTTTATTTTTATGTGATAAAACATTTGATAATTGCTTTAATAAACCTTTTTTTTTTTCGAATGCTCTAGTTAGGATTTTTTTACTTAATTTTATTTATAATGTGAATCTGAAAATTTAATCATACAACTCTCTAATCAACTCGCAGTGATATGCTCTTATGAATATGTAGTCTTTCAATATTATAGCACAATGTACCATTACTGCAAATAAACATTATAGTAATAATGCAAAAAAATTTTAAATGTTACTTACAGTACCGATCTGGCAACTCTGCTACTAGTAAATTTTCAAGGTCACTTCTGAGATGTCTGAGTTGTGCACTGATACTACGGAAATAGAAGAGAAAAAAAAAGGATTTTAAAATTAATTATAATATATGGTGTGAATATAGATGCGAATTTTGATCAGGTTAAATGTATTTCCTGTCAGTTTTGTTGTTTCAAAAACTTTGAGTGAATTCACCCTTTGTGAATCAAAATTGTTCTATTATCATTTACAAGCATTTCTGACAGTGTAGACCATATCATAAATCAAAGGTCAAAGGTTCTCAGTGATCTCTGGTGGTGATATTAGATGGGAGGCTAAAATCTAATATCTATCATTACCTCAACAGTGGAACTATTACTATTGAGTAATGCATTATACTGTATCTCAAGGACTCATTAATGGAATAATAAGAATGATGTGAGGCACACACACACACACACACACACACACACACACACACACACACACACACTTAAAGACAAATAGGCAGTTGCGTTAATGATTTCTCATTTTTTTAAAGCATTTCAAGTGTGTAATGCTCTACCGGGATCATGCCACGTTTAGTCTGAATTCCAATCAAAACAACACTAAAAATGACAGTTTTGTCTTTTGTCCTTTTGTGTAGCTTGTACATTGATTGGACAATGTGTGCTTAGTCTATCTATTTTTAGTTACTCCTCCAAATGCATTTCCGGGGGGAACAGGATGATAGAGGAAATAATCCACTTCGTTCACATTCATTACACCTGCGAACGTATTTGACACACCCCTTCTCAATCCCTGCTGATGACATGTTAGAGATGTGTCCAAAAAAATATCAGCCTTAATGGAGATCAAGTCTAGGGGGCGTGTCACTCTGTGTAATCACCTGACACGTCTGGGCTAGAAAGAAATCATCCTCATCCTTGCTTCTTCATACCAATCTATGTACATTTCTTATGACTGTTGATGGTGCTGTTGCACTTGGTTCCACAAAAGCCTCAAATAGTCCAATTTAAGATTTTTGTTCACAGCACATAATCTGATGTGGATGGGGGAGAAAATAACTTTATACTGATGTCTTTGTCATGTCATGTATATGTTCTGAACTTGTATCTGGTAGGTTGCTGGTTCATATCTCATAAATTCTGGAAAGTAGACCCTTTGTTCGACCCTTTGACAGTGCTCTTAACCCTCAACTGATCAACTGGGTGCTCCACTGAGGTTAAATTTGTCTCTCCTCACGTGAACAGCATTACTCTTCAGTTAGTAAGACTGACAGTGACTAATTAAAGACAGCACACAATACTGTATGAACTCTTCAGATGAGGCTCTGAACTTGCAACGTGTCCACGACACAACGAATACTTTCAAATAATGCCAAGTCTCTCTCTCTCTCTCTCTCTCTCTCTCTCTCTCTCTCTCTCTCTCTCTCTCTCTCTCTCTCTCTCTCCCTCTCCCTCTCCCTCTCCCTCTCTCTCTCTTTCACACACACACACACACACACACACGCACACGTCTATATTCTTCCATGTTACATATTTAACATAAATGCTTAAAATCACTAAAAACTTTGAGATAACGTCTGCCCCATTATGTTCAAATGTGATTTATTTGAATTGATATAGATATTTCTCTGAACTAACTATAAATGACAGCAGACATATGCAAATGTTTCCATTTCCATTCAAGACAGAATGTAGTTGTAAAGAGGAGGAAGATGATGGTCATAGATGCCAACGTTACTTTTGCTATTATAAAAAGGGGGGAGGAAAAAGACAGATTTTGTATTTTTATTATACATAAAGCAAATGCAAAAGGCCAAAGAGGAAAAATGAATATCATTTCATCTCCATTAAGACAGCGAACTCGGCATCTTTCTGATTTCTGCTATTCGGACCACCCTTTTAGACGAAAACAGTCATTTGCAAGTAAATGGTAGGGTCAACAACTGCTTTTAATCAAATAACAGTGTGGATTAAATAGATCCACCTTAAACCCAAGACATCTGTGTGATGGCATGCAGTCTTTTAACAGCACTGCTCATTTGAAAGTAAAGGCAAAAAAAAAAAAAAGTTTGTGAGATATGGAAACAACACTGCTTTCAAAAATGCACAGTAAAAGATAAAACAAAAAACTATTTCTAATGCTATAAATGCAAAAAAAAACAAACAAACAAACAAAAAAACAACAAAAAAAAAAACCCAACCACAACAGTGTAAATATGTAATAGAGTTCCATGTCATTTTGCATCCATTGTTGGCCTGTGTGTGTAACATAACATGAAGATGCACGTGGTCATCCAGGCCATGTTAATTCCGTGTAAGAATCTTCCACCTCATCACTAAAAACCACTCAAAACGTCCACGTTGTCCTGCATTTGAGTTCTCTCGACATGGTTTTATTCTTTCTTGGCGAAGGAGGGTCTCTCTCTCTCTCTCTCTCTCTCTCTCTCTCTCTCTCTCTCTCTCTCTCTCTCTCTCTGTTGAACATGCTGAGGATGTTGAGCACCTCCCTAACACTGCTGGCAATATAAAAGCCGGGATGAGGTGTGTGTTTGGGCAGTAGGGAGTGTGTGTGTGTGTTGGGGTCTGGGTTTGGAGTTATAACCTCGACGTGTATGATCGGCGTCTGCGGGAACTAAAGACACAACACTCTCGCCTCAAAGAGTCTACATGTCTAACATTTAGACATGTTCAGCTTTGTGGATATCCGGTTAGGGCTGTTGCTCGCGGCCGCCGTGCTCGTGGCGAGAGGACAGAACGAGGATGACAGTGAGTACCGTGAGGGGTTTTTATTTATTTATTTTTTTATTTTTTTTTTTTTTTCTTTTTCTTTAATAAAGAAAAAAAGAAAGAAAGATGTTTGACGAAAGGGGAAAAAGTGGAGAAATGTGTTTCCTGTAAAGCTGGGGTCAAAACAACGGTTGAATGTTATGTTGTGTTGTTTTGTGTTGGGCGCGTGCCGTTACAAGTTTGCTGCAGCTGGCTCACGCGCAACTCTAATTGTTGTCCCACTTAAGGAGAAATGGGAAAATAAATGAAGCTGCACTCAATTTTTTTTTTTTTTTTTTTTTCCACAAACGGAAATTCGTTGTTGTGATGCCTGACAGAGGGCGAATTTCATCGACCGTGAGACAGATGTGGAACATCTGGACAGCCCTTTTAAGTTTTGAGCGCTAATCGGGTGGAAGACAGAGTGCAAAACTACTCTGTGCAAAATAAATAAATGAATAAATAAAAAACAAAAAACAAAAGTTAACGTCGATGAAAATCAGTGATGTCTGTTGTATAATGTCCCGAGACAAGTTAATAGGCTTTAATAGATGATGTAGTTTGGGCGTTGAATTCAGTTATGAGTAATGTGAGTCAATGGCGGCACCATGTGGCCGATTTGTGTATTGCATGAAGGCGCTTTTTTTCTGGGGGCGTGGTACAGGCTAGGAGTAGGACACGCCCACTGGGATTTTTCCCCCCAGATTTTTTTTTTTTTTTTTTTTTTTTTTTTTTTTTTTTTTTTTTTTTTTTCCCCCTTAGGACTCTGTTGATCTCTGAACCATAATAATGAAAGTTGCTGCTGTGAAGGTCATTACATGACATTAATCAAAATTAATTAAAAGTACCGCACTGATTTAGTACAATTTAATTGAAAAAGGAATTGTTCAAACAGCCAACACACACACACACACACACACACACACACACACACACACACACATATATATATATATATATATACTGCCATGGTACAGGCACTGTATTTACAGTTTTGTTTGTTCATTTCTGAAGCAGTCAACATTTCTATATCTGCAGAGTTATCTTGCATGACTGGTCATTGTTGGGGGAAAAAAGCAGTCAGTGTTTGTGAAAATGTATAAATCATTAAATATGATTCACTGTATATTTGTATAGAATGACATCTGGTCTTTATAGATTAATAGATTAACATGTAGACATGATGACTACCAAAATAACTCAGATCCTTGTCTATTATCCATGTTATATAATCTATATAAATCTATTTCTCTGAGCAACAAAGCTCATAAACCTCCTTCTTCCACCTGCTCCATGTGAAATGGACTTCAGAACATCAGGAATCAGTGAGGAACCTAATAAAAAGTTCATAACTCACGTGTTCCTCTTGGTCTTTCACTCGCAGGCATATTCAACAGCTGCACATTAGACGGCCTGTCGTACAATGACAAGGACGTATGGAAACCTGAGCCATGCCGGATTTGCGTGTGCGACAGCGGAACTGTCATGTGCGACGAGGTGATCTGCGAGGACATAAATGACTGCGCCAACCCAGAAATCCCCGATGGCGAATGCTGCCCTGTTTGCATCGACGGTATATTTGCCACATCACCACTCACTCGCTCACAGGCGTGCTAGTTTTATGTCGCCCTCTAGCAGACTTGTCTCTTTACCTGAGCTGGGAGATCTTAAAACCAAGTGAGGTGTCTCTCCTCTGATGGCCATCCTGCTGGAAATGTGCACAGTCTGGGAGGGCGCCTCTGCGGATCTATTTCCACACTGGATTAAGATTACGTTTGGAATGATCAGTATTTGGCAGTTATGAAATATCGATTTTGTGAAAGGGAACACAGTGGAACACTTTTTTTTCCATGATCAAATAGTGTTTCATCTGTCATCTTGGGCCAATCATAATGAAAAAAAAAACAAAAAAACAAAAATATATATATAATGATAGAGAATATGTGTCCAAAACACTTGATTATACATATTATTATACTTGATTATATACAGTAAAAAACACTAATTTTGATTTTTATTTCATTTCCCAGGCACAGAAACACCAACACCAACCACTGGGGTCAGTAACAATACCAGCTTACACTCAACATATACCTTAGTCATATATACTTCATATTTGTGTATAAAAATCACAAATTGTTCATATTCAAGTGATGGAATTGTGTACAAGGGATAAAAAAAAAATCACATCCACTTTAAGTTTAAAAGGAAAAAATATATTGTTTATAAAAGGCATATATATATATATATATATATATATATATATATAAATTTTTCTAAAAAATAATATTTTTGAGAAATAATTATATAAATATGTATGTATTTTTAGGCTTATGGACCCAAGGGTGATCCTGGACCTAAGGGTGATCCGGTAAGCACCATTTTCATCTTCGTGTCTTCCGTTTGATATCGTTGTGTGTTGCTTTTGGCTCGCGGTTATGTTGACCAGCCATGTTGGCATCGTTACTTTACTTTGCTCGTATCATTTTTTTTTATTTTTAGGTTCTACTTTACAACATTATTATATATTGATCAAATCTATCCAGACACATTTTGGAGATGTATTAAATATTTTATACATGCAACAAGAAACACTGAATCAGTTTATAGAAATCATATAGAATGTTTATAGAAATGATAAATTATTGTAGGTTATACAGTTATTTTGAGTGAAGGAATTATACAGATCCTCAGTTGCCAAAATAATGGCTAATTTTGTAACCTTATGACCTTATGACCTGTGTGAACTTTGACCTCTGCCCCATTAAATTAGAAGTAAATTTGATGTGTGGCCTGAACATTTTGAATATAATTGAATGCAATCCTCCATAATTTCCTATTTGTTTTATTCTATTTATAAAAGTACTTTTAAATTATTTTGTAATTTATGTCATTCCCCAATGGATCAAAATGTATAAATTAGATTTTTTTTTTTTTAATTTAGCTTCATCCGTTCCTATGTCCTGCAATTGCACTGGAAGAGGTTGACTGGCTGTTATTAAGCATTTAATATATTTTATATATTTCTAATGTAAATTGTGCTTTGGTTTGACAGGGTCCCGTTGGACGTGCCGGTAACGATGGCATTCCCGGAGAGCCTGGACTTCCTGGACCTCCCGGCCCCCCTGGACCCCCTGGTCTCGGTGGAGTGAGTACATCACTTTATACATTTTCCACAGATAATGCTGTGAAAAGCAAACCCATGCATTTTTAAGACATCATGAGGTCAGTGTCCTTATGCCATGTGGTTCACACACAAACACAAAATCCTAACTGTCATTACTTGAAAATGTATACCAGACTACGGCATCTGGTTAAAGGGAAAGCTTGTGTTTATATAGTACACACATAAACTAGATGTAATTTATAGGGAAATATGTCTTGTCAGTTTCAAATGACAGGTTTTGCACCTAAATTTGTGTTTATATTGAATTATCTAACAGCGATACCAGTAATTATGACAAAGGACATGTAAATACGTTTGGAAGATTTTCTTGGAGATTTTTTTATTTTATTTTTTTTTGTTAGTGATTCTATCACACCAAGATGGCCAAGGAAAACCAATTCCACCATTTTCCCATGCTTTCCCTGTAAATCAGCACCACTAAGATGGAGAGCAGCTTTAACTCTTTATGTTTAGAAGCTCTGGGCGCTGTATACACACACACGACATAAGCAGTGTGTGACACCGGTGACAATGCGAAGAAACTCCAACTAGAGAAAACATATAAATATGAAAATAGTATTAAGACTAGTAATGCTGACACTTTGAGGGAGAAATTTCAGCAAATTCGAAATCATTTCAGTCTAAACGTTAATCTGTGATCTAAACCAGTAAAAAAAAAAAGAAAAAAAAAGTAATCTAAAAAGTATTGGGATGCACAGGGACTTGCTGAAGGCGTAATGGATGGATTATTATAGCTTTTAACTTGTAACTTTTGTTTGTTTTGCAGTACAACTTGCCCCAGCTGTCTTATGGTAGTGAGAAATCCAGCGGCCTAGCTGTTCCTGGACTACCAGTATGACAACTTCTTTCATCTCTCCTCTATCTCCTCTCTTCTCTTCTCTTCTCTTCTCTTCTCTTCTCTTCTCTTCTCTTCTCTTCTCGTCTCTTCTCTTCCATATGTTCTAATCAGTAACAATGATTCCAAACCTCTCATGTTGACTGTGATACTCGGTAGATGAACCTGTCTGTTATGCTATAGAATTATGCATGAACACATGAAGACTTTGTGTTTTTTTCCCATGATTCCACACTAATAAATGCATCACACACCTAATTGTCTCTCTCTGCATCTCTCCTTCAGGGCCCAATGGGACCCCGTGGACCTCCTGGATCTGCAGGTTCTCCTGTAAGTTTTTTTTTTTTTTTTTTCCAGTGTCTAGGAGAAATCCATATAGTTTTATGCTCAAATCAGTTCAATCCTAAAATCTGCACCATTATTACCAATAACTCATTTGCAGCCAGTAGAGCAATGTCAGTGACATTTTTTTTTCTCTCCTCACTTTCCCCTCTCTCATTTTCTCAGGGTCCTCAAGGATTCACTGGCCCTCCAGGCGAACCTGGCGAGCCTGGCTCTCCTGTGAGTATTTACTTCAACACTCTCACACTGGCAACATCACTTTCTTGCTATGTAGATCCCACTTCCTTTCCATAAACAGTGTAACATTCCTGTCAGTACGAGATTTGTGTTTACAGACATCACCTAATTTCTAACGTATTACAATTATATAAAAATATATGCATGTGTATATATAGTATGTGTATATATATATATCATACTTCTTGTATGACGATGATTTTATTGTCATCAGGGTCCCATGGGTCCTCGTGGTTCAACTGGTCCTCCTGGAAAGAACGGAGATGATGTGAGTCCATATTGATTTTCTTACCTTATTGAAAAGTGCTATACAGTCTGAATTGACTATCCAGAGCTAATACTTTTTAGGATTTTTCTAAAACAAATGCAAACTTCTATTCAGTTTCTGTTCAGGAAACCGTTTTGGCAGAGATTTTAATATCGTTCCTTATATAAAATTTTAAATCTGTCTAAATATCCATAATATGGGCGTGATTTTATTATCGTAAAATCTACAGATAATAGTAATTTAATAGAATTAATAATAATCTAATAAAAACAGTTCTTAGTGTTAGATGATGTTACGGTGGACCTTTGCATAGATGTACCCGGTCTATGTTATATTATATGTGCACGTGCTTTCACTTAAACATGAAAGGCTAAACTTTTTTCTAATTTTTTTAGGGTGAGGCTGGCAAATCTGGTCGCCCCGGTGAGCGTGGAGCTGCTGGTGCTCAGGTCTGTATACCTACATGCATTGTGCTGATTGAATATGTACATTCGCATCCGGCACATATTGTTAGTAAACAAATAAATCAAAATCAAAAATTTAAAACATTCTGTTCTGTATATTGTAATAAATGATCATCGTAATGGAACCAACTAGCTTGACCTTTAAGGAAAATGAACCAGTTAGAGCATTTAGTTCATATTAACAGAATCTCGTCTCTTTCTCTGTCTCTCACTCACACACAGGGAGGTCGCGGTTTCCCTGGAACCCCTGGACTTCCCGGCATCAAGGGACACAGAGTGAGTACGACAGCGTGTGAAGTCAAACCCCTGTCAGTTGACCTCTAAACCCTCTGTGACTGTGCTTTCTATCTATCCATTTATCTATCTTTAGGGTTTCCCTGGTCTAGATGGAGCTAAGGGAGATTCTGGCCCTGCTGGCCCTAAGGTAAACTTTGGGAACATTTTAGATTTACATAAAATATTTGGATTGAATTGCTTCATGTAACTGATTCTTAGTTGAATTTACTTTTATAGAACTGAATTGGGTTGTGTGTTGTTTTCAGGGAGAGCCTGGTTCACCTGGTGAGAATGGTGTTGCTGGTGTTATGGTGAGTCCATTAGTCTTTTTTTAGTTTGAGTTATTTTTAGGGTTTTTTTTAGGTCATTAAAAGATTGAAAGACCTTTTTTTCCTCCCTATTTTCTAGGGCCCTCGCGGTCTGCCTGGCGAGAGAGGCCGCCCTGGACCTTCTGGACCTTCTGTAAGTCACTGCTTGGTCACTCCAAGCCCTTCATCAGCCATTTCTACATTCCTTTAATTTACATTACAGATTGCAAAGAATGAACTGAATTATGTTACACAAAAGCCTTGCCTATAGCGCACTGTATCACTTAAACTGTGTAACATCAACCCATTCAAAAGTAATAATATTTATGTTACATATGTCATGAAAAATGATATCCATAATAGGGAAATGGAGGATCAGATTTCAGTAAATGCACACATGAACCCAAATGAACCCAAAAGTTGAGGTGATATTCCACTAATGCAGTTGTAGCTCGAGTAGATTTACAATGAATGCACAGTAAGGTACAGTGTACGTTATGTATTCAATTATTTCTGAAATTAAGGGAATTCAGACATTTAACCTCAAACTAAGTATTTTATTAACTAATCTGATTGCTTAAACTAATTTAACAGAAATTTTTTGAAACATTATCCTAATATAGCCATTCATTGCTATACATTCTATAATTTATTATTTTTATTTATTTATTTATTTATTTTAGACATTTCTGACATTTTCTCTGTCATATTTGCTTATCGTAGGGTGCTCGTGGCAACGATGGCAACTCTGGCCCTGCTGGAGCTCCTGTAAGTATTACTGTATTACCTGAACTTTTATCAAATACAACATAAATACTGAATAATATACATTGCCTTATTAATATAAATATTAACTTTTGATAGTGGAGTATTAGTGGCAGCTTTCCACTTCCATAAGCTGACATGAAGAATAGAAAAGATTTAGAAATCCATTGTGCTTTACCAGACATAGTTAAAGCTTTGGGTGGAAGTTGAATGCAGAGAGACAAAGTGACGTAAGTGTTGTAACTTTTTCTTTTATCTGATTTTCTCTTTTAGGGACCCACTGGCCCCTCTGGTCCTCCTGGATTCCCTGGTGGTGCTGGAGCCAAGGTAGGCCTTAAGCCTCTTCCACTTTCCAACACACACACATACTCATCATCATCATCATCATCGTCGTCATCGTTATAGTATTCATTCTTCATATTTATTCTCCCGTTATGTTTCCATAATACTGATTTAAGCAGAATTTACACACTAAAGCATTTCTCTCTTTAGAGACACTTTTTAGTCATCTCTAAGTACATAAACATGTTTGCTCCCTTTGCAGACACAGTGAGTTCATTGTGCCATTTTTAATACTGATTAATAGATGAATTCTGTTCTCTATTTTCCTTTGTAACACTTAAATTATTAACATAGACAACGTAGACTATTTACATACAAGTTGTATTACATATCTTTTCTCAGCTTAGCTTCTATATTTACCTTGACTTGACTGTTAAAAGGGCTTTTAGGGCTGACCTGTCCCTCATATCGGATGCTACAGGAAGTTAACATCTGCATGGTTTCATTCGGCTCACACTTTTTTCCAGAAACTAGGAAGGAACGGAACAGTTGAGGGTTTAATGCCCAACAGTGGCGGTGATACAGTTTTCTGATTGGTAGCCCAAAGCCTTAACCACTGATCCAGCACTGCCCTACTGCCTCTCTGCATTACAACAGCATCTACTTTAACCTCTTTTACCCCCTGCAGGGAGAGACTGGCCCTGCTGGAGGCCGTGGCTCAGAGGGACCTCAGGGAGCCCGTGGTGAGCCTGGTAACCCTGGACCTGCTGGAGCCGCTGGACCCCCAGTGAGTCAATACTTTTTTTATATATATATATTTGTATAATTATAATTAACAGATTTGAGTCTGAACTCTTCTACTTCTCGTTGCAGGGTCCTCCTGGTAACGATGGTGGCCCTGGTGCTAAGGGTTCTCCTGTGAGTAATTTGTTTTGTCATTTATAGCAGACATGTCATTATGATCACTGAGCACTGCTTAACCATTATTATACATTATTATACATACTTTGGGTTTTGATGATATACTGACCTGACAGGAAATCTTAAACAAATGATGATCCTGGTGCAAAGCATCCCTTGAAATAGATTTTTTTAAACCAGTTTAACAATGACGCTAGGCTAAAGTTAAAGAAAATGAGCAGATTGTGTTTTAAAAAATGATTTTAGCAGTGTCTGCTAGTGTAGCACTGCTGCTACAATGCTATATGTCATTTCATGTCATTATATTTGTTAAGATGTAAGCAGCTTGATATAATTTTTTTTTTTAAAACATTATGATATTGGATTAGACAGTTATCATATCATACTTCATACCTCATTCACGGAATATTCACTTCTCCTTTCTCTGAACATGTGTAGGGTGCTGCTGGTATTACTGGTGCTCCTGGTTTCCCCGGTAGTCGTGGACCTGCTGGACCCGCTGGACCTGCTGGTGCTGGTGGACCTAAGGGTCTCAATGTACGTAGACGTTTGTCTGAACGTAGACTTTTGCCTGTTACTTGTGAAGTTTTCCAAGCCACCATGATGTGTTAAAACGAGCTAAATCAAAGTTGGACCTGATTCTTTAACCCTCCAATCATTCATGTTGTTTAGTATTTTTATCACTTCACATTGGAGAAGGTGTAAAGGTCCTGATGGTACTCTGTTTTGCTGATCACAGGGTGATGCTGGTGCCCATGGACCCAAAGGAGAGCCTGGTCCTAAGGGAGAGCCTGTGAGTATGCTTAAAATTTACAAAGCTGTGTACATGAACTCTGATGGTGTCTAGAATTGTTGATCTGATCCTCTTCGCTTTCTTCTTTGCTCTTCTTGTATACAGGGACCTGCTGGACCTCAGGGTCTTGCTGGACCTCCTGGTGATGAGGGAAAGAGAGGAGCTCGTGGTGAGCCTGGCGGTCCTGGACCCCTAGGACCTCCTGGAGCTCGTGTAAGTTTAAAATATAAAATTCTGTATATTTGTGTTGGAGTATATTTGAGTTGGTTTCTTGATTCTCTTTCTTCGAGTCCTGATAGATCCCTCCGAAATAATCAGGACTTGTGACAGAATCAAATGCAAAGTATCTCTGTGTAAATCAAGGTCCTATTAACGTACATGATGAAGCCACTGTGTCAGTTCCAAATTAACATCACACACCCTAAAGTGCTTAGAGGAACTTGTCCTTGTTGACTAACGATAAAACCTCAGATTATTAGGAAATGTCACAGAGCATAATCATTGCCCTTTGACCTGTGTACCAAAAGCTCAGTTGACCCACAAAATTCACAACACTGTTACAACAAGCCTAATTTGTAACTAAATCTTATATGCATAATCTTATATAACCTTTCGAGCCAATATTCAAAACTCACAGTCATAGGTAAATAAAGCATCCATTGATCAGAACTATTTGAACTATACTATTTTTAAATATTTTTCCCAATTAATGCATATTCATAAATAGAAATAGAGTGTAAAAGATGTGTAAATGTACAGAATGTTATACAGCCACAAGTTCTTTTGCATACACAGTTTTCTTCTTCCTTTCATTCTTTCCTTCTTTATTATTATTATTATTATTATTATTATTAGTTTTTGTTAATATTTATGTCTCTTCAAACAGGGTGCCCCTGGCAACCGTGGTTTCCCTGGTGCTGAAGGTGGACCAGGACCCAAGGCGAGTCTTTCAAACACACGATTCACCATTTATTTATTAGTCATGTATCAAATGTAAGTGATGAATCATCATTCCTGCACCGTAGGACAGAAGAAATGTGCTGAACGTATACTGCTGCTACACTAAGCCCATTCAATTTCTGATAGGATATGGTTTATTATATGAAATGGGTCAGAATTTCTGTCAATCTCACTCCCCCTCGTTTCATCATGAAGCAACTTGAAGTGCCCTCATGGTCTAAAAATAAATTCAGCCAGCACATATGAAATTTTCAGGATTTATGGAGTGATCATAGTTGTTCTTAGAACTTTGTTCTAATGACATTGAAAATCCACTAAAATCATTACATTGTTCATTACAATTACAAAATTCTTACAAAATGTAGGCTTGGTTGGTTCTGTAGAGCTGTCCATGGTGCTGGATCAGAGCAGTCAGAGCCTTGCACATTGCTCAAGCAAGTATAAAGACTGATATCTATAAGCTGTATGTATTTTTCTTGCATTATAGGGTGCCCCTGGTGAGCTTGGCCCCAACGGACCTGCTGGAGCTCAGGGAGCCACTGGAGAATCTGGCCGACCTGGAGAGCCTGGACTGCCTGGATCCAGGGTAAGATTCTTGTCCTTTTTTCCATCTTGATGATTATTTCCACATTTCTAGTCTTACTTTACTGACCCATGTCTCCTATGTAGGGTGTGACTGGTGCTCCTGGAGCCCCTGGACCTGATGGCAAAACTGGACCTGCTGTAAGTCAAGTTTATGACCACAGATTAGTATAATACAGTTCAATGTGTCAAAATATACAGCATTTGACTATAACATTATGGTACACATGTAAAGAAATATGAATTACATATCATACATGGCATGTATTGGTAATATTTTAAAACTCGCACACATTTGCTGCTGGGTTGTTTTCAAGGGAATTTAGCATGGGTGATTCTTTTACAGGGTGCTTCTGGTCAAGATGGTGCTGCTGGACCTCCAGGCTCTGCTGGATCTCGTGGTGCTCCTGGTGTGATGGGATTCCCTGGACCTAAGGGAGCTGATGTACGGAAAGAGAAAACAAGCACCACCAAACAATCACCATGCTATTTCTTGTTTAATATTAGAGAATAAAATTAGTGAATTGCATTCTGGCTACTCACTGAGTTATGATTCATTTGCAGTTATTTGCAAACTTGAATTGGTGTTATACCTCAAAAAAAAAACAAACAAAAAAAAAAAACCCTTGAGAATTAATTACGATCCTGTCCTCTTGTAGGGTGAGGCTGGTAAGCCTGGCGAGAGAGGCGTTGAAGGACCCGTTGGTTCTGTGGTGTGTACAATTTTCCTCTCTACTAAAGTAGTTGTTTATTTTTAAAAAATATATATTTTGTATTTGAAGAGTGTTCAACTTGTGTACCTGGGAAGATTTTACTCACATAGACCGCCTTCCACAATATTTGACATTTTGAAGTCAATATAAACTCGAGTGATTTTTGAATGATCTTTTATAGGGTGCCCCTGGTAAAGATGGTGATGTTGGCGCTCCTGGACCTTCTGGACCTGCTGTACGTTGTTTATAGAGATAATAAAAAAAACAACAAATATGTATTATTTATATTGTATTTTGTTTTCATAAATGCAACACATTATATTTGAATGCATAATACAGCTCTATACTGATTATTTGCAATGTTTCCTGTAACAGGGACCTGCTGGAGATAAAGGAGAACAAGGACCTGCTGGACCACCTGGATTCCAGGTAGCTGTTGACCTGCATACCAAAACAAGCTGTCATGTGTTAGCTTCATTAGTGAAACATTTTTATTTATAAGCCTTTCAGGCCAATCAATTAAAAATGGGGCACCATCAATCATTTCCATGCTTTTATTATCTTGGCAGGGTCTTCCTGGACCTCAGGGTGCCACTGGTGAGACTGGCAAGGGTGGTGATCAGGTGAGTGTCAGCGCAGTGTAGTGGACATGTTTTATCCATCGCTTTTAATAAGGTTCTGCCCCTTTTTGTGTTACTTGTGTTTGTATTAAGTATATGCATAACATAGGCATTTTGGAGCCAACCAGGGAATATCTTGCATTATGATAATAAGTCCCTGGTGAGTATTAATTGTTAATTCTTTCTGTTTCTCTGAGTAGGGTGTGCCTGGTGAGGTTGGTATTCCTGGACCTTCTGGTCCCAGAGTAAGTATCACTGTGACAGCTTCTTCAAAATCTCCGCTTAATTGCCCCAGACTTTGCTATTATTCTACCTGTATTTGGTGTTATATAGCTAAAATGTAAATCCTTTCCCCTCAGGGTGATAGAGGTCTTCCTGGTGAGCGTGGTGCCCCAGGCCCTGCTGGCCCCACTGGCTCTCGTGGCTCTCCCGGACCTGCTGGTAACGATGGTGCTAGGGTAGGTTTTGCATAGCTTGCAGTGTCATGAGAAACAAGAATAAAGTCTGCATACATCTGTGTAAGAATATGTGTGTGTGTGTTTAGGGAGATGCTGGTGCTGCTGGAACTCCTGGTGGTGTGGGTCCCTCTGGTCTACAGGGAATGCCCGGAGAGCGCGGCTCTAGTGGACTTCCTGGCGCAAGAGGAGACAGAGTGAGCGCTGAACATCACCTTTTCATATGAAACCCATTTTGAACATCTACACCAAGATATTACCCTCTCTGATGGCTTTACGAACACATTAAGCCCAGTCTTGCGCTAAAAAGCTTTTTAATTGGAATAGACAGCTACATTGGGAGATAATCCATGACAAGGATAGACACCGAGTCCCAGATTCCAGCCTAGTCAGTGCAGAGTAGTGCCTGTTATAATCTGGTAAAATACTAGTTACTAGTAAATTGTAAATAATTTTTTTTTTAAAAAGCATTCAGCCATAATTAATTAGCCATAAAGCTGTGATGATGCCATGATGAATAGCTCTTAGCTATTTTTGATATTTACTGATGTGATACTTATTCATGTCTAAAATAATTATTTATTATTATTATTATTATTATTATTATTATTATTATTATAACTATGAAAAGGAGAAAAATCTGTTTAAAAAAAGAAGTAAAGATTCATTACAAAACAACGTCAAATCAGCAAAATTTTAACATTCAATCACTTTTTACTCATAAAAACAATTATAGAAGTATAAAAAGTTATCACTATATCCACAATATCTTAGAAAAGTGTATCATGATAGAGTTGATCAAAATATCTGTATTATATCATCATGTTAATCATATAGCCCTAATTTACTTATATATATATATATATATATATATATATATATATATATATATATATATATATATATATATATATATATATAAAATCAGTTCAAGAGATCTCACTGTATGATACTGTATGTACAGGTGAACTAGTTTGCAGGATTTTGTTTCAGTTGCATCAACTGAAAGATCCAGACTGTATTTAAATGTGATAGTAGAATGTTGTGCAGGAAAACTGTAACAATAATTAATCAACCTTTCACTTGAGTTTTAAGAATGGTGTGTGATGATGTCTTTACTAATGCCGTCTTCCATTGATAGGGTGACGGTGGACCTAAGGGCCCTGATGGTGGTCCTGGTAAGGATGGTCTGCGTGGTTTGACTGGTGCCATCGGTGCCCCTGGACCTCCTGGTAGTGCTGGAGAAAAGGTTACCGAAGCTGCATTGTTGTTTTTTTTGTTGTTGTTGTTGTTGTTTTGTTTTTTTGTAGCACAAGGCGTGTCAGTTAGAAGACACTGCATGTATATTATGATTATTAGATTATTTGATTATGAGCATTTGATTGTAGACGGCACTTAACCATCAAGGTCATAAAACCCATTCCATCCCATTTCATTTTTTAGGACATTGGTTTAAAGCACATTATAAAACAGACAGTTTCGGTTCTAAAATCTGATAAAGTCCTGTGACCGAATCACAATAATTGAAGTCAGTATTAATTCACCAGTTTTTAAACCATTTCTGCTCAAAGTATATCCTAATATTTGTTTATGTTGCTTAACAACAAAAGCTTTCTGTTCACAGATTAAACTGCATGGCGAAAAGGTCGTTCATTGCGAATATTAGTAATAATACATTTAATTACCTATTAATTGAGCACTATATTTTTTTTATTTATTTATTTTTTGTTTTTTGTCACTCTTGAGACTATTGCTTTAGTGTAGAAACTTCATCTTAACTTAGTAGCCATATCAACACTGTTTATAAAAACACAGATTCTTGAAGATCTCTCTGATGGCAGCTGGTCATGTGGTCATGTGACAGACGACAATCACCATTTTGTTTCAGTTAAATGTTATCTTGATAACATTTTAGATCATTTCATGTTCCCTTGTAGCCATTTTAAATCTGCTATTTTGACCGGACAGAACATGTTAATTTTGCATGTAGGGTTTTTGTGTGTGTATGTGTCTGTTGGAACATGTGCCGTGTCATTAACATGCATTTCCTGTCACGCTGCAGGGTGAACCTGGACCTGTAGGACCCGCTGGATCTACTGGACCTCGTGGTGGCCCTGTGAGTGATTCATTGTTATTCCACAAATGCCACTTACATCAGCATGCTGCCAATAATCCGCACAAAACACACGCATGACAAATAACCAGTAAAATACGCTGGAGACAGAGTATACCCTATGACTTACCACATGACATTAACACATGAAGGAAAGGGAAAAACATTGGAAAAACTTGAATAAATGGGTGGAGAAACATAATGAATGCAGATGTTTTTCCATACAGGCGAACTACAAGATACATTCGAGCAATTAACATCCTACCATGCTCAGCAGGCCTAGCTGACCTTGATTTTGGATCAAGATCCAAATCCAGAGATCTAAGTTCACCTTGAAAGATGGTTCACTATTAGGCTTATTATGGACGCAGGAGCTTTATTCATGAAGACTAGCTCATGTTTCAGTAGGGACAGTGACTAATGCGACACCTGGCTTCAGTAAATAGAATTGGAAATGGCAGACACATTCAATGGCCCTATACACTATATGGCCAAAAGTATGTGGACATCTGACCATTATACCCATATGTGATTGTTAAACATAACCTTCCAGATCTAGTCCCCTCTTTGCTGTTATAATAACCTCCATTCTTCTGGGAAGACTTTCCATTAGATGTGAGTGTGGTTGTTGGGATTTGTGCTCATTCAGCCACAAGAGCGTTAGTGAGGTCAGGCACTGATGTTAGGGGAGGAGGCCTGGGGTGCAGGGCTCTGAGCAGGACACTTGAGTTCCTCCACTCCAATCTTAGCAAACTATGTCTTCATGAAGCTCGATTTGTGCACAGGGGTATTGTCATGCAGGAACAGGTTTGGGTCTTGTAGTTCCAGTGAAGGGAAATTGTAAAGCTACAGCGTACAAAGACATTCTATACAACTGTTTGCTTCCAACTTTGTGGCAACAGTTTGGGGAACAATCACATATGGGTGTAATGGTCAGGTGTCCACATACAGTACTTTTGGCCATATAGTGTATATTAATGCTAATTGTGAAGCAAAACAGAAGAGCAATGGTTGTTCAGGTGACTGAGAATGTCAATGCAGGATGTGATGAGACTGTCAGCAAGAACAATCCACATTCCACAGTGCAAAAACCCCTCGTTAGAAATGTAAAAGCAGTAAGACACCTTAGTTGCTTATCCCTGTCTGTAACTCAGTGATGTTTTCACTGCAACCCAAATTGTAAAAGCATAAAACAATGTCCAGTAGCCCAAATCAGAGACTCTGACAAGAATTTTGGCACAATGTAAATGTACATCGGCCATATTTCATATTTAAAGTACAAACATATAAAATTGTGCATATCGACACATCTTCACGTAAGAATTCTACCAGAACCGGTAACATAATATGACAATATATACATTTCTTAACTAGCTAATGGCTAATCATGACATTTTCTCACCAAACTACCTAGGGTGACCGTGGTGAGCCCGGACCTCCTGGACCTGCTGGATTTGCTGGACCTCCTGTGAGTGTTCTAACTATCTCCCTATTATATCAGAAATACGGTCATTTATTTTTGAGGTAATATCCAGTATAGAGAGAAAATACAAGTTGTTGTTGTTTCTCCTGATACAGGGTGCAGCTGGCCAGCCTGGAGCCAAGGGTGAGCATGGTGACTCTGGACCTAAAGGTGATGCTGGACCTCCTGGACCTCCCGGACCTGGTGGTGCTGCCGGTCCTCAGGTACTGTCCCGAAAGCTGATAAAATGAGCATGTGTATATAGATAAATGGATATACACGTCAGTATATAAATGTTTCTCTTTTCTTTATCCAGGGCCCTGCTGGTGCTACTGGATCCAAAGGTGCTCGTGGTGGTGCTGGACCTCCTGTAAGGACCTGTTTTTGACACCTAGATATATATTGTTAAAATGCATGATGCAGCTTACATGCTAGCATGTGTTATATATGATAAGTCATAATTCTTTATTTTTTGTATAGGGTGCCACTGGTTTCCCTGGTGCTGCTGGTAGAGTTGGACCTCCCGGCCCTGCTGTAAGTTACTTCATCATGATCACCTTCATCATCCTCAGTGTGGTCCTATCTGTAGTCCCTTCCCAATAAGGCATTATTAGTAGCTTATAAAGTATTAGCTTAAAAACGGATATTTCTACAGTGAGTTACATTAAATTTAAATGATCTGCTCGTATATCTCTTCCTCCTAGGGTGTTTCTGGACCTCCTGGCCCCGTTGGCCCAGCTGGTAAAGAGGGACAGCGTGGTGCACGTGGGGAGCGTGGAGCACCTGGTCGCGCCGGTGACGTTGGTGCTGCTGGACCCCCAGGACCTCCCGGAGAGAGAGGTTCTCCCGGTTCCGATGGACCTGTCGTATGTAACTCCTTTACTCACATCTATTCAGTTCAAATGAACTAATTATTTGAAATTTGGTAATGAAATGAAATATTCTGCCCCTTTGTGCACACAGTACAACAATGGATAGTATTGCAACAGTAATACTGCCAGCTGAAGACATTTCCATTTGATTTCTTTCTTTTCTAGGGTTCTACTGGTGCCCCTGGACCTCAGGGTATCAATGGAGGTCTTGGTATTCCTGGTAGCTCTGGACAAAGAGGAGAGAGAGGCTTGCCAGGTTCCCCCGGACCATCTGTGAGTAACAAATGTCTAGCTTACATTAGTAAGCAAATGTAATGTCTAGCTTACATTAGTCACTTAAAACTTTAGGGCTTTAGTTACTCTTTAATCAAGACATAACACTAGTCTGCATCTGTTCTGAAATGGATCTTTGTAAAACCTGATTGTGTCTCGTCTTCCACTCAGGGAGAGCCAGGAAAACAGGGACCTACTGGTGCAGTTGGTGAGCGTGGACCTCCTGGCCCAATGGGACCCCCTGGTCTGAGCGGAGGTCCTGGTGAGGCTGGCCGTGAGGTAAGAAAACCACTTTTATGAATTTTCACATTTATGTGCCATTAATTAAAAAAACTGCTAGATGCTAAATATGAAAGAAAAAAAATTATAATAAATAAATAAATAAAAATAGCACTGGAGCAGACTTATTTTGTACTGCGACATAGGGAGCAGCCTGTTTTGTGTGATGACATGGAAATATTATTCAAATAAATTAACTTCCTTTTCCTGTGTGTCATTGCAGGGAAGCCCTGGTCATGATGGTGCCCCTGGTCGCGATGGTGCAACTGGCCCCAAGGTGAGTTATACTGTCTTTGCATTTTTAAGCTTGTATTTATAATCTTTTATAATCTCTTATAATCTTATAAACTTTTTTTTGTGTGTACAGTAAGCAGTGTAAAGCTATGCTGTGTTTGCAATACTTTATTTTTGCGATTTACTGTGTACCTCAGGGAGACCGTGGTGAGTCTGGACACGCCGGAGCTCCAGGAGCTCCTGGAGCCCCTGGACCACCTGGAACCGTTGGTCCATCTGGCAAGAATGGAGATCGCGGAGAGGCTGTGAGTTCCAAAAGCTTGTTTACTTTTTTTTTTTTTACATTTTAACAGCTGGGTATTTTATCTAGATGGGAACCATTTAAAGGGTTATCCAGTCAATGATTTACAACTGTAATAAATTCACATTTGAATTATTGATCTCTCTATCTCTCTCGCTCTCTCTCTGTCTCTCTCTCTCTAGGGTCCTGCTGGTCCCGCTGGCATTTCAGGTCCCGCTGGTGCCCGTGGTGCCGTGGTAAGTGCACCAAAGCCTTTGTCTTTCGAACATCAAAAAGCGCTTTTAGTCAGGAAAAGTATTTTTGCTAAATACTTATATCTATCTCTAGGGCCCTGCTGGTGCTCGTGGAGACAAGGGTGAGGCTGGAGAGACTGGAGAGAGAGGCATGAAGGGACACCGTGGCTTTTCTGGCATGGCTGGACTGCCTGGACCTGCTGTGAGTGATCATGCCAGATAGCCAGAGGGAGAGGCTAAACAAAACTTCACAGAAATATTGATATATTTTAGATCCAATGTGTACTGTGTTATTTTTCAGTTATTCTTTAGGGTTGATATCTCCAGTAAGGAATGTTTATTATCATTTTGTGCACCTTTAGGGCCCCCCTGGTGAGGCCGGACCTGCTGGACCCACTGGCCCTGCTGGACCTCGTGTAAGTCTTTGATGCCGAATCTGCAATTTAGTCCAGAAAGAGGTTCTGACACAATATTTATATACCAGTTAGCTGGTCATTCCGTGCTCAGTGGTACTACCATTCTCATTATAGGGACCTGCTGGCTCTACTGGTGTCCATGGTAAGGATGGCATGAACGGTATTCCTGGACCTGTTGGACCTCCTGGACCCCGTGGCCGCACTGGAGAGATGGGACCTGCTGTGAGTGGCTTAAACCCTCTTTAATTCATCCCACTGTTCCCTCTATGCATCTAGTCTTTGACTTCGGCAGTCCCTGATGTCTTGACCCACCTTTCTTTTTGTAGGGTGCCCCTGGTATTCCTGGACCCCCAGGTCCTCCTGGACCTGCAGGCATTGGTGAGCCATTCCCCATCATTCCCCAGCCTGAGAAGGCAGCTGACCCATACCATGGTTACAGGGCTGATGAAGCTAGTACGCGTGACCGCGATGCTGAGGTGGACACCACCCTCAAGTCCATCAGCCAGAAGATCGAGAACATCCGCAGCCCCGAAGGAACCAAGACAAACCCAGCTCGCATGTGCCGTGACCTCAGGATGTGTCATCCCGAGTGGAAGAGTGGTGAGTCCAGAAGAGTCCAGAGATAGCTAGAGAAATTTAGAAGTCCTTTCCTAGAAATTTAGGCAACAGTGCCTTATGAAACTAAGTGAGGAACTAGGTGAAACATTCACAGTCCACTGAGGAATTAGCAGAGTATCTGACTTTTCTGTTTTTTTGTGCCTCAACTTCAAACTTAACATGATTGTTATTTCCTACACAATTAGCTTCTAAATGAGAACTTTAACCTTTTAGTCTTAACCTTTCGGGCTCTCACTCATCACTACAATCTTCTGTTCATTCCTAAAGGTTCCTACTGGGTGGATCCCAACCAGGGATCTCCTCTGGATGCCATCAATGTCTTCTGCAACATGGAGACTGGTGAGACCTGCATCAACCCGACTCGTGCCAGCGTTCCTCTGAAGAACTGGTACATCAGCAAGAACATCCGCGAGAAGAAGCACGTCTGGTTCGGAGAGTCCATGCCTGATGGCTTCCAGGTAGGGGAAGACGATGTAGTCGTTTTAATTCTGACTCGAATGTTAAAGCAAAAGAATGTGGAGTGGAAAAAAAATAGGTGAATAGAGAGAATAGAGAAATACTTGAGGAACCACAATAGAGGGTGACATATAACATAGTGTAAAGAAATGAGAATGTCTAGATTATGGGTGTGTCTTATAGGTTTAAAGACATCAAGTCATATTTGGATCAAATGATTGTATATAGTTCAGCCTTCCAACATGCCTTTTGGATGATGAAACATGGAAGGCAGTATATATATATATATATATATATATATATATATAAATATATATATATATATATATATATATATATATATATATATATATATATATATATATATATATATATATATATATCAGAATATCAGAATAAGTTGTCCGAATATTCACTCTCCAACAATATGATTCCATCTCTCCTAATGGACTTTAAAGTTGGTGATCATTAGGGTATGTCGGTAACCTGGCAACATGGTAATGTATGCTGCCTTTGAACCCTGTCTCAAACCGTTAACTTCGTAAATATAAAAGTGCTGCCTTATAATACAGCAAGGCATCAAGGCCATCTGTTTCGGACAAATCTTATGTATTGTATGTCCTGCAGGTTATATACTAAACCCATGCTGTCCAGGTAAATGGATTAAACCTAGTTCTCTGTCTCCATCCACAGTTCCAATATGGCAGCGAGGGCTCAGACTCTGAAGATGTGAGCATCCAGATGACTTTCATGCGCCTCATGTCCAACAAGGCATCCCAGAACATCACATACCACTGCAAGAACAGCATTGCCTACATGGACGAGTCCTCAGGCAACCTGAAGAAGGCTCTGCTCCTGCAGGGATCCAACGATGCCGAGATCAGGGCCGAGGGCAACAGTCGCTCCACGTATACAGTCAGCGAGGACGGCTGCACGGTGAGATCTCACTCTTTTTTCTCTCAGCATGGCATTTGTGCTTTCTTACCCACTCACATTGCTCCCACTGCCACTCGTGTTTGCTTTCACAGAGTTGTGCTCTCATTCATTCCGACTACTAATCTCTATCTGTCTCTCATTTGTTCTCTTGGTCAAGCCATTTTGAGCTCTCTAGCTAATATTATTGACAAACATCTAGAACGTGAAGGAGGAAAACAGACCAGCCCTCCATGTCATCATCTTAGCTTTTTTTAACAGTTTATTTAACAGTTTTCACTTGTAAGGATTGTCTATCCTTCAGCTTTTTAAATATAAGGGCATAATAAGTCAAATTATTAGTATATATAAGTTATTAAGTGTCTCTTGATGTTACGAATACTGCTTATTGACTGATTTACTGATTCCATCTTGATTCCATCTTCCTATCTCTACAGTCGCACACTGGCACTTGGGGCAAGACAGTCATCGAATATAAGACAACGAAAACATCTCGTCTTCCCATCATTGACATTGCTCCTATGGACATTGGTGCTCCCAATCAGGAATTCGGCATAGAAGTTGGCCCAGTCTGCTTCTTGTAAAAAGATAAATCTGGACATTAAAAATGTTGTTGTTTTGTTTCTAGCAATCATCTCCAAATCTTTTTCTATGCATTAAAAAAAAAAAACTCATTCGGCTGCAATCAGTCCACGTGCTTACACTTTAACATCCTTGAGGACGATGCTTGTTGTGATCTCGAAAGACGTTCTGCTTTTCTTATTTTTTTTTTAAGAAAATAATTTTGAGGACCACTATTGCCAATCAGCGTCAACGTCATGGACACTTAGCGAGAATTTTTTTGAGTCATTTGGCAACAAGAAAATAATATATGCCTGTACTTGTAAAGTGTAAGATCACCCCCAAAGATGCCAAAAAAAAGAGCAAACAACCCAAAAGGTCATGAAAATACCAGTGACTTCTTTGCCGTTTTTTTTTTTGCCACTGCAGAAGGACAATGAAAAAAACACACAAGTGCTAATGTACCATTTTCTGGTGTTGAATAAATCTGAAAAATGACAATTAAGTGTCTTGTTCTTCCAGCCAAAAAGGGAAAGATGTCAACATCCCATCATTGTGTTACACAGGCTCTAGACTCAAACTTGTAATGGCTACCTCAGGACAACCAAATCATGTTACTTATCAGTGTTTGGGGGACACTAAGGCAGGTTATTACCACTCAAAAAAACAACAACAACGTATTAGCAAAGTAAAAACACGAATACCATTTGTGAAAAGGTGCTACTTTCCTCTCCAGGTCCTAACTGTGGTGTATATGTTTGACCGAAAAAGAACAGAAAATGCCTATTTTTGTTTCTGTCTCTTGTGCTTTTAGGACCTGTTTGGTGCTATTTAGTCTTGTTGTCAATGTGATGCAATTTTCTCACTCATTATATTGTTGGCTGAAGAAAAATAAAAGCCGAATGCGATGTTTATTGTAGGCGAGTGAAGTAGGTGGACCGATTGCCGCTTTGATTCCCAGGTTCCCCGTAATCTTTGGGGAAAATCTTTATTTGTGTCTGCACATGGCCCCCCGACTGTCAATTTTTCATTTTTTTTTTTCTCCTCTTCAAATGCAATGCACACCTTTCGTTTTTTGATTCATTTGTTTTTAGTTAAATAAGGCGGCACAGAAAGAAAACCACAACCAGACACTTTAATGGTTCCGAACAGAGGATCTGTACTTATTTTGTACATGTATAATATTTCGAGATGTTTTTAATTATTTTGGATGCTGAAATAAAGCATGTTTTAAAGTGGTCAAAGGAATGTTCGGCATGTCATCTTCTTGCCATGGCCTCATTGCCTTCCTATAAAATTAAGCAGTCTATTCTGCTTATATTCAGCTAGCTTAATCATATTTGATTTACTGGACTGACACATTTGCACATGACACATTGCGCATTTGGGTTGACGGAGGACGTGTTTTTATCATGGTATCTAAATATGTAAGAAAATTACATTCTACAGGTATCTACTCAGATAGTTTCCGAACATCAAGAAATACATGAAATTAAATGCAGATTTTAAACATTAGCATTACAATTGGCTAAAAGAGCCAATTAATTGGTGCACTTGGTACTGCAACTTTATCCATAACAGCAAAACAGAGTGGCACAAACAGTACAGCAATTAAAATGTGCTGAAACACACAATGCAGGTCAGGAAAGAAAAGAAAAAAATTCATAGTGAGCAGAAAAAAACCTCTCCAGCAAATCATGATCCTTCATTGGGTTCCCAAGAGCCATATCTTTATTTCCTAAGAAATAAAAAAATTAAATTAAATTAAAAAAAAAAAAAATTTCATAAAATAAAAAAAGAGTTAAATGTTTATAGTTATACAACTGGATCATTGTGAAATAAATACATAAATGAAATGAATTAAATAAAATCAAGCTTTATGATTTAAAAAAAAAAAATAATAATTAAACTGAACTGAAATGAGGATTACCTGGGCAGCGTGTCAACATTAGGCTCCCTGTGGAAACAAAACAAAACAAAACAAAAAAAAAAAAGAAGTGAGACACTTTTGAAAAGTATATCCATAAATCAAAAATGGTCATCAGTCACAAAAGGCTAGGAAAGTTCATTTGTATAGCATATTTCATCCCCATAGGTCACTCAAAATGCTTTACGTGAGCAGAAACGATACAATACGAAACGAAACGAAGAGGTAACAGATAGATGAGATGAAATCAGAATTAAGATAATGAAATGTATTTACAATTTAAGGTTAAAAGAATAAAAGGGCAACTGGCTACGTACAAGAAAATAGAAATGATTTTCACCTGGAATTTTAAAATAGCTACATCTGAGGCATTGATTGGTTTGTGGTGGTTCCAGTTATGTGTAACACACACACAAAAAAAGCCTTAAATGCTGCTTCATGATGCTTAATTCGTATTTTAGTCGCTACTAACTGACCTGTACCCCAAAAAGACCTGTACCTACTATGCTTCAATTCTTTAGACCAGAAGCAGCACTTTAAAATCAATTCTGTAGCTAACCGGAAGCCAGTGTATAGATTCTAGACCTGGAATATTGCTCTCTTGGCCCTGATGATGACAGTAGATGATTACAGTACCACACGATATGATGGTTTTCGCAAACAGTTAACATTATTCATGAGCATCATGATGATTTGCTTCAGATTGCTTCCATTGTCATGATGCGAGAGTCCATGGAGGCGGACACAAACGCAGGACTTCATTTATTGCAGACAAACACAGGGAAACAGTCCCAGGGAAACAAACATGAGGAAAGACACACTAAGAACCAGCATATCAGAAACTTATAACTAAATAATACTAAATAATCAAAACGCGGTGCATAAACAAAAGCAATACCAAACATAAGCGGCCCAAACACAAATGTGACCTGACTTGAATTAAAGCTCCAACAACTAAGGAAGACAAACAGGCAACTTAAACAGGGTACTAATCAGTCAAGGAAAATTAAAAACACTTGAGTATGGTTGAGACAGGAAATGGAGGGAGACAACAGAGGAAGAAGTTCTGCAAGGACAATCACGGTGCCCTCTAGTGGCCAAAGGTGGAATAGGCCCTGGGGGTCATGACATCAGTTGTTTTGAATGTTCAGGAAGCTCCGCCCCCAGGACGTCTATAAAATGACTGACAGGAGGAACATCCAAACACAAACAAGCATTCCAGGACCAGACACCATCTTTTTATTATCTCAGCCACTTGATACACTTGCTTTGAGGCAATGGCCTAAACAATTATGTTTCATCATGTTCTACAAGCATTTTCACTAGTCGTCTCAGACAAAATTTAGAAATTTATCTCTAGAAAGAAGCAAAATTATCTGACATTAGAACAAGAAAGTTCCCCAAATGAGTAAAAGAACCTAAAACCAGGCTGAATAATCTTATATTTAATTAATATTAATTGCATGATTTTTAAAAAAAAATCTGATAAAATTGTCCATATTCAAAATATTTCCATTTTCTAATCTTTAAATTTTTTGCAGTGTATGCACAAGTGTTGATGAGACATTGTTACTTTACTTTAGCCCAGGTAATCGTTATTCCTGGTTAGAACATCCTCTGCTGTGATATAGGTGATATGCACTTCCACGAAGTGAGAGTAAGTCAATGATTAAAACAGTACAAATAGTAAATGTGCAAAAAGAATAATCTCTTACTGCTGGGCCATGATGAGGGGGAGGTGGACACTGTCAGAGGGATAGTCTGGAGGTGCCCTCTGCCCGGTTCGGGCATTAAACATAGGCAGTGTAGACAGAGGCTGTGGTGCACTACTACGGTTGCCTGCCATGTTCCGCAGCTCATTGCTGTTCCCGTGGATGGTGTGGTGATGGTAAAGCTGGAGCCTGAGCATTACAGATGGAGGGATGAGAGAAAGAAAAGAACAAGAAGAAATGCAGTATGAGAGGGAAGAGAAAGGCATTAAAAAAAAAAAAGGAGTAACATTAGCATTAAGAAAGTGATGAGAAACGCAGCAATATATTGTATACTAGATTAAATGCTTGGCATCCTTACATCCTTACATCCTTGGTATATGTACATATACTGTATCATTGGTTTACTGATCTCCTGGGATTTTCACACACACAACAGTCTCTAGAGTTTACACAGAATGGTGCGAAAAACAAAAAACATCCTTTGAGTGGAGGGTCTGCAGGCTGAAACACCTTGTTGATGAAAGAGATCAGAGTAGAATGACCAGACTGGGTTAAGCTGACAGGAAGTCTATAGTAACTCAAAAAAGCACTTTTTACAACCATGGTGAGCAGAAAAGCATCTCAGAATGCATAACATATCAAACCTTGAGGTGGACGGGCTACAACAGCAGAAGATCTCATCAGGTTCTGTCAGTCAAGAACAAGAATCTGAGGCGATCATGGGCACGGACAGGAAACTGGACAGTTGAAGTCTGGAAAAAGACTGTCCATTTTCAGTCAGTCTGTGCCTTAGATTCCCAATGTGGTATTCTGTGGTTGTAGCCCATCCACCTCAAGGTTTGATGTTTTGTGCATGCTGAGATTCTTTTCTACTCACCATGGTTGTAAAGAGTGATTATATGAGTTACTATATCCTTCCTGGCAGCTCGAACCAATCTGGCCATTTTCCTCTGACCTCTCTTATCAACAAGGCGTTTCCCCCCACAGAACCGTCACTCACTCAGTGTTTTTTTGTTTTTCGCACCATTCTGTGTAAACTCTAGAGACTGTTTTGTGTGAAATTCCCAGGAAGTCAGCATTGTGCTGCTGCCACATTACTGGCTGATTAGATACTCTGCATGAATGTGCAGGTGTACAGGTTCCGAATAAAATGCACAGTGAGTGTACAATGATCACAAAGTAATGACTCCACTAGTACAGTCTGTTATCATTACTATCATTACTACTGCTTCTGGAGTTTACATTCGATTGCTAATCAACTGTCTTCAAGGCACCGTGGATTCACTTTTACCACAAAATAAATGTAAACGTGTGAAGAGAATACTAAGAGATTAATGTGGCATACGTACTCTGGGGTCAAGGCATCACGTTTCTGACTGCAAAAACAGAAAAATGGAATAGTAAATCCACATACACTCGTAGACATAGCTAATATAACAACATTCTTCATCACAGAAGTATATGTTTTCTGGTCTGGAATGAAGCAAACTTACACTCCTTCTCTCCTGCAGCACATCACGTAAGCTAGAATGAGGCAGAGGAGGATGGCGAGAGCGAAGGGCACGATAACGGTAACTATGTAGTCAGGCATGAAGTCTCTCTCAGGTGGAGAGGCAGGTGGGATAAACTCTCCTCCCCATGCCAGAATACCTGAACCCACGGTTGGTGCCGGAGTAGGAGGCACAGGCCTGGATAAATCAATCTGAGGGAAGTTGTATGTGTATTATTGTGCTTGTGATATTGAAGAGCATACACAGTAGCCTTGAGCACAATTATCTCACATTTTGCTGGAGGGTCAGTATTTCATCCCACTGTATACATCTGACACCATTTCTGTCTGGCATATTCCTTTTATAGATCTCAAGCCTATCCCGGGAATACTGGGGAACGAGGTAGGAATGCAACCTGAGCGGTACACCAGTCCACACACACACACACACACACACACACACACACACACCGAGGGGCCATTTTTAACGTAGCCAATCTGGAGAACCCAGAGGAAACCCAAGTGGACAAGCAGAAACTCCACACAAACAGTAACTAAAGCTGAAGATAGAACCAAGGACCCTGGAGCAGTGAGACAGCAACACTACCTGCTGCACTAACTCATCGCAGGGAACAATCACACACACACTACGGACAATTTGGAGATGCCAATCAGCCTACAACGCATGTCTTTGGACTGGGGGGGAGGAAACCAGAGTACACAGAAAAACCTCTGAAGCACGGGGAGAACATGCAAACTCTGTGCACACAGGGTGGAGATGGGATTCGAACCCCCAACCTCGGTGGTGCGAGGCAAACATACTAAATTTTCCCAGCGTCGACAAACTTTTGTCACAGAAGAGGGTTTAGGTGCCATACTCAAAACCAACAACAATTCCCTTACTTTTGGTTCAAACCTCATAGTCCTGGGATTTTAAACGTAAACTTTGACTTCCTATCACTAATACATAATCTTAACCTTTCGCCCATTACTGCTCACACTTGGTGATGTTGTAAATGCTTACCAGAACTGACTTGCACCAGGTCACACAGTTAGCAGGGATGCTGCACACACTGCAATCTCCGCTGATCTTCCCTCCGGCCTCACACTCTCGCAGATGATCTGCTGTCTGCAGCCTCAGCAGACATTTGGAGTAGGGTTGATCTGACCCCAGCTTCGCATACACACTGACACACACACACACACACCATTACAACCCTTGAAATTGACTATTCTTCTTATAAAACAGCAATTTGCCAGCAATGCGTTCTTATTTTTTTTTTTTTTATTCATAAAAGAATGACGTCATAATTTTTTATCTGTTTATAGCTACATTTAATGGTCTATCTTAAAGACTTTCCCTGAAAACGTACTGACGTGTTACAAAGCACTGACACTGGAGTCCATAAACAACTCCTTACAGAAAATTTCACCATGTTAATAATTACACATTTTCTTTTTTTTTTCTTTTTTTTCTTAAATAACAACACAATTTTTAATCTGTCTATTGTAGGCCTTAGATTATGTAGATCGTCTGCCATAAAGGTCCTCATGAATGAGCTTTTACTATAGCAACCATAACACATTAGAACGAGCGCATTAATACTGTATAAATCTATTATTCGAGAATTCAGCAGCGCTGTTGTATAAAAAAAAACAAAACAAAAAAAAAAACAATAAAACACTTTAAGTCACCCCTCATAGTGTCCAGGCAGAGGCAGAGGGACACGTCCACCACGGTCCAGAGCAGAGGTGATGTTGACATAGTCGAGTCGATTAGTTCCCCAGATCAGCTGGATGTCCTGCTTTATCTCCTCCTGAACCTCAAACGGTAAGACCTTCTCAATCTCCCTCAGTCCAATGAAGAATTCAGCCTGGTAAGGCATCAGTTTGACTGGGAGCAAAGAAATATTGCATGATTGCATTTCTCCTCCTCACCTATTGCTTTGCTTATTTTTATTTAATGGCCATATTTATGTGGGCTTTATTAATATATATATATATATATACACAGGTGCATCTCAATAAATTAGAATGTTGTGGAAAAGTTCATTTATTTCAGTAATTCAACTCAAATTGTGAAACTCGTGTATTAAATAAATTCAATGCACACAGACTGAAGTAGTTTAAGTCTTTGGTTCTTTTAATTGTGATGATTTTGGCTCACATTTAACAAAAACCCACCAATTCACTATCTCAACAAATTAGAATACTTCATAAGACCAATAAAAAAAAAACATTTTTAGTGAATTGTTGGCCTTCTGGAAAGTATGTTCATTTACTGTACATGTACTCAATACTTGGTAGGGGCTCCTTTTGCTTTAATTACTGCCTCAATTCGGTGTGGCATGGAGGTGATCAGTTTGTGGCACTGCTGAGGTGGTATGGAAGCCCAGGTTTCTTTGACAGTGGCCTTCAGCTCATCTGCATTTTTTGGTCTCTTGTTTCTCATTTTCCTCTTGACAATACCCCATAGATTCTCTATGGGGTTCAGGTGTGGTGAGTTTGCTGGCCAGTCAAGCACACCAACACCATGGTCATTTAACCAACTTTTGGTGCTTTTGGCAGTGTGGGCAGGTGCCAAATCCTGCTGGAAAATGAAATCAGCATCTTCAAAAAGCTGATCAGCAGAAGGAAGCATGAAGTGCTCCAAAATTTCTTGGTAAATGGGTGCAGTGACTTTGGTTTTCAAAAAACACAATGGACCAACACCAGCAGATGACATTGCAGCCCAAATCATCACAGACTGTGGAAACTTAACACTGGACTTCAAGCAACTTGGGCTATGAGCTTCTCCACCCTTCCTCCAGACTCTAGGACCTTGGTTTCCAAATGAAATACAAAACTTGCTCTCATCTGAAAAGAGGACTTTGGACCACTGGGCAACAGTCCAGTTCTTCTTCTCCTTAGCCCAGGTAAGACGTCTCTGACGTTGTCTGTGGTTCAGGAGTGGCTTAACAAGAGGAATACGACAACTGTAGCCAAATTCCTTGGCACGTCTGTGTGTGGTGGCTCTTGATGCCTTGACCCCAGCCTCAGTCCATTCCTTGTGAAGTTCACTCAAATTCTTGAATTGATTTTGCTTGACAATCCTCATAAGGCTGTGGTTCTCTCGGTTGGTTGTGCATCTTTTTCTTCCACACTTTTTCCTTCCACTCAACTTTCTGTTAACATGCTTGGATACAGCACTCTGTGAACAGCCAGCTTCTTTGGCAATGAATGTTTGTGGCTTACCCTCCTTGTGAAGGGTGTCAATGATTGTCTTCTGGACAACTGTCAGATCAGCAGTCTTCCCCATGATTGTGTAGCCTAGTGAACCAAACTGAGAGACCATTTTGAAGGCTCAGGAAACCTTTGCAGGTGTTTTGAGTTGATTAGCTGATTGGCATTTCACCATATTCTAATTTGTTGAGATAGTGAATTGGTGGGTTTTTGTTAAATGTGAGCCAAAATCATTACAATTAAAAGAACCAAAGACTTAAACTACTTCAGTCTGTATGCATTGAATTTATTTAATACACGAGTTTCACAATTTGAGTTGAATTACTGAAATAAATGAACTTTTCCACGACATTCTAATTTATTGAGATGCACCTGTATATATATATATATATATATATATATATATATATATATATATATATATATATGTATATATATGTGTGTGTACATAGTACAACTATCAACTATAGTAAAACTATACTAGATGTATAGTCAACTATCCATCCATCTATCTGCTTATCCTACACAGGGTCACAGGAGAGCCTTGAGCCTATCCCAGGGATCTTAGGGGCACAAGGGGTCAGGGTGGACGGGGTGCCAACCCATCACAGGGCACAATCACATACTACAGACAATTTGGAAAAGCCAATCAGTTTACAGCGCATGTCTTTGGACTGGGGGAGGAAACCAGAGTACCCAGAGGAAATCCCCAAAGCACAGGGAGAACATGAAAACTTCACCCGCACAGGGCAGGGGCAGGATTCAAACCCAAAACCCCAGAGGTGCAAGGCAAATGTGCTAACCACTAAGCCACAATGACTAGGTTTGTGTTTTTATTTAATTGTACCTGAATGAAAGAAATCTACTGTATTGTCAAACCCTTATGTTCTGGTTAGATCAAAAAAAAGAAACAATTTAAATAAAACAAGGATAAAAAAAAAATCATTTTCAAAGACAAACCTTTCAAAAGTGTTGGCACCGTTTCTTTAATTAACGTTCATTTAAAAGCATCCATATTTAGCGATCAATTTTAGCCTCCTAATATCATGACCAGACATCACTGATTTTTGTTTTGATTTCGATTGTGTTTCGATTGTGTTCTGGTCCTTTTGACCTACGAGAAACAATGTGCAATAAAAGTCTGTAAGTCTGAATTTTTAATGGTCATCAGAAAGATCCCCCAGTCGGGTAATCAAGAGATTTTAAGGCTTGGGAGATTTTAAGATGCCATTTCCATCAAAATTGTTTATATTGTAATTAATTTGGGATTTAAATTAGCATTACAACTGCTATACATCAGACTATTACTATCAGTTTGGGTGAATAAAGAAGTGTTTCACCAAGAAGGGTTACTCATGACTCTAACTCATCACTATGGATGAAGATATCCCCCTTTTTTTTTATATAGATGTGTGTTGTTGTTTTTTTTACCTGCAGGCCCAACATTTATAGCAAGGCGGTCCTTGAAAGTCTCATAACTTCGTTTATTTGTCACAAAAACCTAAACGGAAAAGGGGGGCAGGCATCACCGATATAAAATAGCAACTTTAAATGTAATTCAACATTTAGTTTAATCAGATGCTTTGTACCTCAATGATGTTCTTGCCCAGGTCTTCGGGCAGCGGTGTGCCGTACAGGAAGCCGTTGTCATACGGGTGGCGCTGTGTGAAGCGCAGCCAGCGTGGCAGGTCTGGGAACTGCTGCTTGTTGCACTTGAACACCATGGGGTCATTATACACACGCCCTGGATACACAAATGGAGATGATGTAGTGATATAGACAGTGAAACATGGCGATTGGAAGTCTGATCCATGTGCACAAAATGATAATTGTGCAGGATTTACAAAAAATAATTCAGTCAATTATGTAATGTGTACAACCCCAATTCCGAAAAAGTTGGGAGAGTATGGAAAATGCTAATAAAAACAAAGAGGGGTGATTTGTAAATGTACTTTGACTTGTATTTAAACAAAAAACGTATAAAGACGAGGTATTTGATGTTATACCTTATCAACTGTATAGTTTTTTGAAGATAAACATTTATTTTGAAACTGATGCGTGCAACACGTTCCAAAAAAGTTGGGACAGGGGCAACTTAGGACTAATAGCGATGTGACAAGTTGAAATAAGAAGGTGATGTGAAACAGGTGAGACAATCGTCTAATCATAGTATATAAGGAGCCTCCAAAAAAGGCCTAGTCCTTCAAGAGCAAGGATGGGTCGAGGCTCGTCAATCTGCCAATAGATTTGGCGACGAATAAAGAAACAACATTCCCCAAAGACAAATCGGTAGGATTTGGGGCATTTTTTAAGCAGAGAGTGCATAACGGATGAATGGGGGAAAATTGTCATTCACACAGAGCTAACGGTTTCACTGGCTGGTTAATGTTATCTAGTTGGGATATAATATTCGGAAAACACAGATTGGAGGATAAAAAGTAAAAGGCACACATGAAGCTTTTGTTCTCCACATTAGATAACTAGGCAAAATTAGCTGGTTAGCATACAACATCAGCCTCAGAGATACAAAAAAATCTTTTATCAAAAAAAATCATTTATGTTTAGCTCATGAATGTGAAGAGGGCATCAAATATAAATGTGGAAAAAGTCATAATTTTAATAAACTTCCTCATTATACTGGCATACTGAGTCAATAGAATGACATTCTGGTTGTTAAGGAAATGTATTCTTATATTTTAATACAGCTTACCATAGTGTTTGAGGAATGGCTCAAATTCATTCTGGTAGACTTCTCGTTTTAGCTCATGGACAAACAGCTGGCCCACAGAAGCGTGCGTTATGATGTCTGCTTGGACCACCAGCAAGCAAACTATATACACTGAGGAGAGAGAAATGCTGTTTATTTTGCTGACATTTATTCATTTGAGAGAGCGAGACAGAATCTTATACCAGCACGGGATGGTAGGTAGAAGGCAACATCGGCTCTCTGGCAGTTCTGGAAATTACACTCTCAGCTTTCGTGTAGAAAATAAAAGGAAATGTCTTAAAATCACAGTAAATATTACATACATTTATACTTTGTTTTTTGTTTTTTTCACATACACGGGTTTACACATAGAATTAGACACACAGTAATATAGGTTTAGTTCGGCTATATAGGTCAGGCGCTGACTGACGTCATACTAAATCTATAATCAGTCGGTTTTCACTGGTCAGTCAAAAGCTTGTCTCTGTAGTGCATGGGCTCATGAATAAGGCTTAATCAAAGATTTTGTCATAAGCGAGGTTTTGCAGAACAAAAGAAAAGACCAAATACTTGCCCGAGAGTGATAAAACCCAGTTCCCTCTGTCTGCCATCTTGTTTTGAAATTTGACTGACAAGACCAGCTGGAAATGACAGTGGCATCCCCAATGAGCTTAAAAGAGAGGTTATTTTTGCTTCAGCCATAAAGCCGTGTGTGTGTGTGTGTGTGTGTGTGTGTGTGTGTGTGTGTGTGTGTGTGTGCGTGTGTGATTTCACAATGGAAACCACATCATTCTGTGTTGCTTGGTAGACAGATACAGTGCCTGAAATGGATGTTAATAAAACCACTTGAAATTAGAGTAAATTCACGTCAGTTAACATCAATTAAAAAAAAAAAAAAAAACATTACAGGATCACACATTTGCCACTGGCCTACAGTCAGGGGTGTCACCGAGGAAGGGATATCCCAATGTCCCTGGGATTTGCTCTGGATCCACCAGGACCTTGACCAGAAAGTGCTTACTGAAGATGAATGAATGAATGATGTAATTTACAGTGGTGGCTCGTCCATAGGGGCAGGGTGGGCACCATATACAGTATATCATCCGTTCAAAAAAACGTTATAAAGTTCTCATTCACAACGCCATACATTTTAAATTCCATTGAAATACTAATTATCTCTTTTGAGTGACCAATGATTTTTTTTTCTAAATGTTGCTATTTGACGTGTAGCTGAGTGTTCAGTGCCAAATTTTGTTCCAAAATGTGAACTACAGCAAGCACTAATAATTCATCACATCCTACCCTTGAACCCTTCTGAGCTGTAGTCACTTACTGCTTTTATCACAGGAGAAACAACACCACAGCTCTGTTTATGAAACTGTTCATTTGGAAAACACCAAACTGAACACTGCAATTCCATATTTGGATAAAGTCTATTCACGCGTACCGACTGTACGCCTGTACCAACATGATAGATCAGGCTGGTTCTTCAAATCTGGCCCTTGAGTCCTGCAGAGTTTAGCTCACCATTGCCAGTATCAAATATAGTAACATTTAAGACCTTATTGACAAGCATAAGCTATTGTATGTCAGTCATAAACATAATTAATGTAAAGTACTGTTTTATTATTTGTTAGGCTTATATTACATCTGCTCATTTCTCAAACTGCATGAATAAAGTAGGCTTTTCCCCAGATTTCTACTAGCCCTAGCTCTGTAACCAGTGGAATCTCAAACGCACAATTTGAAAATCTCAGGTTTGTGTCTGGTCCCCCACCAGAGATATTCAACCAGAAACTAAGGGGACTTTTTTGTTTTTAATTGCACTTTCTCGCCCCCATAAAAAAAAAAATAATAATAATAAGAGAAGTCTCAAACCTGAAATATTCTGCATGTACACTATACTTACCTAGGTACCCCCTAAAAAATTAAGACTGAGACTCGAACCCTTCCCATTATAAACTGACCCTAAAAGTGGAACCGTGAGCAATCTTGAGGATTACATTTGGACTTACGTTCAAAGTCTAAGGAACATGAACGTGCAAAATGTTTATATATGTACATGTACCTTGTGACGTGTTCAGTGAGATCGGTTTCCGTAAACAGCTGTATAACCAACATTTGTTGCGTGCCATGACACAATAAAATGGCCGTCATAGTCAAACCAAGTGAAACTGTAGAAGAAAAAACAAAGCAAAAAAAAAAAAAAAAAAAAAACCTGGTGTTTGGAATGGGAATACATAGAGATGATCACTCAAAAAATTAGTAAGATTAAAAACGGTCAAGCAACCAACTTTACAATTATTAGACCACTTGAGATGGACTGACCCATAATAGACCTGTCGGTGCTTTTTTAAAATCCAAAATTGAGCTTGTCATTTGTCTGTTGTGGGAACATGTGGTTCTTCCCCAAACTGTCCCACAAAGTTGAAATCACACACTTGTATAGAATGCCTTTGTTTGCTGTAACATTACAATTTTCCTTCACTAGAATTAAGGGGCCCAAACCTGTTCCAGCATGACAATGCCCCACTGAGGTGCATCCATATAATAATATATTATAAAGCAACGGGAACACGTATCGTATCAGACAGTATCCAGATCCACCGCGACCCTGATCAGCATAAAGTGCTTACTAGAGATGAATGAATGAATGAATGAATGAATGAACATACTGTATTCTCATTCTACATGTGATTGAATTTAAATTCAATGGTTTTAGGCCTATTTGTATGAATATGAAGAAAAAAAACCAATTGTAAACTGAATTATTTTACAGTACCCATTACAGCTTATCAAACATCAGTGTGTATTAAATCTCAGAAATTGTCATTATACTGCATTTTACTGTATATAATATACAAGGTATAGAGTCATGTCGACTTTTGGTGCGACACTGCCCCCTGCCGGACCCGACTGTAATTTCAGCGTAGTATTAGTAGTGCTTCATGTGGTGTTGGCAGAGGTAAACAAATACAAATATGTGAGATATGGAGTTTAATAGATAGCAGTAAAGTCAAAGCAACTCACATCAAAGAACTTGTCGCATCACTACTTTCAGGTGTTTCATTCAATTTACTTACATTTTAATGTTACTAAATATGAAATGTTTTTTTCATTACTTCGGTTTGAAGTGACCCTACAAATTCACTCGTAAATACGACGAGAATATGAATGAATAAGAGTAGTATAGCCTAGTAGGAATGCTTCAGCTCAGAGACTAGAGTGGGCGGGAACATAATAGGGGGGGGTCTGTCAATATTTTTTTTTTCCCTATCCATTAGTTATGGTTATGCCCATCAATCACATGATGCAAGTTTTTTTTTTTTTTTTTTAATCAGCCACCCTAAGTATTAGAAGGTAGTTAAATAAACAGTGTACAAGACTGCAGATTAAACCTGTTATTTTTAGGCTACCATCAACCATAACAACTACAAACAACTATATATATATATATATATATGATGCATAATATGATGGACAAGTACTTCACATTTTGTGTTGGTATTCAGTACCTGTAATATGATTGGCCAACCCTAACCCTAACGCTACTCTTAGCCTTATATGATTGGCTGAAGCATCACATGATTGACACTCTTTCTGCTTGTCACGCCCACTGGTTTTCCAGGTCCATGTTCTAGTTTACATACTTGCAGTAAATACGGTAAATAGAGCTGTCGGCCTACATTACCGCTACTATCTAGTAAAGGCGCACAACAACTGCTATCCACGACACAGAGGGCATTTAAACACAGCCTCATGCATGAATGCCGGACTTTGTGTAGACATTGAGCGGTTTATTCGGTGCTGTGTGAATTGAAGTAGAAGGCATAAGTTTGTCATAGGTGTTTGGTGGAGGCAAGAACAAGGACTTTATTATTTTAAGTCGACTTTTAAAATAAGACAAGTTTCTGTCACGGTGTGATTTATTTCACTTCTCCTCCTCAGGCTTTGTTTTGCTACATATTTGTAAAAGTCAGAATGAAGACAGATGACCTGAGAAGGAAAACTGCTCCTACACACGCGCTGTTTTGCGGTAAGGTTAACGTTTTTCAGTAATTATTTTCAAATCTGTTTCTCTTTCTCTCAGTCACTTTGCCTGGCTAAGTGTTTGAATTGTGTACTGAGGAGCTGCTAGCTGGTTTAGCGAGCCAAAGTCAATGTGGAATGAAAGGAGAATTGACTTTGGATCAATCCCAAATGGATCCATATACCGTATTTAAGTCCACTGCGTAGGGTATGTTATCGAGGAGTTGTGCTCCATATATAGCGCACTACATGTCCATTTAAGATTTGCGCCTTTGTCCTGAACGGACAGCGAGGTGTTTGTGTTACTTTGTTGCCGTTGACGCGTTTCAGCTCAGAGTTGTCCAGCTGAAATGTGTCCTTGCTCAACATTTAGCCGAGTCACTGTTCCGGTTTATTTCAGCATTCGGTTGTTGAAACTATCGTGTAAACCTGTTTTCCGCTCTGAGGTGTACAAACCCAACACAAACGCTGCATCACCGCTAATCCTTTCATTAAAGCGTCATTAATGCTTAGCTAGCTGCTTCTGAAGAGGAACTGGGTTTTAATAGTAGTAGGATATATAAAAATAAAGCTTGTTGAATTGAATAGTAGGATATATAGAGTCAGTGTTGCAGTAATGTTTACTTTTTGACTGCAATACTACGTAGTGTGTCAAAGTAGTACGCTAACACAGAGCTTATTTTGGCTGTATGTATTATTTAGTAGGGTGCCATTAGGGACATAGTTAAAGGAGCAATAGTCGATATTTTTATTCCTTACTTGTACAAATAACCTGGAAAATATGTAGAACATGATTTAAAAAAACAACAACGGGTTAAGCCGCGGCCTCAGGAAAAACGTATTAAGTCGCGAAGAAAACCCGATTTCCGGTCCGGAATGCTTGTTTGTGTTTGGATACGCCTCCCGTCAGTCATTTTAAGATCCTGGGGGTGGAGATTCGTGCACATGGGCGGGGAATCATTCGAATGTCACACCCACCTAACTGTTGGACACCTGAAGCTCCATCCTGAAGCACATGAAGTATACTTATAGGGAAATATTTGTGATGTGTTTAATGATTGTGGTGCTAATTTGTTGGTTGGCGTTAGCGGCTCTACTACTTCAGCATAGAAGACGTCCCAGAATGCAGTGCGGCTATATGACGCTTTTGCATTTACAGTAGAGATTCGGTTCGGCTAGCTAGCGATCTATGAGATCGGGTCTAAAGCGCTGATGCGTTGATCCCCATGTGCGCTTGAGATACAAACCTGGGGGGTTAGAGAGTGCTTTTAACAGTGGATATTGTCACAGAAAGCCAGATATGGATTTAGATTTGGATTTCTAATGAGCAAGCAAGAGGCGAGATTGGCAAGAAAGAAACTCCCTGAGAAGACCTCACAAAGAGACCAAACTCGTATCCAGATAACACTGGATAGTGCGACATGGACGCCTCTATGGTCGTCTTTTCTTAGCAACAAGCTAACCAGTTAATGGTGATGAGTAATGCATATTTACCTTTTCTAGCTTTAAGAAGCAAATAAATCGGTATGTTGATTGACCTAAAGCAAATACTTGTGTGTATACAGTATAACTGAGAGTAAGTGCTTACTGTTCATGGCGAGAGCAGCCATGTCGATTTGCTGAACTGGGGGTTAAGGAGACCGTCCCAAGTTTCTGAGTAGGAGTTGCGAGTTCCGGTGGTTTTTCCCAGCCGGCCTTTAGTCAACTATTTCTTGATGGAACTCCAGGCCGTTTCAGCTTCCAGCCTGCACGTCTGTGAGCAGTGGAAGTGTCCGCTCTGAAAGCCGAAGTCCAGAAATCACTCGCATGGACGGCACACGCTACTTTTACTCCATACCTATCTGTAACAGTCACTTTTAACATCGCTTCTTTCTCTATTCCATTTGATTTCTTATACAGACCGCAGCTTATTACACTGAAGATGGGCACAGGAGAGGACAGGTGGCCGAGCCCAGGTGGCTGAGCTGGCACTGAGATCAGGTAGAATGCATTTGTCTCCGGTTGGCACGAACAGACGTTGCTTCCTGGCCTCTTCGGCCCTCTGTGCCATCGTGCTGCTGCTGATCCCGACTCTCCAAACGCCGCAGCGGCAGGGCGAGCTGCCCCGACCTCTGCCCCATAACAGGCCCGCCAGAGGTGAAAACACCACAGGCTACAAAGGTGCTGGTCACGCTAAGCACAGCGGAGTCATTGGGCTACCCTTTCCTAGTGACAAATCCCAAAGGGACTCCGTAGGTGCTGACTTCCTTAGCTCACGGTCCAAGGAGCCTCTGGGACTGAAAGACATTTTCATTGCGGTCAAAACCACCAGGAAGTATCACAAATCACGTCTGGAGCTGCTGTTTCAGACCTGGGTGTCACAAGCCAAGGAGCAGGTAGGCCGCACACTCAACTAAAAGTTTAGACGTGGTAGCATTGGACTGCCTTGCAAAACCTAGAAGTGAGAAGTCTGCAGTGTGTGACATTCCATTTCCATGAGCTGTTAGGAGCTGAGAGCTTGTTATTTGGTTTCTAGACATATTTGGAACACGTTTCTTTTTCTTTCTTTGTATTCATGCATGCCTTCGCTGATTTGCTCTCCCGGGCTACACGCTGGACTTTCTACACACGTGCTGTTGTTCATTTGAATTAATAAACTGACTTAACTTGAACCGTGGCCGTGAGGCGGGAGCAGGATGAATACGTGAGCGAGTGCCAGAGGGGGAGGACGGGCAGCTGTTCTTTGGCAGCGTGCCTGGTGGGGAGTTATTGAAAAATAAGCTGGGAGGGATGTCCGGGGGTGAAAAGGCAGTGTGTTTGCTTTCGTGCAAAATTTACTGCGGGCTAAGACACCAGCTGGGGCACTTCTTTTCCTGAACAAGGTTTGACTGTAGGGTTAACCGTGGGCTGAACCCGTTATTCATAAACAAAGAATCGATTGACATAAATTCCGATTCAAAAGAATCAGTTAGTCTTTAGTCAGCGAACTGGTTTGGCAAAGAGGATTTTTAATTTCTACCTTGGCTCCACACAAACATTTACGTAAGCGGTCATTGTTGAGTAACAGCAATACCCAGAGAGAACTGTTTCACAATCAGCCTCCTAACATCAGATTCTGGGTTCCAGTTAAATCGCATTAACTTCACAAACACAAAGGATCTTTTCACAGTTTTCCCCGGCTTAGAGTGCCAGTTAATTCATTTCGCTGTATAAAGCCCTATTAACAATCGTATCCATGTTTTTAAAAAAAAAACATTTGATCTCAGGTTTCATCCGAAGCAGCTCTAAATGTAAGAAGCGTACATGATTATATAATGGTATTAATTTCCTGGAAATGAATGGCAGTAAACTTTAAATCAAGTGTGCGTAAAAGTAGAAAAAAGGAGGCACTCTGAAAGAGGCTTTTGTTCAGGCGGTTTATTTTGTCACGAGCCATAATAAAATCTCTTAAGAGCTTGCAGGCCAGACACATTTATTTGGGGAAAAAATGGTCAGGAGCTATGTTTCTAAAGAGCCCTATTAGGATTACTGATACTTGAAACCCCCGACCTTCTGAGCAGTAATCCAGAGCCTTAACCCGTTGAGTCTCCACTGCCCTAACAGTGAACAGTGGTCTGCTTTGGATCAAATCACCCCTTCATATTTTATTCCTTACACAATACAACTAGTAAATACAAGGCTCAGCAACTGGTCCGAGCTCACTGGGGTCTCCTCTGGAATGGCTGGGTCTGATTACCCATGGCTTACACGGTGCTAGAGGAGAATGGCATTGGAAATGCTAGTAATACTGTAGTCACACTTGGCTGGAGTTCAGACCGAGGGAGATAGACGAGAACGTTTTGTAGCTCCAACACCTGAGCCAATGTGTTTTAAACACTGTTGCTCTGTCTCTTTCAGACATTTATCTTCACTGATGGTGAGGATAAGGAGCTGAAGCAGAAAGCAGGTAACAGCCTATGCATAAAGCGCACAGAGCAGCTTTTTTTTTTTTTTTTTTAAACCCTCAATTAATAGATAACTAACAATCCAGGGCTCCAGGTGATCATCATGGGAACGTCATATAAAGCCATAAAACCTTAAATAAATTCCTCTTCAGGTTGGTGCTCCTCTCTCATCCGTGTGTTTTCTTCCTTTATTCGTTCTTCCATTTCAAGGAGGCAACGTCATCAACACCAACTGCTCGGCTGCTCACACACGACAGGCGCTGTGCTGCAAGATGTCTGTGGAGTACGACAAGTTCATCGAGTCGCAGAAAAGGTTGAGTTTTAAAATCACCGTAATAAATATGTCCATGTTAGCTGGGTGTAGGGGTGGGTGAGCACCATCATGACACGTCGATCTTCACGGATATAAAGACGTGTCCAGCAAACTCCGGACTGCTGTCTTGGATCGTTATTCGTCAGTGTTGTTGATGTCATTTTCGCTCCATGGCCATATGTGTTTAACAACTTTCCTGATGTCAAGCAAGCCAGTACACTGTTTGATCAAGGACAAAAACCTTTCTGAACTAAGACACAGCAATACCAATAATGTCAGCACTACAGTAAATACGCTGCAAGCAAAGAGAACAGACTATCCTCTGGCAAAACACATTAGGTCAGGGTTTACATGATTTATTAAGCCTGTTTATAGGCATGTAACAATAGACTATTAACTATAAATATAATAACTTTGATTAACAGTGGGCTGTGCAGTTAGACTGGCCATAGGATCCAATTACTTATTACTTGAAACATAGTCGGTTCCTTTTAACCATCTCAGTTACACGATATATCATTATAACTGTTTACAACATGCCAACTGTGTCTTCTTCACTTTCTCCGCTTCACACTAGATGGTTCTGTCACGTGGATGACGATAATTACGTCATCCTGCCGAGTCTGCTGCAGCTGCTCTCATCCTATTCCCACACGCAGGATGTGTACCTGGGCCGGCCCAGTCTCGATCACCCTATAGAGGCTCCTGAGAGGGTCAGGAGTGATGGATCGGTGAGCAGTTCCAACTCATCGAAGCCCATGAAACCAATGCATGACTGTCATGCTTTCAAGATTGACACTGGTGAATTATTGAAACTGGAGCTGCAAGGATTCATAATCGGATACATCAGAAAAATGATGACTGTGGAATTTTAAGATTTGATGCATCATTTACTTAACCAGCAACAGAAACGTATTACAGTCCAAAGGTTTTAGGACTTGTATAAACATGTATGTAACTTAAGTAAAGAAAAGACAAGTGAACATTCCTTGCACTGATTTACCAGTGTAGTGGGCACAAACGCCAAATTATTTGTTATAGCCGTCATCATTTATAAACCACATTTCAGCAGATTCATTGAACATTTGCCGATTAATTCTCATGAATATTAAAATTATTCATTTTTCAGCCCTAATTGAAGGACAATGCAATTAGGAGTTGCATTATTGTGTTTGTTTGTTTGTTTGTTGGTGGGTGTGGTGGGTTGGGCGCAGCTAGGGGAAGTGGTGGAGAGGTTCATTCTGTGAGAAAAGTGGAGGAAGTTGGGTCAGAATAAGCTAGTGCACCGTTTTAAGGCTAAAGCAGAGGCTACACGTGGTATTAGTGGGCAGTTGGTGAGTAACGATTGTCAGGATAACCGCTTAACCATGTATATTGTTTATGTTCCAGACGTCTGTCAAGTTCTGGTTTGCTACTGGAGGTGCTGGCTTCTGTATCAGTCGAGGCCTGGCACTCAAGATGAGTCCCTGGGCAAGGTATTCAAGAGTATAGCATTTGAATGAACCACATTTAATAATCTCTCTACCATTCTGAATTTGCTAAATAACCATTTTTGTGCATTTGTATATACCCTCACAGGCCACTTTATTAGGAACAACTGTACATTTGTGTAATTGTCAGCCAATCATATGGCGGCAGTGCAATGCATAGAACCTTGCAGATACAGGTCAAGAGCTTCAGTTAAAGCATGTCGGAACACACAGCGTGCCGAACCTTGAGGCGGTTGAGTTACAACAGCCAAAGACCACATCAGGTTCCACTCCGGTCAGCCAAGAACTGACCGGAGGCTACAGCAGGCACAGGTTCACCCAAACTGGACACTCTTGGTCTTTTTCCAATCTTCAGCTGTCCAGATTTTTCTGTGCCCACTCCCCAACTGCATGAATAAGCAGGTGTTCGTATTTTAGTGGCCAGTGAGCATAGAAGTATTCTTAGCATTATTACGTACCAATGCAATTTGATGTTTCACAGTCTGGGGAACTTCATCACTACAGCAGAGAAGATCCGTCTCCCGGATGACTGCACGATCGGTTACATCATCGAGGCGCTGCTGGAGGTTCCTCTGATACACACCAACCTCTTCCACTCACATCTGGAGAACCTGCAGAGGATGCCTGCTGCGGACATCCTCAAACAGGTCTCTTATCACGCGTTATTCTCCTTCGGGGGGGGAACGGATTTGCATAGAATGACTGGTGTGGGATGTACGCTTGATTTTACACTTGTCATTATGGATAGGGAGAGTGGGGAACTGATTTCAAGATCAGGAACTGTTAATACTTTATACAAAGGTGTCCTAGAAGATGGAGGGATATTTAAGTTCACGATGATTTGACTAAACAGAGTTAGAATAACATGGCAGAATGTAGTATAAGTGTATGTAACGCTTATGTAATGATGACGCTTTGTATTCCATTAACCTGGCTTAATATTTTACATATTTTGACCTACAACTATCAGATAAGATAAACTTTTTATTATGTCGTAAAAGCGCTGGTTCCTAAAGATACGGTACTTGGAACGGTATCTATAGCTACCGCCATATATATGTATTTTACTTTGCGTAGTCCTGCAGGACTTGCCATAGAGGCTATGTAATCTTTCACCATGCTTTTCCTCACTGTATGCGCTCTGTTTTTTCACCCCTGTAGGTCACCCTCAGCTATGGTGGTTTTGAGAACAGGAAGAACGTGATGCCTATTGCCGGAGCCTTCTCCTTGACTGAGGACCCTTCACGGTAATATTGTTACCATTGACACAGAGCCGCCATCCTACTAGCGCATTACCATCAGCATAAAAACAATTCTGATATTAGTGTGGTTAATTTTGCATGGACACATCACAGGCTTCCTTGATTTCTGTATCACTTACGGATTATCCCCCCCCCCTTTTAGGTTTAAGACCGTTCACTGCTTACTTTATCCTGAGACTGAATGGTGTCTCCGCAACAGTCATCGCTGACCTCAACGCGTTCTTCTGGAGACAAAGCGAATATTTCATAAGTCTCAATCCCAAAAAGGCTTCTCTCGTGCATTAATACAACTCACTAGCAGGCCGATTACCATGTCAATTTGGCACTGCTGCGTTTTGTACAGCCGTCGTTTAAAAGATTGTCTTTTTTTTTTTTTTTTTTTAAATAGATTATCAGGGTAATTTATTTTGATATCCCAAAGTCTGGTCTGACAACTATGAGAAATGGTAATAGAAAAGATTCAAAACGGTATTATTATTTTTACTTATTGTGGATCGTTTTGGGTTTTATGGATCTTGTGTTTTACTCTTGTTTTGTTTTTTTGGCCCACAAGTCAGCTCAAAGCTTTAAGCATGTCATGCAGGAGTAAATAATCTGTTCGGGGAGTCAGGTTTCACCTCCAGACAGACCCCTTGAACAAAAACAGGAGAAGTCATGAGGACATACATTTGAATAAGGTTTCACTGCATTACAGTTGCAGCTCAGGCATGAATTCAGCTCCTTGGAAGCCTTGAATTTAAGGCTAAGGATATCTAAAGTAGATTTTAGTGTGGTGACGTGTGAACACATGAATTGAAATGAATGAATGAACGGAGGCTCTTGCTTGCAAGGTGAAGTCAAACTATGGATTCGTATGCATCAGTTCACTAATGGAAAAAACTGTAATTAAAGTAGAAAAAAAAATTCCCAACTCCACTGAGCACTATAATTATGCTTAACTAAAAGATGCCTTAACACTAACACATTTTAAAAAAAGATGCCAAAATATTTGTGATTTTCTTTCTTTTTTTTTAACATTTAAAATCATATCATGATGTCTCCGCTCATTTATGCACAAACCTGGCTTTTCACTGCAGGTCAGTGATTCATGTGAATTTGCCAAAAACAAAGACTTTCCTAGTTTGAGATGACAAAAATGTTATTGACCTGTGAATAAAAGAGGATTAAGCAATGTCAAGCTGCTACCAAATACTGTTGCTCTTTGACTCTTATCCTATGCTTCTTTTCTCATGCAAATAAACCATGTTGTTGATTTTTTTTTCTTCTTCTTCTTCTTCTCCAAAGTGTCCATTTATTGCATTTATTTACTTGACCAAAAGTTTGTGCACACCTGACCCTCCCACCTCTATGTGCTTGTTGAACATCCCATTCCAGATTTAGTCCACCTTCGCTGTTATAATAACCTCCACTCTTCTATAGATGTGGCTGTGGGGGATTTGTATCCATTCAGGTACAAGAGCATTAGTGAGGTCAGGCACTGATTTTGGGTGAGGAGGCCTGGGGTGCAGTTCATCCCAAAGGTGTTCAGCGGGGTTGAGGTCAGGGTTCTGTGCAGGGCACTTGAGTTCTTCCACTTCAACCTTGGAAAACCATGTCTTTATAAACCATACTTCGTGCACAGGGGCATTGTGATGGTGGAACATGTTTGAGGCCCAATGAAGGGAAATCATAAAGCTGCAGCACACAGAGACATCGTATGCAATTGTGTGCTTCCAACTTTGTGGCAACAATCTGGGTTAGAACCACATATGGGTGTGATGGTCAGGTGTATCCATAAACCTTTGGTTATATAGTATATCATCTATTTTATATAATTTTTGTAAATGACCGACTTGAGATTTTTATTAGTAGTATATTTAGCATTCTATGCTATGAAAAATATGTTCTGTAACTAGTGTGCACCAGGGTCTAGTGTGTTTTTAGGGTGTATATACATTAACCCAAGTGCCTGGTGATTACCGTAAAACCCAGTATATATACACCGCGCGCAAAAAAAAAACAACCCTACCAAACCTATTTATTATAAAGGTTCAGACTAAAAATCCGACTAAACGTTTAATCCGGGGTCCGTCGTTGAACTCCAGCGATTTAGTCCACTGTAACAAAACAAAACGTTGACCTTAAAGAAACCCTTAAACTTGACCCTTGAACTTTCCCCCTGTACAGTCCCTTTCCTCCGCCTCTGAATAAATCCTGCTCTCTGCTCACTTCACTACAGCGAGGAAGAAGGTACAGCCGTTATTACTGAGTTAATGCTTTTAAAACAACCAAAAAGCAGTGTAAGCGCCATTATCTTTCACTTTGTGTGTTGTTTCTTTGAGTAAACGTTGTGCGACGGTTTTTTTTTTTTTTTTAATTCTCGTAGCCATGGAGATCACGTTCACTGGCAAGCGTGCGCTCGTGACGGGAGCCGGAAAAGGTAGTTTTGTTGTTTGTTTTTTTTAAGACGCAGTGACAGTTATTGTCTTTTTCACAACAGCGAGTGTCACAAACTTACTCATTCGCTACCGTTGTCAAATGTATACAAATGAAACGTTTTAACGCCCATTAACTAGCTGAAACACTTCCAGGCATCGGACGAGCCACAGCTTTGGCTTTAGCGCGCGGCGGAGCGGAAGTTGTAGCGGTCACGCGCACACAGGCTGACCTGGACACGCTCGTGCACGAGGTGAATGAACCTGCTAGTTAGTAATAGCGAGGAAATGACGTGTTGTCACATAAAACCCTTTTCTCCTCCTGCTGTAAAAACCTGCTGGAGTACTTCCTGTTTATCAGAGTTATTCTTTCTTTCTGTCTGTCTCTCATTCTTTCTGTCTGTCTCTCATTCTATCTGTCTGTCTCTCATTCTTTCTGTCTTTGTTTCTCTGTCATTCTTTCTGTCTTGTCTGCCTTTCCTTATTTCTGTCACTCTTTCTTTCTCAGTTATTCTTTCTGTCTGTCTCTCATTCTTTCCTTGTTTCTTTCTCTTTGTCATTCCTTCTGTCTGTCTGTCTTTCTTTCTCTGTTTCTCTGTCATTCTTTCTGTCTTTCTTATTTCTATCCATCCATCCATCCATCACAATCCAGTGAATAATATGTTTTCATTACTAAGATCCTTCCACATGATGGTAACATTAATAGTGAGGAATGTTTTTAGTCCTCTGTACCACCAAGATGGTGAAAGATCCACATACCATAAGTCAGATTCACGGCCCTTTATTCAGACTGACTTACAGAAGTCATCAGGAAACGTCCCCGCACGTCCTCACATCTTCTTTAATCCCATTTATTCTTAAACATTACTCGTTGTAATTCTAATTAAAACCAAACACTTGTGTTTGAAATATTACCTTCATCTTCTCCTCATTCCTAAATGTGCTTTTTTATTTTTTTTATTGCATCTGTAAAGTGTCCTTCTATTAAGCCTGTGTGTGTGGACTTGGCGGATTGGGATGCTACAGAGCACACGCTGAAGGACGTGGGTCCTATCGACCTGCTAGTGAACAATGCAGGCTGCGCCAGGCTGCAATCCTTCCTTGAGATCACGCAGGACAGCTTTGATATGTAAAGACATTTTTACTTTCATGTGTGTATATATATATATATATATATATATATATATATATATATATATATATATATATATATATATAATTGCACATTTCGACTTGCCATGATTTCACTGTAATTGCAGGTCTTTCAACGTCAATGTGAAAGCAGCCCTGCATGTCGCACAAGTAAGGAGAGAGAGAAAAAAAAACAGAACCATTAGTTACTCATTAAAATGGCACATGTTGACTAAAAGTGGTGACTTTAAATATAGATTGTGGCCAGAGGCATGAAAGCCAGGGGAAGTGGTGGCTCCATCGTGAATATCTCCAGCCAAGCTTCCCGCCGCGCCTTTAAAGACCATGCCGTGTACTGTGAGTAAAAAGAAACTCTTTACTGTTTTAGGTGGAAAAAAAACCCTCAAGTAAAACAGAAAGCAGACTTAAATACAGAAACAACATAGATGAACACTGCTACTTCCCACCCCTGCTTATTTATCAGTCTAAGGAAGAAGCAAAACATAAAAATTGACTCATAGGAACATGCAGAATGCATTAAATATCCATAATCTAGAGATACATTACAGTACTGCAGAACGCACAACTCTGACCTGGTGGTGGATATGAACATTGGTTGCTATATAATAGCAGGACTTTGTATCTATAAACATTGTGTGTCCTTGATGGAGTTTATTTTACAGTGTCATGAGTGGGCTTGCACTTGATTATGATTATTTATAGCTCTATTTATTGGGGCTTTTTATGGTTTATTAGGTACAATATAAATGTGTCTAATAAACCGGCAACTCTGTATATTTAATGTTCAGCACACTTTAATTATATTTAAAGGAACATCCAGGATTATATGTAATAAGGGCCTCTGTGTTTTAGCCTCTTTGGCCAATCCTACTGCTGTAGGGAGACAAAGTATGATACATCATTACATTTACATTTATTAGACAGACAGTTATTCAAAACATGGCTCTGTGCTAGTCCCGGGATTTGAACAAACAAGCTTCTGCTCACTATCACAGAACTTTAACTTACGGTGGCCTGTAAGTCCAAAACACACTAACAAACCAGAAACACAACAGCACATCAGAAAACGCAACAACAAAATCAACAACATAATGGAATGCTCGGAAACAAAACGGCAAAACCAAAAACACAACAGCAAATTCAGAAACACAAAAGCAACCCCAAAAACCTGACAGGAAACCTGAAAACCAAGACAGGAAACCTGAAAACCAAGACAGGAAACCCGAAAACCAAGACAGGAAACCCGAAAACCAAGACAGGAAACCCGAAAACCAAGACAGGAAACCTGAAAACCAAGACAGGAAACCTGAAAACCAAGACAGGAAACCCGAAAACCAAGACAGGAAACCCGAAAACCAAGACAGGAAAACCGAAAACCAAGACAGGAAAACCGAAAACCAAGACAGGAAAACCGAAAACCAAGACAGGAAAACCGAAAACCAGACAGGAAAACCGAAAACCCTGACAGGAAAACCGAAAACCAAGACAGGAAAACCGAAAACCAAGACAGGAAAACCGAAAACCCTGACAGGAAAACCGAAAACCCTGACAGGAAAACCGAAAACCCTGACAGGAAAACCGAAAACCAAGACAGGAAAACCGAAAACCAAGACAGGAAAACCGAAAACCAAGACAGGAAAACCGAAAACCAAGACAGGAAAACCGAAAACCAAGACAGGAAAACCGAAAACCAAGACAGGAAACCCGAAAACCAAGACAGGAAACCCGAAAACCAAGACAGGAAAACCGAAAACCAAGACAGGAAAACCGAAAACCAAGACAGGAAAACCGAAAACCAAGACAGGAAAACCGAAAACCAAGACAGGAAAACCGAAAACCCGACAGGAAAACCGAAAACCCTGACAGGAAAACCGAAAACCCTGACAGGAAAACCGAAAACCAAGACAGGAAAACCGAAAACCAAGACAGGAAAACCGAAAACCCTGACAGGAAAACCGAAAACCCTGACAGGAAAACCGAAAACCCTGACAGGAAAACCGAAAACCAAGACAGGAAAACCGAAAACCAAGACAGGAAAACCGAAAACCAAGACAGGAAAACCGAAAACCAAGACAGGAAAACCGAAAACCAAGACAGGAAAACCGAAAACCAAGACAGGAAAACCGAAAACCAAGACAGGAAAACCGAAAACCAAGACAGGAAAACCAAACACCATGACAGGAAAACCAAAAACCAAGACAGGAAAACCAAAAACCATCACAGCAAATTCGGAAATACAACAGCAAAACTAAAAACACGACAGCAAATTCGGAAACACATCGACACTAAGTCAAAACGGAAACGGTGGGCCCTTACTGAATAATCACATGCTCATTGATGGTTGGTTAAAGTGAGCCTCAGTCTGATCGACAACAGAAGATGGAGAGCTGTTGGATGTTTACATTATATAAATACAAGCCTACATGAATTTACTAATGCTTTTATTCCTGCTTTCTTTTTTTTTTTTTTCAAGGGCATCATATAGTGCTATTTTCTATATTCTGTCAGCTTTGCACTCCTTTAATATCAGTATACACAGGAAGCATACTCCTCACTACAACAACATAAGTGGCTAAAATGAAATCATTTTCACGTTTTGCTTTTACTGCTGTCACCTCCTTCCATCTCTTCATGTTGTCTTGTTCTTAAAATGTATTAGAATATATCTGACAATGCCTTTTTCTCACTGTTAATGAAGGTGCTACCAAAGGCGCCCTCGACATGCTGACTAAAGTGATGGCTCTGGAGCTGGCGCCCTACCAGGTGAGTCACTGTTACCTCATTAATACACTCACGCAAGTGGAAATACCTTGAATATAGTTAAATTTATCGAGTATTTCCTATTATAAGATTACAATAAACTAAATGTAAGAATATTTAGCCTTTTTCATACTGGGAAATGCTAAATAAATTTGACTATATTGAAGATATTTTCACTTGCTAAGATTACTTTTTTTTTTTCTCTTTTCTAACCAAAACATAAAACGCTGCCATCAATGGCCCTGTTCTCTGTGTAGGAAAGATAGTGTTTATTTCTCGCATGTCAATCAGTGATACTAACCAATCAAGGGCTTCTGTGAGCAAAAAGAAATAGCTTCATATGTCTTAGATGGGCTTAAGGGGGCTTGGTCCTGCAAGCCTGTTTATACTAGCTGCCCTGATGATAACTAAATAAGGAGTAAAAGCTGCTTTTTATTCACTTATAATCAGAAAGTCTATCCGCGCTCTCAATAACTCCAGTGCCAGATGGATGAATGCTTTCTCATACTGTAACAGCAAGCCTAGTGATGGTCTAGATTGCTGTAATAAGTACACTGTATACAACTGCTACAATAAAATTATATCATTTAAACCTAGTGGGGTAGGTAAAAAAAAAAAAAGAAATACTTATGAAACACTGCTTATTCTTAAAGCCCAGAGTGTCTACTGATTATGAGCCATTAACCACTACTGTGGAGTGTGACATCACAAATAAATCCAGTGCTGAACCCGGGCACCACCAAAACAGGCGGAAATTCCATTGTTTGGCCTCTGGTAGAAAGAGTTCAATCTCACAGTTAACCCACAGCTACCTGTTTAATACAAGTATGTGTATTTTGGACATGAATTTTCCTAATGACCTGTAGTGCCACCGTATTTTGAAAGTAAATATCATTTATTAAATGTGTTTCTCTAATATTTCTTTACGGTCAAATTTGTGCAGATCAGAGTGAATTCTGTAAACCCGACCGTGGTGTTAACGGACATGGCAAAAATAGGATGGAGTGACCCCGTGAAGGCCAACGCCATGATATCACGTATCCCAATGGGCAAATTTGCTGGTGGGTTATAATGAAACGATCATTTAAGAGAGGGGATTTCAGTAAGAAGCTGTAGAATAAAATATAGCCTTGGATCAATGTCAGGTAGTTTAGTATATAATATCGGCATATACTGCATTGTCAGTTATACATAATATGTATTAAGATAAGTAAGTACTACATCTGATGAAACGATCATCTGCTGTTTTGTTTTTACAGAAGTGGAGGATGTGGTCCATGCCATACTGTTTCTGCTCTGCGACAAGAGCGCCATGACTAATGGAGCGTTCCTGCCGATAGATGGAGGTTTCCTGGCCAGCTAGATTCATCTGGAGTCATCTATGGGAATCTCTAAGAGGATTGACAGAGCGTGAAGTGCAAAACACTTGTATATCAACACCTACCGTGTACTCTACATGTGTACTCAAGTAATTGTTTTTTTTTTTTTTTCACTGACCAACTTAGTTGTATTTTGTAAATATAAACAAATTTAGAATTTGTTGCCTTCAAAACACTCAAAAGTTTGTACTTTTGTCAGTTAATTAAAGTTTCAAGAGAATTGACAAATCACAGATTTTTGTTTTAACTGCATTTTAGAAAAAAATCCCAACTTTTATGGAAATGGGCTTAGTAGATTAAATTATAAATTTAGCTAAACAGCTGTTTTTAGGATCTATAATCTATGACCCTAGTCTTACATTATTCAGGTTTTTTTTTTTTTTTTTGGTAAGATGGCATTCAGCGTCTGGACACCACCATCAGTAATGCACAATACAAAGGAGGCTTCTATTTGTGGTATTGTTCAGAGGCCAAAGGCAGTTGAGCTGAGGCTTGAAAGATGTCAAGACACCTGACTATCATACTTGTATTTGTTCCTTCCCCAAGCTGTTGCCACAAAGTTGGAAGCACACAATTGTATAGACTGTCTGGGTACGCTCTAGCATTACGATTTCCCCTCACTGGAACTAAGAGGCACAAACTTGTTCCAGCATCACAATGCCCCTGTGCACAAAGCGAGCTCCATGAAGACATGGTTTGCCAAATTTGGTGTGGAAGATCTTGAGTGGCCTGCACAGAGCCCTGACCTCAACCCCACTGAACACCTTTTGGATGAACTGGAACTCGGATTGTCCATCTGGCCTTCTCGTCTGACATCAGTACCCGACCTCACTAATGCTCTTGTGGCTGAATGGGCAAAAATTCCCACAGCCACACTCCAAAATCTAGTGGAAAGCCTTCCCAGAAGAATGGAGGCTATTATAACAGCAAAGGGAGACTAAATATGATATGGGATGTTCAACAAGAACATATGGGTGTGATGGTCAGGGGTGCACAAACCTTTGGCCATATAGTGTAGCAAGAGATTTAGTTAATCTTTTCTCTCTAGAATAAATAGAATGAGACTAAAATGAGAGAGTTATGTTTCAGGTGATGCAAAAGAGCTGCACAGCAAAATCACGTTAAGTTAAAATATTATATTTATTATAATATATTTGAGTAAAACAGAATTGAAATCTGTTCTCCAAATACAAAAGATGTATTCTTAACATATTAAGATAACGTTACAGGATTAAAACTTGCTCACATAAAAACCTGAGAGACAGGAGACTGAAGCAGATGTCTCCTTTTCATTTCCATCTGATATTTCTGTCTACGAGAAACTATAAAGTTAATAAGGAGGTCTCGTTAGATTTTCCCTATGGGATGAAAAGGGCATGATGTTAACATTATAGGCTTAAATTAGTCATTTCAGAGAAAACGCACACAGTCAGTGGATATGCAACAAGGCGATGGCGATCATAGTCTTCCTGTCCTGCCGTGTGCCATAGGCCAAGACTGACCAGTTTCCCATCCACCATTACATTGTCAGAATCTGGAAAGGGACACAAGTCCAAAGCTATTTCCACTGAGCTATGGAATGTGCTTGGAATTTTGCTATGTGACACTTGATTTGTGTGGCATTCCAACATATGACCCTTACTGCAAATCACTGACCATGACTGAATTGTGAAGAATGAAAACTGAAAGCCTGTCACCACATTCCAAAATGCCATGAATCAAATTCCCGTTTGGATTTGGCCAGCGATAAGGAAAAACTTATAGTTCATTAGCTCCTTAGAAGGTCTATCTGATCAATTCAGGGCAATGCTAATCAACTTTCCTTCATGCTTGCCTAAGAATTCAGATTACTAATGTTCGAATTTAATTAATGTGCGTGCAAAATGGGTTTTGAGACCAACTGAGCAGTTTTTACTACCTCCTGTGGAAAGCAGACTCGGAGAGCATCCATTACGTTTAAAACCAAGCAGGCAAATAATGGTAAGAGGAGGATTAACCCATCTGTTCCGTTCACCGCTTGGATGTCCCACTGACCAGGTCATCCCTTTTAATGTTATAGCGATCCTGCATCATGTTTTTTGAGGTGGGAGGAAATCAGAAAACCTGAAGGAAACCCACACAGACATGGTGAGAACTTGTGAGACTCATGAACATAATAAGCTGAGCTTAGGATCAAACTGGGGACCCTGGAGCTACTCTCAGATCAACATGACCCGAACATAATTGTTTTAATAAAAAAATCATTCTTAAAAAAAGTAAATTCGATAAGTTAAGAGATAAACTGAGCTATACACCAAAATCACCTGCCTAATATTGTGTAGGTCCCCCTTATGCCGCCAAAACAGCTCTGACCCATCAAGGCATGGACTCCACAAGACCTCTGAAGGTGTGCTGTGGTATCTGGCACCAAGACGTTAGCAGCAGATCCTTTAAGTCCTGTAAGTTGCGAGGTGGGGCCTCCATGGATCCGACTTGTTTCTCCAGCACATTCCCACAGATGCTCGATCGGATCGAGATCTGGAGAATTTGGAGGCCAAGTCAACAGCATGAACTCTTTGTCATGTTCCTCAAACCATTCCTGAACAAGTTTTGTGGCAGGGCACATTATCCTGCTGAAAGAGGCCACTGCAATTAGGGAATACTGCTGCCATAAAGGGGTGTACTTGGATTGCAACAATATTCAGGTAGGTGGTACTTGGCATACAAAAAGTAACATCCACATGAATGCCAGGACCCAAGGTTTCCCAGCAGAACATTGCCCAAAGCATCACACTGCCTCCACCGGCTTGCCTTCTTCCCATAGTGCATCCTGGTGCCATCTCTTCCCCAAGTAAGCGATGCACAAGCACCCGGCCGTCCACACGACGTAAAAGAACACATGATTCATCAGACCAGGCCACCTTCTTCCATTGCTCCATGATCCAGTTCTGATGCTCACGTGCCCATTGTAGGCACTTTTAGCAATGCACAGGGGTCAGCATGGGCACTCTGACCTGTTTGCAGCTACGCAGCCCCATACGCAGCAAGCTGTGACGCACTGTGTGTTCTGTCACCTTTCTATCATAGCCAGCATTAACGTTTTCAGCAATTTGTGCTAAAGTAGCTCTTCTGTGGGATCGGACCAGACGGGCTAGCCTTCGCTCCCCACGCAAATCAGTGAGCCTTGGGTGCCCATGACCCTGTTGTGGGTTTACTGGTTGTCCTTCCTTGGACCACTTTTGGTAGGTACTAACCACTGTATACCAGGAACACCCCACAAGACCTGCCATTTTGGAGATGCTCTGACCCAGTCGTCTAGCCATCACAATCTGGCCCGTGTCAGTCACTCAGATCCTTACGCTTGCCCATTTTTCATGCTTCCAACACATCAACTTCGAGAACTGACTGTTCACTTGCTGCCTAATATATCCCATCCCTTGACAGATGCCACCGTAATGAGATAATGAGATAAATGTTAGTCACTTAACCTGTCAGTGCTTGTAATGTTATGGCTGATCGGTGTATATTTTGTACCACATACTGTATGTCAACACTATGACAAAAAGTGTCATTTTATCTTTGGTGTCAAGAAAATTTACATTTGCGACTTATTTGTGCAAAGTTTTATTGTATAAAATCAGTCCATACAACAAATAAAATAAAATCAAGTATAAAAAAAAAACATAGTAAAAAGATTTACTTCAATTTGCAATTCCTGAGATACCACAAGGCCGGTGTAAACGATGTTAAAATGATTGACTTGTACAAAAAAAAAAAAAAAGTTTGTTCATATTTGATCAAAACACTCAATACCACATTGAGATAAGAATATGCAAAGTCAGCTCAATACATATTATATGTATATTGTGCTAAGAAAATAAATATTTTAATTTCTCAAACCAATACAATCTGAATTTTCCAGGCGATTTATTGTTGTAACTCAATGCCTAAAATGAGAGGAATTTTGTTATTGCATTGTAAGTCAAAGTGACTGGACTTTGCGTTACAATCTTTAATCATTTGAAGACGGCCGCTTTAAATGACTATTCCACGTCCACGTCCATTCCGCTCAATTTATTACTACTCTCCATTTCATGACCTCAATGACTGAAGACACAGTAAAGGAATTAAGTAGGTTTAATTATGGATTGGGTGAGTGTCATTTCTTTGGGCTGTAGTGTCCAAGAGAGGAACCTTGAACATAAGTGAGGATGGCATTCTGAAGAAAACTGGCTCTCTGAGCCTCGTCCTCGCGTATACGTTGGATCTCTGCTTCCCGCATGCGCAGGCGCTCCTGCAGAGACGAGATCTCGCTTTCTTTGTCCAGAAGAGCCTCTCGGTGAGTGGTGCCAAGTGCTGTTCCAAAAATAAAAATAAATAAACTTTCAGACACACAGTCTGATGATCCTAGGACAGGTTTCATGGCTGCCAGATTCCACTGCTAGCTTTGTGTCAGTTGATTGGTTAATATTTATTCATTTCCAGCTTTATTGATTTCAATTTACTGATTTGAACTTTTCAGGTTTCTTCCAGCAGTTAAATTTAAAAAAAAAAAAAAAAAAAAAAAAAAAGTACTACTTGTACCCTGCTAGGAGAACAAAAATGGTTGAGTGTCAATGGCAAATGAAAACTAACTGTGCTTTTAATGTACTATTTACTCAGGAAATAATTGTGTATCAAATTTTTGTTATTTTTTGCACTCATTACAAAGTACACATTTTACACATCCTCTCAACATTAAGATAAAAAAAAAAAGTACAAACGAGGACAGACAGCTGCCTACTTCCTATATAATAGACCTATAAACAAAATATGTAATATGGACACATTTTAAACTCAATTAAACACAGTCTGCTATCTAAACATAAAGAAAAAGTTCTTCCTCAGCTGTTCTAACAATTTCGTTTCTATTTCAGCCCGGGAACAAAAACTAAATAAGCATCAGATGTGCTCTTTATCTGTGGTAAAAAATTTGTATGTTTTATCTGTGAGCCTTTACCTTTTATCTCTCTCTCCAAAGCAGCGATCTTCTCCTTTAAGCCGCTCTGTGCTGTCCTCTCAGCTTGCAAGTGCCCGATCTGCTCCTGCAGCTCGACCTTAACCCGTGTCACCTCCGCCACCTTCTCCTGCTCTTTCCCTGCAAGCTCCTGTGGGGTGAAAACGGTTTGACTTTAAAACAGAATCACAAGGAAGATAACAAGAACTACGTAGCCTTATATACAGACAGCAAAGGTGTAACACGTTCATGTAATGAATAATGCCAGTTATTAGAATTAAGGGGAAACTGACAGGTTTTCTCCTTTGTAGCCGCTTCGTACTTTAGTTGAAGTATTCCTTTTGGATGTGGCGATAAGGGAGAGGTGGCAACTGTGATTTCTGTGTGAACTCACACCTAATAAAAGTAGCAAACACGTGATGCTACCACCACCATGCTTCACTGTGTGGGGGGGGAACAGCCATTCGTGAGTTACAGTTTCAGGTGATGATGGGTTTATTGGCATTCTTAACGCTGGCGTCCACTTACAGCTGTCTCTACATTTACTTTAAAGGGAGAAGTCTCTTTAAAGGAAATACCTTTTGGAAGAATGGAGTTCATGCCTACAGTACAGTTCCACAGATTTGTAAAATCTACACCAAGGTGCTTTGAAGCTGTTCTGGTGGCCCAATACCTAACTAATACACATTAGTTAAAAATAGGTTTTGCCTTTAATCTGTCACCCATGTGTGTGTGTGTGTGTGTGTGTGTGTGTGTGTGTGTGTGTGTTACTCTGCAGTTTTGCCACCAGCACCACACCTGCTGCTGCTCGTCTATCCTGCGCCGCAGGGTGTCCAGCTCTATGCTCTGCTGGCCTACTCGGCTGTGCAGCTCAGTGATGGTCTGCTTCTGCTGTGTGCAGTGGCTCTGAGCCTCGTCACGTGACTGACGTATGCTCCGTAGCTTCTCCTCCATGCTGTTCAAATGCTGCTGCTGCAGGGTTATACAGAGAGGAACGTCTGAACATTGTATAAGAATATTTATAAGATCCTTGTAATTATGACTACACTATACATACATCCTGAAGTGATTTCTTACATCTGGCTTTAAAAAAAAAAAACATTCAAATAATCCGTGTGACAAGTCGGTCCCTATTTTTCTGAAATGTACCTCAGCAGCAGAGATCCATACCTCTTCCAGGCGCACTTGTGCACGCACTTTCCCAAGCTCCTCTTCTGCCTGAGCCCTCTGTGCCACCATAGCAGCCTTCATTCGGCTTAGCTCCTGTGCGGGGGGGAAAAGAGGTTATCAAATTTGCAGGTGAAAATCCCTGTTTGCATTTCTTGTACAGTCTTCAGTCATATATTTCAGTTCAGAATTAACTTCTTCTAGCGCTCGCTCACTCGCTATGCAGTGTGTCCGATGTAGAGCAGTACATGGGGCAAAAGTAGGGAGAGACACCGGACTCAATTCATTGAACACTGAATAAGATTGCTCCTGAAACACATTATTGTGAGCTTTCATCGCGTAAACAATCGGAAATTATCTGGTGAACTGAAACCACCAAAACACAGACACCGTTAATTCGAGTAGAATATAACCAAACCAGACTAAGGATTTATAGATTTGGTTTAAAAGATGAGTTGATCGTACCTCCTCCAGCTGGATCCGCTGGCCCTCAAGTCTGAGAATACGGTCTTGTAGAGCTCTCTCGCTCTCCTCCAGGTGCTTATTGACATGATCGACCTACACGAGAACACACACTCTCGCGTAACATATACTGAGAACACGCTTATGTGTGTAATGTGATGTCGCTGCACATAAAACGCCACCTCTTTCTGACGCAAACTGTCCATGTCTTCTAGAGCTTGTTTTGATCTTCTCTTCTCCATGTCCAAGCGTTCTAGTGGACATAAAAATAAAAATAAAAGAACTTTAATACAAGTCGTTCTGCCTGGGCTACAATGCATATGTATGTGTGTGCGCGTGTATGTGTATGTGTATGACGCTACGTTCAGCTTGGGACAGGCGTAATTTTAGCTCTGCAGTGGAGTTGGTCAGCTCCTGCTTCAGCTCAAAGATTTGATCTTGTTGACCTTTGCAGCGCCGCTCAGCCTCCTCTAGCTGTACACAGAGGACACCGACGTTAACGTACACTTTAGACCCAATAATATCGAAAACTCAGTGCTGCCCCTGAAGCTCTGTACCTTGTTCTTCAGTTGATGGTTCTTCTCAGTCAGACTGCTCACTTCCCTTAAAAGCTTCCCTTCTCGAAGAACACTGTCCTAAAAATAAAAATAAAAAAAACGCCAGCATTACCAGGACCCGTCACTACTGTCAGACTTACTGTTATGGAAAAATGATTCAACAACCAATCAGAATCGAGAATTCGACAGCACTATGACATAATTAGATGAAAAATAATTGAACAAAAAAAACTGTAACACCTCTTGCTGTTTCTTCATCTCTCTGGACTGCCTGTCCATGAGTTCAGTCCTCTCCACTTTTGTTTTTGTCAGTAGATCTCCCAGGTTATTGACCTTCTGGTCAGAGAGAGCCAGAGCAGCTTCAGTCATTTGTAACCTACATAACCAAAAATAAAATAAAATAGATAAATAACATCACCGCTGATTAGATATCAAGAACTTAGAGAAGTTCTAAGAGAATAGGAGTACCATGAAACCTCAAATATATCATTTGTTCTTTAAAAACACAGATATTCTTTTGATCTGCATACAAAGAGGGGATAAAGTCTGTGGCCTGCTTACTTGGCTGTGAGGGAATTCACAGCTGACTTCCGTTCGTTCAGAGCTTCCTGTAGCTGCCCCAGGCGTACTGACGAACTTCTGAATCAGACACAAGAAATGTCTATTATTTTGATAATAAAAATTAGAGTACACAAACACATCAGTTGCCTTCACGTGTTTTAGCATCAGAATGTTTTTGGGAAATGGGAGGAAACCGGAGAACCTGGAGGAACCCACAGGGAGATCATGCAAAACTTCATATAGGCAGTAACCTGAGCTCTGGATCGACCCGGGTATCATGGAGCTACGAGGCGGCAACGCTACACACCATTTAATCACTGCAAAATGGGCTTTTTCTACTCCAGAGTGCAAAGTTTCAAATCATTAAGGCAACAACTGACCTGCTGCTCCTCCCCATCTCATCCCTTTGCTTATCGATGGTCTCCATCAGACTTAGAAACTGCACAAAAGCGGGAGAAAGGGTTATTAACTTATCCTGCAAAGTCAAATATTTGAAGCCAGAGAATTTAGAGCTACTTCTCTCAGCAGCGCTGACCTGTCGGTTCTTCTCCTCTTTGAGGACATGGATCTCCTTGCTGAGCACCCGAGTCTTGCTGTGGCTTTCTCGCAGGGTTGAATGTCTGTCTGCATTGTGATCCATAGACTGCTCTGAAAAGGAAAGATTCAAACTGGAATATGTAGTCTGAATCATCTTTGAAAAGCATTGCAAAAGAAAAATTACAATAACTGTTATTAATATATGTAAAGATGGCATGACACTTTTTCTTTTGAAACCTTGAGTGTCAGCCGGTACAGATACCCATCCGATATTGTTTTCTCTAAAAATCAAGCTTTAAATGTTTTTTTGTTGTTGTTTTTTTAACTGAACCACTTCACAGTTTAACTCTTGTAAGTATAAATATAATAAAAATCAATCCTAACAAAAGAAAAAAACAGTCAAGTCTCTTTATGACTTTCCAGCTCCATAAAATACATTTCATTCCAAATCTTTGCCATTTGTTAAAGGGTCCAATATGTTTTCTCTGATAATCAATCTGCTGCTTTTTAGCAGACCAACACCAACATTCTGTGCCGTCTCTAAATATACAGGGTGTCCGAAAAGTCAGGAACCAGTGGGAGTATGTTGAGCCAATATGTTGATCTGAATATGATCAAAATCTGAATAAATAAATAAATAAATAAATTGATTATACAGCGGTTGAGAAAATGCGTAGAGCATAAGGGTGAACATGTAGAGCATATGCTGTAAATCCAGCCATCTATCCATTTTCCATCCCGCTTATCCTACACAGGGTGGCAGGGGAGCCAGGAGCCTATCCCAGGGGACTTGGGGCACAAGGCGGGGGACACTATGGACGAGGTGCCAACCCATCGCAGGGCACAATCGCACACTACGGACAATCTGGAAATGCCAATCAGCCTACAACGCGTGTCTTTGGGCAGTAGGAGGAAACCGGGGTACCCGGAGGAAACCTCCGAAGCAGGGGGAGAACATGCAAACTCTGCGCACCCAGTGCGGCGGCGGGATTCGAACCCCCAACCCCGGAGGTGCCCCTTATGCTGTAAACCATAAATACAAAATTAAGTGTATGTGGTTTTACTCTCATTGGTTACTGACTTTTCGGACATTTATTGATCCCCAAAGGGAAATCTGGGAATTGGTCATTTGGTACCAACTAGGGTTGTACTAGAACTACAAAGACGCTGGTATCTGACCGATGGCTTTGAGGATGTCGCTCGGGATGTTGTTGCCGGCCATCTCGAGCTGGAGGAGAGTGCGGTTCTGCTGTAGAGCTTCTAGCAAAGCGCGGCCGCCCAGCAAGCCAATGTTATTCCACCGCAGGTCTGTCACACACCCGTCCGACGTGCATTCAGAAAATGTTAACTTTAGTTAATCAGAAAAAGAGAAGATATGATCACTGTGTCTAGTGGTCAACACCCACCAAGCTCTTGTAGGACCGAGTTCCTTTTTAAGGCCAGAGTAATCTCAGCTGCTCCCTGGTGGTTGATCTGGTTGTTGCGCAGGTCTAGCTGGATGAGGGAACTATTAGAAGCGAGACCTTCGCAGAATACGGAAAAGCCTTCTTCCCACATCCCTAAGGCATTCCACTCCAGTACAAGCCTGTAAATAAGATGATGAACTGAGATATTCAAGCGCTATACACCGCAACAAAATACACACAACACAAAATCGAACATATTTTAACTTTAAATCCTTGATTCTGATTTATCAAAGGCTATTTATAACAGCAGCTCTGACTGTAGGCAAATCACAGGTCTATATTAATGCACTCATTCTGATATGTTATCGTTTCTATAGTGACAACTCGTTCACAGGGACCTGTATGGCAGACGCTCCACATAATCTAAATAAAATGGATTAAAAACGTTGCTATATACCAAAGAAAACTATATAATAGTTCATATGGTGAAGGTTTCAGTAAGAAGACATTTACTTTTATATTTAAAGAAGGAGTCTCCAGTGTCAGGACTTCTATGGAGAGTTTTCAAGACAGAGGACTTGGCTCTTTCTGCTTTCTCAGTCTTAACTTCAACAGAAAAAAAAAATCTGCTGAAGAAACAACTGTTTATAAATGCTGCAGAGTGATAACAGGAACTACCTTGTCTGTTTCACTACAATAAATGTAACCGTAAATGGATAAAAGTACTTTTTTCCCCCTAGCATTATTCCCACGCTATGGCAGGGCCTGCTTAGATTTTGACTTGGCACAGGTTTTACACTGGATGCCCATCCCTCCCATTTTATCCGGACTTGGGGCCGGCACTGAGTCCAACCCCCAGTGGCTGGGTCGCACACACACTCACAAATCCCTTCACACACTATGGACAATTTGGAGATGCCAATCAACATACAATGCATGTCTTTGGAGTGGGGGAGGAAACCCCCGAAGCACGTGGAGAACATGCAAACTCCGCACACACAGGGCGGTGGTGGTGGGAATTGAGTCCTCACCCCTGGATTTGTGAGCCAAATGTGCTAACCACTAAGCCGCATTATCTACAGTACATAATATCATCAAAAGATTCCAAGAATCTGGAGAAATCTCTGTGCACAAGGGACAAGGGCGAAAATCAATATTGCATGCCCGTGATCTTCGGGCCCTCAGGAGGCACTGCATTAAAAACAGGCATGATTCTGTAATGGAAATCACTGTATGGGCTCAGAAACACCTCCAGTTTGCCGTGCCATCCACAAATGCTGGTTAAAGCTCTATCATGCAAAGAAGAAGCCATATGTGAACATGATCCAGAAACGCCGCCATCTTCTCTGGGCCAAAGCTCATTTAAAATGGACTGAGGCAAAGTGGAAAACTGTTCTGTGGTCAGACGGATCGAAATTTGAAATTCTTTTTGGAAACCATGGACGCTGCGTCCTCTAACCTAAAGAGGACTAAAGAGGAGAGGGACCATCCGCCTTTTTTATCAGCGCTCAGTTCAAAAGCCTGCGTCTCTGATGGTATGGGGGTGCATTAGTGCCTATGGAATGGGCAGCTTGCACATCTGGAAAGGCACCATCAATGCTGAAAGGTACATACAGGTTTTAGAGCAACATCTGCTTCCATCCAAACGATGTCTTATTTCAGGGAAGGCCTTGCATATTTCAGCAAGACAATGCTAAACCACATACTGCATCTATTACAACAGCATGGCTTCGTAGTAGAAGAGTCCAGGTGCTGAACCGGCCTGCCTGCAGACCAGACCTTTCACCAACTGAAAAAATTTGGCGCATCATGAGCTGAAAAATACGACAAAGAAGACCCAGGACTGTTGAGCAGCTAGAATCCTGTATCATACACGAATGGGACAATATTCGTCTCCCAAAACTCCAGCAACTGGTCTCCTCAGTTCCCAGACGTATACGGACTGTTGAAAAGAAGAGGGGACGCTACACAGCGGTAAACATGGCCCTGTCCCAACTTTTTTGAGCTGTGTTGCTGCCATCAGATTCAAAATGACCTCATTTCTTTCCTTAAAATGGTACATTTCCTCAGTTTACACATTTGATAAGTTTTCTATGTTCTATTGCGAATAAAATATGGGTTTATGAGATTTTTATTTTCTCTTTTTATTTACAATTTACAGAGCGTCCCAACTTTTTTGGAATCGGGGTTGTACACAAAGACACTAATTCAGAATCTATTCATTAATTTATTTCATCTAGTTATGTGTTCAATTTATATACCATCTATAAAAAGTATAAACTATAAAAAGTACAGACATGGAGAGACTGAGATAAGGCTAAATACACAAATGAACACTCACCTTTGCAATGTCTTGTTTCTCACCAACAACTTCCCCAAAGCCTCTGCTCCTGCACCTCTTAAGTTGTTTCCCTAATAGCACAAAGACACATTTTCTAAGACATTTCCTAAGATTATACTTTTCGACACAAATCCTTCCAGAGCAGCTCAGCTGGGTACAGGTCGGCTCACTGGCCACCCAGAGGAAAGAAAAATCGTATCGGGAAATGAAGTTACATGAACGTCAAATGGAGTTTCAGAAAAGACCTCAACAACATCACACATTGTCCTCAGGGTCTTCTCCTTCGCCCTTTGCAGACAGTGTGACCTCTTTCTTCTCTAAATGTCTCTTGCGCAGCTTTTAGGTGTGTTTAGGGTTGTTGAGAATCAAGTATTACCCGATGTACACTAACACTATGCTAAGAGAACATTTTCTAAAATCCAGTCCTTACCTTAAGATCCAGCAGTTTGACTGTGGTGTTGGAACACAGCCCTTTCAGGAGAAGCTTGGTACCTGTGGTTGACAGCAAAGGTGGCACTGAGTATAAACAACACACAGTTTGCTCCCACAAACCCTGGGTGAATCAAATGCGCTTGATGCAATACACGGTTGAACGCAAAAATCTACATAGGACTATACGTAAGCCCAACCTGTAATCCCAAATGTCCGATAGGGGGTGAATACTTATGCAAGGCACAGTACATCAGCATTTCAGTCATAGCTTCTAGGAATTTACTGCTGATTTTTAATTTTTTTTAAATAAAGGAACATATTCCTTATTTTTACCAGAAACCATAGGGGGTGCAAACTTTGCATGTATCTGTATCAGATGTCCTGGATCCATTTCCGCTGGAACACGGATTAGCTGTGAGTAAGTTCTGCTAGCACTATGATCACTGTGTCATTAAGGACTGTATCCATTACTGATCACACACAGTTCACGGCATCGTCACTTCATCACCACTCACCTTCCTCGCTAAGCATGCAGTCGCTGAGGATCAGCTCAGTGAAAAGTGTGTCTTTCTGCAGTGTCTTGCCCAGCATGGAGCAGGACTCCGCCGTCAGACTCTGGCCGCTCAGGTCCAGTTTGGTGCCACCGGCCGCAGCCCGGACCTCCTGCAGCTGAGCCAGGACCGACTCCTGGGGCTCCACGTCTGCTTCCTTACACAGCCGCTGGTAGGTTCTTCTGAAATCCTCCATCGCTGGACGAGGACAAGCGTCTCTGTGTGGCTGTCTCATTCACTTTCACAGTCCTGCAGGGGAAAAAAACACACACACAAGAGTCTTGGTAAACTGGGATGTTTTGATGGTGTCGACCCACTGCATCTTCACATGATCACTCAGGTTTGATGGCTGTGTTACCTTCTGGCTCCACATTTTATTCATGTACACCCTTTTAAACCACCACAGGATAAGAGCATACCTAATAATCAAATAAAATTAAGTTGGATTGAACCGAACTGAATACACCTTCCTTAACTTCATACAAATTACATAACGATTTGAAACAACTGCATGTAAACAAACAATTTCGCTACGCTAGGATAGCTAGAAACTGCACAAATTATACGTAATAATGTTAGATATTTAGCTAATAAGAGGAATGTTTCATTTCCAAATACGTTTTAAAGTGTAAATAAAAGTACGTTACCGTGTATTATAAAAAAGACATCTCTACGTTCCAGTAATTGTTTCTTTTGACAGTTTAAACGTAACCAGGAAGAGAAGCGTAATATCCGCAGCACGGAATTCTGGGAAATGTAGTACCGTGTGTGGCACGCCTGCTAACTACAGTATATTCATTTTTAATTATTAATGATGAATATTTCTTTTTCATAAGTGCATTTATACATTGCACACCATAACAATTAGTCATCATCATCATCATCATCATCATTACCACAGTACTGCTGAATCTGATTAGCATCCTGATGATCATAGTAGAAGACTAGTTTTTTTAAACTAGTCTTTAATTTGCTCATGAGCTCCAACAGTCAGGCCAACTCTTTCCAGCTCTTTTGTATCTTTGAGCTCTTTCGTTGTCTCATGTTGGGAATGTCGTTGTCTAGTTTTGTGGGAGATCAAACATTTGACCACCCAGCACAGACCTCCATCAGAGCCATAACTGAAGTGATTTCGCTACATACTTTGTACCCCAACTTTCTGTCTTTAACTATATTTTAACACTGTCAATTTACTCCTTTTTTTGTCCGGAAGTCGGATCATTCATTCGGTATTACGTGGTTACTGTTACAGCCATGTGCTGAGAGCCTTAGAATTGCCAGAAGCGGTGTTAGCTAGACTCGCTCATTATTTTTGCTCTAGTAGCCCTTTTCACCGGGTTTTTGCCGCCTGAAAGATCTTCACAGGGTATCTTTACTACAGCAACAGCAACAACGCAAAGCCAAACAGAATCAACGACAGATTATGAGAAGAGTTATAGAAAAACTGTAGCGTTTAGAGGTAAATAAACCGCAGCTGCGGTGAGTAGAAACACTGTCTGCACGATGCTAATCTGACAGAGTTTGTGTGGTGTTTCATTCCTCATCAAGCTCGGACTACTACCTCACCGTTCAATATCTTTATCACCGAATAAACAAAACCACTCGTCATTTTTACTACAAGTGTGAGCCCTCAAAAAGGTTCCTCAACCTTTTCCTAGCACAAGAGCGTCCAGCCATGTATGTATGTATGAACAGAGGCAACTGGGCTGCATTGGACTAGCCACTGATCAATAAAGCTCATTTCTCCACATATCCACTACATTTTATTATATAATTACACAATTATTATTTCATTACAGAATCCTACCTGACTCCCACGTGCCCACTCCCGTTTTCCTCATCTCACCTGTCCTTTACGTGACATTCTTGGCTTCAGTAGTTGGACTATACTGCAAAATAATCATGAAAGCTGTATTACAGTATTCAATGCCGAACTTGAGGATTAATGAAGTGCAATCATACAGTTATGTAACAAAGCAGGAAGAATTTTGGCACAAACACATGGAAGGTCAGGGTAGAGGACACCACCAGGGTGAGGTTTAGTCATGATGCGGTACATTAGTACGAAAAATGTGAGAATCACACAGAGGAAATCAGTTATGGAGCCTCGGCTTTATTTCACAGAGTGCATTCTGGTTAAAACCAGCATCACTGCGTTCTCTCTGTATGAATGCAAAAGCTTTACCACCCTCACTGGCCACTTTAATAGGAACACCTGAACCCTTGCTTATTCAATTGCGCAATTATCCAATCAGCCAACTATGTGCCAGCAATGCAGTGCATAAAATAATGCAGGTACAGGTCAAGGGCTTTAGTTAGTGTTTACATCAAATACTAGAGTGGATCGAGAAACGTAAAAATATAGCAACTGTGGGCTGTGTTTCCATGCTGGTTGGCCACGGCTGCTGTAAGGCTCTTAAGCCGCCGGAGGTCCGTCAAAGCAGTCCGCAGTCCAGGCGACAGTGTCTTAAACTCTTTTTCCTCCACAGTCTGGGACGCAAGTTCATATGGGTGAGCTATGTCAATAAGACGTTAAGGCAATGGACTGCTAATCTACAGCGCACTGCCCATGTGGGTTTGGATCCCGTTGTTCTTGACCTTGTTTAAGCGAGTTCGGTAAAGGAAGCATGCATGGTGCAGACATTATGGCTGTCTGCGAGAGCATCTCTCTTTCACAACCTGGCAGGCCTATCATAAGCTGTACCTGTGGGTAGCGTGGCCGAGTGGTCCAGTCCCTTCGGAGCCCTGGGTTTGAATCTCACTGCTGCCAGAATGGTTTTTTTGATCAAAAGCAGAAGAGCTCCTTCAACAAACACTATATATATGTGACAATTGACCACGGGTTCTTAAGCCTAGACGAATCATGGTCAATGATCTTTCGCGAGCAAAGACCACGCCTTATCGCTCTCTTCAGCTGGAAATGGTCAAGTAGACCTGGCTGCAGCCTGCAGAACAGGGTGGGGCTGCACTTTTGGTGGGGCTACAGAGTTAGGGGATAGGGTTAGGCATCAATGTCATTACACTAACCAATAACCAATGAGACCAGTTATGGGCAGAGCGACACATGTAGCCCCACCCAAAAGTGCAGAGCCCCATTCTGCAGGCTGCAGCCAGGACCTTCTTGAAATGGTTAGATGTCTCCTGAAAAGCTAGTTAAGGGGAAGGCAGGTCAGTCTCATAACAGCCCAGTTGTCTTGCCCATGCCAGGCTTCCTTGTTGTCCAGCAGAATGACCCAGTCACCTTCTTACCACTAACAGGTAAAACCTCACAAGTTCCTGGGATAGTATGGTTGAGTGGTCTAAAGTGCTGGGTTTAGGGGGCCAGTCTCTTCAGAGGTGTGGGTTGAAATCCCACCACTGCCAGAAAGCCTTTTCAAGGCAGCGTCCGTCATGCTCTGCATGCGCGGGTTCGAATCCCACCCTCGTCGCGTATGTGTCATTTAGCCTCCTCTTTACAATCATGTCTGGGTTTGATGCAGTCTGTTTCACACCTTCAAGGCCTACAAGCAAAATGCTTTGTACAGTACCATGAGATGTTGTTGGTTCATGGTGCCAAATGGGCTGGTTTGAGTATTTCAGAAACTGCTGATCTCTTGGGATTCCCACACGTAACAGACACTAGAGTTTACGCAGAATGATGAGCGAGAGAAAAATATGAAGTGAATGGCAGGGAGTTCAGAGTCGAACGATCAGACTGGATTTGAGTTTAGAGGAAGGCTATGATCACAATAACAGTAAACTTTGAATCATAATTATAATAAACGCTTCGCAAACCTGTTGAGCAGAAAAGCATCTCAGAATTGTTATTTTGTCTTAATGGGAAAATCTCATGTAGCTTCTGAAGGGCAGTGCTTAAGCTTCCCAGTATTTAAATATACACCAGATCAAAAAATAAATAGATACATAAAAATCTTGTGAAGATATTAATAGTTCCTGGGAGTTGCTTTTGTACCTGCACACAATTTTGTATGTATATATGTGTAATAAAATCCAAATGTGACTAAAATGTGAACTACATCACATTTACATTTCATATATGTACTTCTTGTTAACAGGTCATTTGATGGTGGGGTTTTTTTTTTTGTTTTGTTTCTTTTGCTTCGCTGCACTAATCCGATTGTAGGTCATGTCATCATGTCCCCTCCTCCTGCTGCTCTCCTATTTGTCAGAAACTCACATCGTAGAGACCACTCACACACTCTCGGCAAAGCAGAGACGAGAGAGACAAGAGAAGGACAAGGGCGGACAGTTCAGCGGAGGGGACACAGTGGAGTTTTACACGCACTGGACTTTCTCAGCAAGAAAGAGAGAATTTAGGTGAGATGGATAAACTCTATTTTAATGCATTATGTAATTAAAGAAAACATTTTCATTTTATGACAAATACGGTGCTAATAATTTTACTCCACCTGTATATTACCTGAATCTGAACACTTATTGGCCTCAGTTTTGCACGTAATATTATTTGCTCTATTTCGTGCAGTGCCATAGAGGCAGAGCCGGGCAGTTCAGCTGAACCTCGTCTTCCTCAAAGCAATGACTGCGTGCATCTTCATACGCGGAGGGAAAATCGTAAGTAATTTCACACCCTTAAGCATTACACATCCCAAATGAAAATATTACATGGGTTAATGGTCCAGGATATATATATATATATATATATACGGATAGTTCCGAACCTTGATGCTGATTGGCTGAGCCGCATTCGAAGCCGTTGTAAATCACTCTATAAACACACACCTGCAACCTCAGTATTACGTTTCAAAATGTCAGATTTTTCCTACCGGACTGTAGTATAAGAGTGTAAAGCGTTTATAATTACAGTGTGTTGCTGCGTCTGTTCTGCTTGGCGACCATTCTGCTAAACACTGCTTGGTGGACGGATGATTATTGGTTATCAATAAATTATTTGATGAAACCTTGCCAGGTATACGTGGTAACCGTTTAATAAAACCAATAAGCCCCGGGCGACCGCGGATTACAGTGATTCACTGTAAACCACGGCCTTTTGGGGCTTATTGCTTTAATATATCACATACTTCATAACCAGAAAATGATCAAATGCATAATTCGAGTTCCTGTAAGATAACGTAACTGATACTTGTTTTATTTTTCAGGATAGAGAATTGGCAGATGATGAAATTGAAGGTAAATAGCACTAACATATTCAGCCTGGTGCGAAACGAAACCGAGAACTTAAACGTAATTTGGCATCTGCATACTGTGTTTAACTACCAAATCTTGTCATTTCTCTCCTAAAGAGCACGTTGATTTTTAACTTTCTATGAAAGAATTAAGAGGGTTACTTTATTGTTTACTGTTTCCTAATTATTTACATAGTTAGCAGACTTTGGGAAACGAACAAGTACAGTAAAAAGTATTAGGCACCCTATTATTATTATTATTATTATTATTATTATTATTATTATTATTATTATTATTATTTTAGTACAAATTTTGTTACAGATGTTTATTTTATGATTTCTGCATTCAAGTCAGTGCAAAAACATTTTACTTTTCCAGCCATTAATCTTCCAACAATAAATTAAATGTTGCAGAAAAATGTTTGTATGTCAGTAAAGAAAGTAAGATGTTACACACAGTAACAGACCACTTTCCAGACAAATACACAATGAAGGCTGCTGGGTTTCGCTGCAAAAAAAAAAAAGAAGTGCGTGCGACAGTCAAAGCCTCGAGAAGAACTGTGGCAGATTCTCCAAAATGCTCACTGAAACCTACCAGCTAATTTTCTCATAAAACTAACTAAAATTAGAATTAACTTCTGATTTAAAAGCAAAGGGTTGTCACACCAAATATTCACTTTGTAAAGGTTATTACTGTTTACCACTATTTATAGTATTTTTTATATGTAGAAACAAAACAATGTATATTATTATTGAAGGAATCTTTGCTTTACAGCATTTCTTTGCGAGACTTTTTCACAGTACCGAATAGTGGAGATTGGTATCATCTTCTGAATTTGTGTTTGCGCCTTTGAAGAAAAGTCAGCAAGTCATTGGCCAAAATTTCATTTATGAGATCTATCGTCTCACGTAAAACATATCCAAGTCCAGCTAGTGTTTTCATTTTCTGCTACTTGTATCAGGAGAGTTACAGTATATGACAGCTTTACACTGGATTTTATTTCAAAATGATGTTTTTTTTTTTGTAAAAGTTAATAAGGAATATGGGTTTTTCTGGTTGTTGAACCTACTTGTCTAGTACATTAAACGTTATCTGTCTTCCTGTCATATTTGTGTGCTTGTGTCTCGCTGCAGAGCTGCGTGAGGCGTTTGAAGAGTTTGATAAGGATAAGGATGGACTGATCAGCTGTAAAGATCTAGGCAACCTGATGAGAACTATGGGTTACATGCCTACGGAGATGGAGCTGATTGAACTGGGCCAGAATATCAATATGAACCGTAAATTCTGTTGCAAAGGAATATCAAAAATATCAAATGAAAATATCTGGCATTTATAGAATATCTGTATGATCACACAAATATAAGATTATGATTTCCAGACATTTTTCTCAAATTATCATCTTTGGGCAAAAAAAAAAAAAATATATATATATATATATATATATATATATATATATATATATATATATATATATATATTTCTAAATAAATAAAATAAACATCATTATCTGTTAATAGAATAAAGCCATTTCAAGCTTGATATTATATATATATATTTTTTAAATGTCTAGTAATGGGCTTAATAATATTATAGTAATGGCATAAACATAAAAATTAGATAAATCTGACTAGATTTAAAATGATTTTCCTTATTAATATAATTTTTTTAATCCCCGTGTGGTACCTGTGACAATCCTAGTGAAATAGTCATAGCCTTTAAAGTTTTCTCGATTAAAATACAATTGTATTATATTTTAATAAATTTAAACAGCAATATAATTTTCTGCCCTGCAGTGGGAGGACAGGTGGATTTTGAAGACTTTGTGGAACTGATGGCACCAAAACTCCTGGCTGAAACAGCTGGAATGATTGGCATGAAAGAGCTGAGGGATGCCTTCAGACAGGTCAGTAGAGAACCTGCAAATATTTGTGTGTATGTGTGTGTGTGTGTGTGTGTGTGTGTGTGTGTGTGTGTGTGTGTGTGTGTGTGTGTGTGTGTGTGCGTGTTAAGTCTGTCAGATATGACCTTATACTGAACTAGGTTTATGCAGGGAAAGTTAGGGGTATTCAGAAATGGGTTCAGCACCTGCTTAAGTCAACTTTCTGAGCGCGGCATTCAGGTTATGAAGATCACCTGCATGTGGCTCATACCTCCGAGGTTGCCAGATCATTCTTGAGTAGAGGTAGGGGTTTTCAAAAGCATCTAGACCACCACGTTTAAACACAAGTACTTGCCTTTAAGCCCCAAAAGAAAAGAGAAGAAAACGAGAAGATGGCAAGCATTGAAATAAACATCGAACACGAGTCTATATATTGCTGAATGAACAGTAGTAGTAATCACGTTAATCCACCCTCGGGGGGAACAGTGGTTAGCACGTTTGCCTCACACCTCCAGGGTTAGGGGTTTGATTTCCTCCTATGTGCCTGGAGTTTGCATGTTCTCCCTGTGCTTCAGGGGGTTTTCTCTGGGTTCTCCAGTTTCCTCTCCAGTCCAAAGACTGATTAGCATTTTCTAAATTGGCTGAATGTGTGTGATGTGTGATGCATTGGCAACCCATGCAGGGTGTCCCCTGCCTTGTGCCCGAGTCTCCTGGGATAGGCTCCAGGTTCCCCGCAACCCTGTGTAGGATAAGCAGTATGGAAAATGGATGGATGGATGGATCTCAGCCTCATTAGTTGAGCACTTGATCCAGCAAATCCTATTATTTTTTTAAATATCAGGCCCCAACAAGTTAATGAAGCAATGAGATCCTACCATGTAGCCATGGGCTACTATATCTTGTGCATGGGATGTAATATAAGTATATCTGACTGTATTCAGAGTTAGGACTAGGGCTAGTGAATTTTTTTTTTAAAAAGTCCTGTTTTACTCAAACTCCACCCCACATGCAACTCTCTCAATAGTATTTAAGTGTGTTGTTACTTGTATGCCTGAGGTCTGAATACCGTTGTGTGCAGTTTCAATATTAAATCCTCACTAAGCACGCATAAATACAGCGAATACGGTCCACACCTGGCACCCAATAGAATCCACTATAATTAGGAAACCTTTAATTAACTGTTTTGTTATTTATTCTATTACTTAAGTTCTTCTTGTTATTCTTCTGCAGTTTGACATGGACGGTGATGGAGAGATCACGACAGAAGAGCTGAAGCTAGCTATGAATAAGCTTTTGGGGGAAAACATGAGTCACAAGGAGATCGACGCAGTGGTCCGAGAGGTCGATGACAACGGTGACGGAACCGTAGACTTTGAAGGTGTGAACGAATGACAGCCATAGTAATAATCTCCATCAAGAGAAATATAATTGAAACAATTTTTTTTTTATTCCAGATTACTGTGGATGGAGCAAAGGATAATTTTTGCTTTTTATTTTTTATTTCTTGCAGAGTTTGTGAAAATGATGTCTAGCTGCTGAGAGAGGTGCAGAGGGAAGTGATGACGTACAATTACTTTGTTACTGCACGTAAATTGGTTTTTTACCTGTTTTACCTGGTGTTTACTTTCTTTCACCTAACAGTTTTCGACTTTCCCCACACTACATTTTCACAAACTACATCACTACATTTCTCAATAATCATAGATCGAGATCATGTATAATCATGTATAATCATGTATAAGGAGTTGATTATGAAAATGCATAACAAATTTCAACTTTAACAGACTTAACAGTGAGAATGAGACCTGATACCCATCCCTGTAATCTATCTGTTACTATGTACGCGTTGTATTTATCAGGGCAGATTATATTATGAAGGCTAGCTATTACCATTCAGCTAGCTTTTATCATAAGATTTATTATCATGCTAGCTAACATTTGAGAGATTAGAAATGAAGCTTTTCTTTTTCCTATATTCCTTGGTTACTTGGTGAAAGAGGCACTAATTTACCGTAAGTAACTAAAACCAGTGCGTGGTTTGAGCTACACATCTTTTTCTTTTGTAAATCTTTCTTGTACTTTCATACTTTCATTAAATTTAAGAGTTTATACTTTTCTACTTTAACTTGAATGAAAAATTGGAAGCTTTAAACTTTTATCAGATTATTTAATTATATGAGCGACTGCACTTTTACTTGAGTAAAAAAAATGATCTGTGCATCCGTGTATACCAGCACTGATGGAAAGGAAATTACATACAGCTGTACACAGACTGTCCTTGCTGGCAGTGTGATCATGTCCTGCACTGACATTCGTAGTAACCCTGCATAAAATTTGGTTTTCCTTACATATCACGCTAACTTACAAGCATCACTGTCACTGAATGTCCGCTCCCCACCAAAATTTTCCAATCCTATTTACTGCTGTCTTGCCCATAGAGCTAAATCCAGATGTTTCTTCACAGTTCCGTGTCATGAACCTCAGATGGGAGGACACAGGTACAGAGGTTTCAGGCAAATAGTCAAGCAGTGACATAAACTGAGCTGAAAGTTTCCGAGAATGGGGAAATGTTGGGGTGTGTAGTTGAGTGGCTGGCTGGGAATCATGGGAAATTAGTAGTTTAGATGTAGTTTACCTGGCTGTGCCACAGAAGAAGGCATCGCCATGATATTAAATCCTTATTGAGCAGGATTTGTGCACGACAGTCCTGCCATCTGTAACACAACAACCCAAGGTCACCTACACTTTTCCTCTTGCCGTCTTGATCCAAAATCCTGCCCTGCACCTGTCCAGAATCGTCTTGGTCTTTGTATTCATATTTTTCTTTTAATTTGTCACAGACGTGTATATGCATAGCTACACATATGACTATATACACACTTTCAACTATGCAAAAGTCTTTGTTTGTTTTTAAATAAATCACATTATGCAATGATACAATTTGTGTATATGAGGTTCAAATCTTATACATTATACTGTATAATGATAAAATACTGTATCTTGGACAACATTTATTAATAAATGCATTGCTTTAAAAAAAAAAAAAAGAAAAAAAAAAAAGTTTACATTGGTATGCTTTAAATATGTATTACACTATGTTTTGAGTATGCATCAAATCACAAACCCAGCAGAAGGAATCAGGTTCGCTAACTTCAACCAGATAGGAAATGCTAGTTACATATGTAGGCCTAACTGTACTTCTGTTTACTGTATATTATATAGTTATCCAGGCGCGGTATGTAATCCGTGGATAGTTCCTCGTGTACGCGTGAGATTTTCCAACAAAGTCTCATACAGATATTTCAGGCATCCTTGACTGTTATCCAGGGTTCATAGAGCCGCAGTTACATATGTAACTAGCATCCTGATTCATCCTTCCTAACCACCAGGTGTAACACGTGGATAATGTATACCAACTTTGGAATAAGGAACGGGACTCACTTTAGAACATCCCTAAAGGCTACCCCACTGGAAGGGTTGTGTTTAATTTTGTAAAATGTGCTTGGAGGCATTCAGGTAGCAGCAGCACAGATTTCAGGCCAAAGTTGCACATCTCTAAATGGCCCATGAGGAGGCGTTTCATGGTGATAACAGTATATGAACTGAGTGTGCAGCCCATCTGTAGTCCAAGATGATGATGCCCTCCACCCAGTCTCAGAAAATGAACCCCACATGTCTTGCTGCCATAACAAATGCACAGTTAAGTTGAGCACTGGATGGCTGCAGTTTGAACCAGATAATAGTTTTGGGCATGTATCAAGCTCAGCAATGTATTCTCTGCAGGCTCACCCTCAGTGATATTCAGTGTATAGATTCACAAGGTTGGGTGATATAACATTGGGCATAAGTTCTGGATTAAGTTCTGGTACGCCAGAGTCATCTGGCTCTGGTGAACTTTTAGCCAGAGCAAGAAACTCCCCAATTCTACTAAAATGAGAGTTTCAGTGACACCCATTTCAAGTCAGTATCATGCAAAGGCTCATACAGAAGTTCCTTATGGAACTCCAGCACAAGGGGAAAGCCTCATATCCGACTATGATAGGTGGAGGCGCCTTGCCCCCTTTGTAATGGCAATAATAAGTTTATGGGACCTTATAGAGATGCCATTCACAGTGCTGTGGTGTGCTGTAATGGCTGCCACATACACCTTTACGGTTTGGTTTGGCAATCTGAGCGCACATGACCTAAAACTCCACCACAGGACAGTGAGAACTGCATCAAAATGTATCGGCACAGATCTCCCTCAACTTCAACAGATCTACTCATCTACATGCAGGACAAGAGCCCAGTTTATAACCATGGACTCCTCTCAATCAGCTCATGCCTATCGCCCTCAGGCAAATGTTTCCAAAGCATTCAGGCCATAACGATCCTCAACAGCAGATCTTAACTGATACTGATACTTTAATACAATGTAAACTGCAAATACTCTACTCATTTACATATAGCATCTTCTTTATTTCTATACTCGTATACTGTATTTTCCACCAGCTTACTATTCTACATACGTTTTAATGCATGTTTTTTTGCACTGTGACAGACATTTTTGTTCTGTGATGTATACCATTAACGTCGTACCTCTGTACCACTACATTGTATGCTCTGTATCATCTATCAACATAAACTGCACTATTCATATTATGTGCAATATCCAAATTGTGCAATAACACACAATCTTTATGTTGCTGTCGTGTATGGTGTTTCCATAGATAGTTATGTCGCATATTACGCACTTTATCGAAGCTGTAGGAGAATGTTACTGGAGCAGAGGAATTTCATTGTGTTCGCATACTCTGTATACATCGTAATGGGGGGGGGAAAGATTAAGGTTATCAATGCAAATTTCAACCACAATTCATGGAGGAATACATAATTATATAATAATTCCATGAATAGTGCTGCTGTGGGATCATCTTAACAAAGGTCAGTTAGAGCAAAGAATTAAGGATACACAGTACAAAAATCTCAAACAGACAGAACTTGCTAGAAAACAACAGGGAGGGAAAATATGATTAGTGAGTACTAAAATCTCAAACTGCCCTGGATCTGGCTGTCCTTGTAGCTGAATAAAGCTGTACTGAGAGCATGTACCGTAATAATACAAAGACCAAGACATATCAGATACAAAACTGTGCGATGATTAACTGAAATGTCTTAAGGCTGTAATGTTCAAATCTCTAATCACATATGCTCTAGTAGTGAATGCAATTGACCGCAGATCAGGTAAGTACAGTCCTCTAAACGATTAAAATGCTGTGCAGTTGTTCAAGTTTACCCATCTTGGTGTTTATTTCAAATCCATGCTTTATTCAGTCACACATTCAAACATTTGGCTAGCTAAAATTTGTGATCAGACAGATGTACACACAAAAAAAGTAAATGCAACCATCAATGCCGAGAGATACTGTAATACATCTGTAATGCATTGAAAACCAGTCGAGGCCGATCAATCAATCAAGGTTTGAAGGAAACTTTTATTGGAAATTAGACCATTAGACAAAGGCAAGTATGTGTCTGAGAAAGAGATAATACTGGTGATAGCGTCTGCACTTGATTTGGGTCTCATGTCCCCAATCCAGGTCATTTCTGTTCTCTCTCAAGCTCATTAATCCAGATTAATCCACCCTTGTCTCTGTCATGACCCAGCATCATTCATCAGCACATCCACTGAGCTCAGTGAGAGGCATTCTGTGCAGCAACGCTTTCCTTTTCCACTACAGTTACACACTCGCACAGTTCATCTGAGACATGGTTTAATTCCCAGAAACCTGCATCTGTGCCAAATATGAATCACTGGCTATGATTCCACATCACTAAAAATCAGAGACTCTTTTAAGATGTGGCTCAGACAGTTGAGGAATGACCCTGACTAGGATGAAAGGGTTACTGAAGAGGAATGAATGAAACAGGAATATGACATATGTCATATACTATAATATATATAATATATAATATATAATATAATTCTTTTATACAGCAGATAGTTCTGGTTCACTAACCTGATCAATATTGGCAATTTTCAGTATATCAGATATTCAGTACAACAGCACTCTTGCTCGCACAATATTGCTTAAATGGCTTTAATGGATTTAAAATACAACCCCAATTCCAAAAAAGTTGGGACGCTCTGTAAAATGTAAATAAAAACAGAATGCAATGATTGCATACAGCAGAAACCCATATTTTATTCAAAATAGAACATAGAAAACATATCAAATGTTTAAAGTGAGGAAATGTAGCATTTTAAGGGGGAAAATGAGGTCATTTTGAGTCTGATGGCAGCAACACGTCTCAAAAAAGTTGGGACAGGGCCATGTTTACCACTGTGTAGCATCCCCTCTTCTTTTAACAACAGTCCGTATACGTCTGAGAACTGAGGAGACCAGTTGCTGGAGTTTTGGGAGAGGAATGTTGTCCCATTCGTGTCTGATACAGGATTCTAGCTGCTCAACAGTCCTGGGTCTTCTTTGTCGTATTTTTTGTTTCATGATGCGCCAAATGTTTTCAATTGGTGAAAGGTCTGGACTGCAGGCAGGCCGGTTCAGCACCCGGACTCTTCTACTACAAAGCCGTGCTGTTGTAATAGATGCAGTATGTGGGTTAGCATTGTCTTGCTGAAATATGCAAGGCCCTCCCTGAAAAAGACGTCGTCTGGATGGAAGCATTGATGTGGATGGAAGCCTTTCCAGATGTGCAAGCTGCCCATTCCATAGGCACTAATGCACCCCCATACCGTCAGAGATACAGGCTTTTGAACTGAGCGCTGCTAACAAGCCGGATGGTCCCTCTCCTCTTTAGTTTAGAGGACGCAGCGTCCATGGTTTCCAAAAAGAATTTCAAATTTCGATTCGTCTGACCACAGAACAGTTTTCCACTTTGCCTCAGTCCATTTTAAATGAGCTTTGGCTCAGAGAAGATGGCGGCGTTTCTGGATCATGTTCACATATGACTTCTTCTTTGCATGATAGAGCTTTAACCAGCATTTGTGGATGGCACGGTGAACTGTGTTCACAGACAATGAGTTCTGTGTGTTTCTGAGCCCATGCAGTGTTTTCCATTATAGAATCATGCCTGTTTTTAATGAAATGCCACGCAAGGGCCCGAAGATCACGGGCATGCAATATTGATTTTCACCCTTGTCCTTTGCGCACAGAGATTTCTCCAGATTCTCTGAATCTTTTGATGATATTATGTACTGTAGATGATGAGATATTCAAAGACTTTGCAAGTTCATGTTGAGGAACATTATTCTGAAATTTTTCCACAATTTGTTGAAGCAGTTTTTCACAGATTGGTGAACTTCTGCCCATCTTTAATTCTGAGAGACTCTGCCTCTCTAAGATACCCTTTTTATACCCAATCATGTTATTGACCTGTTGCCAATTAACCTAATTAGTTGCAAAATGTTCCTCCAGCTATTTCTTTTTAGTAACACTTACTTTTCCAGCCTTTTCTTGCCCCCGTCCCAACTTTTTTGAGATGTGTTGCAGCCATCAAATTCAAAATTACCTTGTTTTTTTCTTAAAATGGTACATTTACTCAGTTTAAACATTTGATATGTTTTCTATGTTCTATTTGTGAATAACATATGGGTTTATGAGATTTACAAATCATTGCATTCTGTTTTTATTTACATTTTACACAGTGTCCCAACCTTTCTGGAACTGGGGTTGTACATTTAACATTTACATTTGGCAAGTAGACATAGAATAAAATTGTATTAACTTTTTTCAGACTTTATTCAGGGCTGTATTCAGGGATACATAGGTCCTAAAGTTACATCTGTGTTTACATAGAGATTTTCTTGGTGCGCTCTTCAGATCATGCAAATTACCTGGGTGTAGTTCACACCTTGGCAATTTTTTTTTTTAGTTGTAGAAGCGTCCAAGGCAGTATCGTCTTTCAAAGACCACCTTCAAAAACAAGCCCCCCCAAAAAATCAGGGATAGAAAATGCGGACTGAAGATGGAAATAATGTTTTGTTTTAGTATATCACCAATTTGTTGCTGTCTAGTGCTGCTAATATATTGCTGCATGAAGAGTGCTAATTGTAACTATCACATTAAGTCTGGAGTTATGCCTGAGCTCTGAATATAGAAATACACAATTTTAGTATTAAATCCTATACAATATAGCCAGCTGGCTATCAGAGGCTTACAACATCAGTTATCCATACAGGACTGTCATGGATATCTCTCTAACATCTGTCATGCACCATGCACATTTGTCAGAAGATAGCAACAGGGTAATTTATAAGAGGTCATATATTTGATTGGACGGACAAGAATTGGCAACTATCCACTATAAGAAGATATTGTGATACATCCAGGATGTTCCTGCTCTCGTTCTCTGCCTCTTTAATCTGAATTAATCTGCTCTTGCCTCTCTCATGACCCAGTGTTATTCAGCAGCACAGCTGGTTTAGTGTCACAGTATCACTCTCAATTATTTATAGCATCCAGAGTCGGCTGTGGGACCATCAATACAAACCCAAAAAAAAAGAGTGTGTACATATTCAATATGCTAATTTTCTGTATAATGTGAGTATAGTGTATACATTAATGTGTTGTACATTTCATTAGGCTTTACTGTGGCAGATGTAATCGTATGGAGGGGGGGGGGGGGGACGACGACAAAAGGTCAGCTTGGGTCAGACTGGACCTGGGTAGCTTTTTCACACCTTTTTTTTTTTTAACAATCAAAAATCATATACAGACAAGGAGCTGCTTTTCAGAGCCAATGTATTTAAGTATGTATTTAGGTAGTAATAAGCTTTCTCTCATACTACCACTGGGAATAGGTAAATATAAATAATAACACGTTTAATTTGTTTTAATCAGTGAAATATGTCAACTATATTTGACTTTTTTGAGTAGCTTTTGTGACTAGCCGCTTTTCAGTTAACAAAATGTGTATCCGTCCAATCATAGGTCTCGTTGTTTAAATGCCCCGCCCACCGGAAGTGTTAGCAGTGTCACAGCCGGTAAGTTGGTTTTGTAATGGTGATATTTTAAGCCAGTTTAGATTTTAGATTGCATTTTAACTGGCTATAAAGAAATAGGTTTTATCTGTAATACTAGTGCGCATCCAGACTGTGTGCGAACTATCTACTCAACACTTCCGTTTTGTAAGAATAACGAAAGTGAGCCAGTGTTAGCTCGCGAGCTACCAAAGTAAGGGCTCAATCTCAAATCGCTCATTACTCCCTGTATACATGCACTGCGTAGGGTTCATGTTAACGGTTTCTACACGCTACATAGTGCACTGGATTGTCCTGTAGGAAGCCAAATGGCATTCAGCCATCTATATTTAAAACCTATTGGTCAGTCCTGCAGCTGTTAGATAGTTTTACAAAATATAAACACAGTATTCATTTTGTAGTATGCTAGTTTCATATAATAACATATAAATAGAATGAAATAACTCCATTATATTGTAAGACTATTATATTATGTTTCCTCTTGGTTTCTTCCTAGTGAATACAGATCCACGAAATTAAGAAATTCTGACATAAAAGATGTGACTAGATATTTCCCCATATAATTTCATCATTGTTTCTTATTCTTTCACAGAGGTGACTTCATCCATGTTCACTAGGTCTATGAACATCTCAAGAAGATTCTTCAGGTTGAGCTGGAGCCTGTCTCGGTTTAATCTCATCTCGAACACTGCCCTCAAAAGAAAACACCGCTATCCTTCACCCTGTCTTTATTCCGTACTGCATTCTTCCATTTGTCATCAGTTTTGCACCCCGCCTTTTGTCCTTTCTTCTCGTCCATTCTCTCATCCCCCTTCTTCCATGGATTTAAAGACAGTTCTGGAAGTTCTTGAGCAGCTTGCTCCGCTCTCATTGGCTGAATCTTGGGATAATGTTGGTCTCTTAGTGGAACCGGGCAAACAGCGTCCAATCAAGACTATCCTCCTCACCAATGATCTGACTGCTGACGTTATGGATGAGGCCGAAGCGATGGCATGTGACCTGATCATTTCATACCACCCACCTCTTTTCCGGCCTTTCAAACGACTTGTTCAGAAGGACTGGAAACAGCAGCTAGCGATCAGAGCTATAGAAAGCGGGATAGCTGTCTTCTCACCGCATACGTCCTGGGATAGTGTGAAAGGCGGCCTTAATGATTGGTTGGTAGAAGGCGTAGGTTGGTTGTTTTGATTCAAATCTAATGCCAGAGTGCTAGTTTTTTTTTTTTTCTTTTCCTTGTCCTTTTTATTAATTACGAAATGTATTTATTTTCTACAGGTAGTGGACAAGTCTCGGTGCTAAGTCAGGCTCTGTGTAGCGCCTACCAAAAGCACAGATTGGAGTTTACAGTCAGAAATGAAGAGGAGCTCAATAATATCTTGAAGGGCATGAGAAAGACAGAAAATAGTGAAACCTTTCAGTACGATATACTTCGGTATGTGGGCATTCAGATTTACGTTGTTAACATTGGCTTTGATTTACGTCACGGCTTGTTTTGGAGGTAGGGATTGTATGTATGCAGTTTTGATATGGACATGACGTGCGACCATCGCTACCATCTAATCAATCAATTCATTAAAAGTCATAGTCGCATGTCTGTTAGAAATTCTAGTTAGTTTCAAGCACTTGCAAAACAGACATGAGTATAAGACACATTGTCATGTTCTCTAATAAAAGACTGCAGGTACAGTAATATCATATTTAATCTCAGTCACTATGGGTGCCAAGTTTGAAGTAGACAAACTCGAGTGACCCTCAGAGAGCTCTGACCTCAACCCCACTGAACACCTTTGGGATAAGTTGGAATGCCAATTGTGCACCAGGCCTCCTCACTTCAGACTTCACTAATGACCTCTTGTGGTTGAATGGGCAAAAATCCCCAAAGCCACGCTTCAAAATCTAGTGAAAAGCCTTCCGAGAAGAGTGGAAGCTGTAATAACACCAACTCCATGGTTTTGGAATAGACATATGGACATATGAGTGTGATGGTCAGGTGTCCACATACTTTTGGTAGGTTATCTGAAGGGTTTCAGAGTAATATTGCCAGTATAATTCTTGAATCTGGCTGCAAACATGGTATTAGGTAGGAAAATTGAATTAGCGAAGCAGAATCCATTCTAGATATATGCCTAAATGGTTGAGGATTAAGTTCCTTGACACAGGTTCCAACCATGGTTCTATGGCAGTCCTGGTACTTTTGCTTACCATCATTGAAGAACCAAAATATAAGACCTAGTATTTAGAAAGAGTCTGATTCAGTAATGTATTTGTTCATGCGTTTTCTCAGGACTGAACAAAAGGCACAGCATGTGATCCTGAACTGTCCCAGCTCACAACTGACCCCTACTGTTCAGGCTATATTAGGAGACACCACAGCCAGCCAGTCTCTCAACATCACACAGGTCCAGCAGGTAAAAAGAGCTGTCTTTACACCTCATATACTGTGTGTGTTCTCAATTTATCATATACTACAGTGCCCGCCGCTAATATTGGCACCCCTATGAATTCATATGAGAAAAATACATTTGAAGTATATTCCCATTGATACCTTTTTGTTCAACCATGACTTCCTGTTTCACAGGGTTATAAATATGAGGTAACACATTCCCTTATTCATTCATAGGCCAAATTCCCTTAGTCATTCATAACAATGGGTTAGACCAAGGAATATAGCTGTGATGTGCGGCAAAAGGTTGTTGAGCTTCACAAAATGGGAAGTGGTTATAAGAAAATAGCACAAGTATTGAAAATGCCCATTTCCACCATCAGGGCAATAATTAAGAAGTTCCAGTCAACTGGAACTATGCACAGCTGGAGTTACATCACCACAAGTTGTTTGGAAGGGTTTCAAGAAAAAAACCTCTACTCTCATCCAAAAAACAAATTCAAGCATCTTCAGTTTGCCAGACTGGAACTTCAAGTGGGATCGGGTTCTAATGGTCAGATGAAACCAAAAGGTGGTTTTGGTGCACACAGAGAGGTAGCCAGATGGAAAAGAACCTCATGCCCACGGTTAAATATGGTGGTGGCTCTTTAATGTTTTGGGGCTGTTTTTTCTGCCAGAGGACCTGGACATTTTGTTAGGATACATAGCATGATGGACTCTATCAAATATTAACAGATATTAAATGAAAACCTAACTGCCTCTGCCAGGAAGCTTAAAATGGGCCGTGGTTGGATCTTCCAGCAGGACAATGATCCAAAACATACATCAAAATCAACACAAAAATGGTTTACTGACCACAAAATCAAGGTCCTGCCATGGCCATTCCAGTCCCCTGACTTGAACACCATAGAAAACCTGTGGGGTGAACTGAAGAGGAGAGTCCACCAGCGTGGACCTCGAAATTTGAAGGATCTGGAGAGATTCTGTATGGAGGAATGGTCTCAGATCCCTTGCCATGTATTCTCCAACCTCATCAGGCATTATAGGAGAAGACTCAGAGCTGTTATCTTGGCAAAGGGAGGCAGCACAAAGTATTGACTAAAAGGGTGCCAATAATTGTTGCACACCTATATTTAACAAAGATTTTTTTAATATAAACCTGTTTTGTTTGCAATTGTTTGATTTCCATGAGAGCAGAGTATTTTCGTGAATATTTTGAACGCCAAGGGTGTTCAAAATATTGAACACCCTTGTGTTATATTAGTGGAGGGCACTGTACATACTGTGATAGGTGCTGCTGCCCATCTTGATATTTAAAATTATATGGATTTCTGTGGTTTAATCTCAGAACACTTGTGGTCATGTGCTCTGTAACAGTCCTTTAAATATTTATAAGACACTTGTATCTGGGGAGATATTATAGACCAAACCTGTCAAAACAGCCAGATCTGATTTTTGGTCAGAAAAATAAGACACAAAAGGTTTTGTTTGCAATAATAATAAATGTAAGCTCAAGCAGCAATCACTGGGTTCCAAGCACTCCTTTGCACGTAGCAACCCTAGTGGCCAATTCATGTCATATTACGTAGAACACGAGTGGGTAGCCGTTCACAGTGCATGCTGAAAGCTGATTGGCCAACGCTGGCTATGTTTTCAACTAATGGTGTCAACCACGGAAATCCCATCGATCCCAAAACCAGTTAATTGAAGGTTATAGCTCCTCCTACTGAGATACGTGCATCAAAATTGGTAACCTACTTCAGAGTCATGTACCATACATGTGCACTAAATTTGGTGTCAGTAGGCAGAAGGTGCATATGGGGTTTTCATGGTAATAGTCTTGGCCTGTCCTACACAAATAGTTTTGAGGATCTCTCTCTCTCTCTCTCTCTCTCTCTCTCTCTCTCTCTCTCTCTCTCTCTAAGATCTCTCTGTACAGACACTCTAAGGTAAAGTATATGTAATTTACAGAGTGTCTTTCTAAAGTCCTGTGATGCTTTACAAAGGTTCACAAAAGTAACATAACAGTGGAAAGCAAATGGACAACAGACTGATACATGCATGCAAATGTCCGTCAACTCAGAGGAGCTTATATGCTTGAGGTCAATATTTTGGTTTATGTAAAACCAGTGGTTCTCAAACCAGTCCTTAGGCTGTCCTTTTTCCTTTTCTCCAACAGCCTTAGGGCAGTTATTGTATTAAATGCAATTAAATACAGTAACTATCCTAAGGCTATTATATCAAATGTATTAAAATATCAAACATAAATTTAAAAAAATAACACTTAAAGTGTTGTAATTAAATTGCGCTTTAATGTAGTGCCTTCAAGTAATTAAAATTTTGTTTTTAATGCACTGAAAAGATAATTTTGTTAAATTGTGTTACATTTAGCTAATATATTAAATTAAAGTATATTTCACAGTAATGTATTTATTTAAAAAGAAACACGAAACTACAATGCGGTTGTGTTTTTTTTTTTTTTTTGCTTTTTCTTACAATTGTTTAAATTGTGACCAGCAGGTGTACTTTTGAGCTTTTTATATTTGAGATAATTATATTTTAATCACATGCATAAATTTGTTAGTACATTTACAACATACTTAAAGTATTTTATATAAGTATTTTAAACGCATTTACCTTTTACTATCTATTCAGTATCTCATTTAAAGACATGACATATGATATTTTTACTGCCTCTAAGTCTAATGGACGTAAGGAAGTGGAAAAACAATCAAAAGTAGCACAGCCTTCTAAAAGTTGGAAAATTCTTGTTATCATGTGACCAGTGGAACGTGAAGCCACTTAAACTCTTACTGTGTTTATCTGTAGCCCCCTTTACTAGGCTGTGGTCAGGGACGGCATGCTGTGTTGGACGAGCCGATATCCATAGCCGTGGCACTCCAGAGAATGAAGAAACACCTCGGTCTGCCTTACCTTAGACTGGCTCTGGGAAATCAGAAAACATTAGGTAATGATAATGAACCATTATTAATAATCATTCTTTTTATTTATATAATATCTTTAAGGATGAAAGTGTGAGAGTCCGCCAGCGTAACTGATCCAAATATTCTAAATTTGTGGTTTTCCAGGCAAGGTTTAAACCTGTACCTGAGAGATACAGATACTTTATTTAAAAAGCTCTGCACTTTAGTTGTCTCATTTGGTGTGCCTGTCAGTCTCTGACTCATGATACAGCGTTCTAGGTACAGCATAGGGTTTTTGTTTTTTTTTTCTTTGTAAGATTAGTGACCTTGACATTCTAAGCTTTAAATACATTTGGCTTGACTCTGTGGCATTTTTTTTATTTTATTTTAGTTTACATTTTTATTTTATTTTATTACAAGTGGATTGAGGATGAGCAGGGTCTTCGTGTGCTGTTAAATTCGAAATGGCAAATTCTGTTTGTCATCACTTTCCTGTGAAAAAAACCGAAAGAAAGTAAAAAGAAAGCATTCAGACTATAGCACTAGGTTTTAGTCCGTGTAGCAGCCGTCATTGCCTAGAGAGACTAGGCGTGTTTATTTACTATTGTTTTCAGTTCCCAGTTGTTATTGAAGGCCGTGTGTTTTGTGTTGACAATATTTCCCAAGATTCTGTGGTGAAGAGCGTAGCTGTGTGTGCTGGCTCAGGAGCTTCGGTCCTGCAGGGCGTGAAAGCAGACCTCTACATCACTGGTATACCTTCAGATACATACTGTACATGCATACACACAACTCGGTTCTGTTACACGGCATTTATTTATGTGATTTAAAATGAGAAATACAAAATGCTTATGAAGACAAAAATGATCAAAAACCGAAATCGTTTAATATTTACGTTTGAAATAAATAAAAAAAAACAATTACATAACCTGTAGGTTAAGGTTATGGCTTTGCACTCAGTATTATTAGAAATAACACAGCGAGGTAAGCAATAAAATGTTTTACACTTGTAACCATGTCACCATGTAAAATGCAAAATCTATGTAAAATGAGTCTTCCTTCTCAACGAGAAATCTCGACGTAATTTCAGATTTGACTTTGTTTTAACTACGGACTTGATAACGATCAAAACAGCAAAGATGAAATTGTTATATAACTTATAGTCCAAGTTGATGACCGCATTTAAAAGTCTAATTGCGATAGATGCGATGGGTGATCTTCTGCATCTCTCAGTGTTCATTCTGGGGATCTGTAGCTGATCACACTTCCTGGTTTGCCAGAATGATGTCCGTCTCTCGAGGGAAGGCAGCGAGTCTTTAAAAGGGGAATTGAGTCAGCTGAAGGCAAAAATCCCTGCGCGATTTGTTTCCCTTCTCTCTTGGAGTAAGCGAAGAAACAAATCGGAAAACAAATTCTCTCCTGGAGCGTGATCGATTTGTGTGTGTGTGTGTGTGTGTGTGTGTGTGTGTGTGTGTGTGTGTGTTGATCCTCTTAAGCAGATTTCTCTGCACGTTTAAAACTTCTTATTCTATTTTTTTCCCCCAAGTTATTATACTATAGTGTAGATAACATATTCTGTAAAATAACTATAAAAGCATTCATCTAAGCCTCTTTTTTTCCCCCCCACGTTAGACAAGATGACGTGAAATGATGATACATATGCTAATGTTAATTGCAAAAAGTGTAAAAAAAAAAAATAAAAAAAAAAAGCCTGGTTTAAAAACAGAATGATATTCTAGAGGCCTTAGTTTGAGAACTGTATTCATGGCGTGACCCAAATCCACCCAAATCCGATATATTTCAATACTGATTTTATAATTAGGGTTGGAGATTGAGTATTCCTGTGCTAGTTTGTTGTAAAAACCACAAATCCAAACGTTTTTCATTCATTAAGTAAAAGCTATGGTTGATTATGATGAAATATTGTGAAATATCTATCAAATGAGCAGTCCTCATAACGATATGATTTGTTATTCCATAATGATAGCGGAATTAATCCAAGCTTTTTGGGGCGAACAACCCCAAATGGACTTTTAGTCAGTCTTGACTAAATTGTGTAGGAAGTAGCAAAAGTAAATGGACGGAATAATATTGCTGAACTCTTAAACTAAGGCTGCGAATCAGGATAGCGACCAGACTAAAGTAAGACTAAAGTAGCACACAGAATGTATCTTCATAGTCAGAGTTAGTCAATATCAATTACAAAAAAAGAAGACGATCATGACCCTGTTTGTAAATTAAGTTTCTCCAGACGGGGCCGTGACCCTCTGGTTTGGGAACCCCTGCTAAGAGCTAAGAATGGTGCGTATTTTATTGTCCTCAGGTGAGATGTCTCATCACGAAGTGCTGGATGCTGTCTCTAAAGGCACAAGTGTGATTCTGAGTGAGCACAGTAACAGCGAGAGGGGTTTCCTCGCTGTGTTTAAGGAGCGGCTATCTGCACATCTACCATCTGTTACCGTAATTATCTCGCAAAAAGACAAAGACCCTCTGCGGGTCATGTGATGTCGTTATGTCATGCTCATTACGCTGAAGTTACTCTGCTGAAGTACCAAATCATCGCACCTTTTCTGATTTAACATTTTCAAACGATGTAAAAGGAATAAACACGATTACTGTGCAACTGTCGTCGCTATTTATTTATTTATTTTTCCTTTTTCTGTCGTCACATCTTCGCAGTACTTAAAACTTAAACAGCAGGATGTTTTTGTAGGTACTCTGATAGCATGCTGGGATAATCAGACATCACTCCTGTAGCGCCGAATGCGAAAGCCGCAGCCATGTCCTTCTCGGTGTTGCACACAAACAACTGCACCTGAGGAAGGAAGAGCACAGGACGCAGTTTACAGCGAGTATCACGGCTGTATGACTTAATCCTGATTACAGACGAAAGAAACTGACAAACGCACCTGCATGCCTCGCTTCGCCAAGTGCTTAAACAAAGACTTTCTCATAGTCAGCCTGGAGAAGAAGGGGAAAAAAAACAGCCACTAAACCCTTGAATTTATTCATCTTCAGTAAGCTGGTTAGTGTCAAGGTTTCTGTCCCAGGAACACTGGGCTTGAGGCGGGACTAGACCTCGGTTGGGACGCATCATGCACACGCACACACGCTCATTCACACATTAAGGCAATTTGGAATAGCCAGTCTACTGGGGGAGGAAACTGGAGAACCCTGAGGAAACCCACACCGACACAAAGAGAGCATGCACAGACATTCCACACAGACTAACCAGAACAGAATTTATGACTTACTTTTCAATAAGAGAGACCACAAATCCTTTCTTGAGATAAGACTCCTCTGGAATATAACCCCTGCGGGAGTATATACAGTTGGCATGTTAGCACAAAAATCTTTCGCGGTGTTGACTACTGTTTTTACTACTTTTACTAAATAATAATAATAAGCCGTTACTCTTTCATGTGTATGCCGTAGATTGCTCATTTTATTATCGGAATCAGAATAGCCTTTATTGCGAAGTACCATGTGTTTACACGTACGAGGAATTTGTCTTGGTGTATCGGTGCTTAAGAAGAACAGTAAAATACAAGAAATACAATAATATTAATAAGATAAAAAAGAGAAAGAAAGAAAAAACCAAACACACACACAAAAAAAAACAACCTATAAGGCTATGAAATCTATGAGCATCAATATAAAAGGGGCTTGTATTACTTTAGGTGTAGAACATGTCACTGTTAGGATTGTTTATAAAGGGGTTTTTCTTTACATTAACTACAGTAAATGTCGTTATTGCCTCATATGTCTGTCTTAGAGTGTTAAGACTGTCAAGAGGCTTGGTTTACTTTAGCCATTACTAGTCTTGTGTTTATCTTAGACTGTTAAGACTGTTAACAGTGGACTTGCATTACTTTAGCTATAGAACATCATTATAGTGTCGTATGTCTGTCACAGAAAAACAGACCACTAGTTGATAAATTAGTTGATAAGATAGCTGTATCTGGGTGTCAATAAAAGCCAGAAGCTGACGAGTACTAAATAAACAAAGAACTATAGAGTTTTTTCCCCCCTTATATTTGATTCAACATCCTATGAACCAGGTCATACCATCAGGCAGGCCGTATGCTTTGCACTCCTGAATCATATGCTATGCCCTACGTAGTCACTTAATCTCAATCCAGTTTAACACCTATGGGAGATTGTGTTAGACAGCACTCTCCATTCCCAGAAAACCCCAATCTCTCTCTTTTTTTTTTTGTGATAGAAAATGCTACTGACCTGTTTATTACTCTGGGCAGGTAGAACTGCAATAGACTTTCTCCCAGAGGGCAGAAGGGCAGAAGGCCAGTGTAGTAGAGCGCTAGAAGAAGGATTCCTCGTCTGATGGTGAAGCTGTACGGCATGTAGGGATTCTGGGCACAAGTCAGTGTATAGAAGATCATTTCTAAGGCCTGAAAATAGTACTCAGTACTACTTTGCCATTTAATAATGAACAATTGTCTTTCATAGTTTGGGCCACTGAGTGATTGATTTATATTTTAGTTGCATTGTGTTTTGATTGAAATTTTAAAATAGTGATACGATAGATAAATTTGTGTCACAAGACTTCGTCATTTCAGATATCATCATAGCTTCATCTAGATCACAGACACGCTGTATGTAATGCAGCGACGTACCTGTTTCCTGCATTTTGCCATGATGTGAGAGTCATCAGAGGCCCAGACAGTGATGTTGTCTCTGTCATACTTTTTCACCAGGGATGAGACCTAAATAACACAGCTCTGTTAATATGGCTAAAATGACAAGAGACTGCATTCCTCTACTGGTAATCAGTCAAGCACAATTGTAAATACCTTTTGTATCAGCAGATCATTGTTTTGTTTAACCTCGATGTTGATTGGCGTGTGGGGGAATTTCTTGAAGACATCCTCCAGCAGGGCGATTCTCCGGTCCTGTCCCGTACCGAAATGCCCTGATGGAGATTTTAAGGTGTTCATATTTTTATTTAGGTTCACTATAAGTCTTTTAACATTTTATTGCACTGGAATCTGAACCTACTTACCAACACTGAATGTGACCTCAAGCTTCTCTCTATAGAGTGGCAAATCCTAGATAATAAATAATAAAACATTGTAATAAAACTGTACTTAATTAAAATTTGTGTAATAAAGTGAATGAGCAGCATTTCTGTAATGCCCACCTGAAATTTGACCAAAGAGATGTCCACATCAGATCCTGTCTGTCTTTCGAGGTTTTTGTCATGGCACACCACAACATAACCATCTAGAGTTAAATGACAGTCCAGTTCCAACATCTCAGTTCCCACATCCACTGCACTGAGGAGGAGGCCAGAGGGATAATTATTATTATTATTATTATTATTATTATTATTATTATTATTATTATTATAGTGTCCTTTTGCCTATCTGCTCTCCTTCCTGCACCCTGCGATCCTCCTCTGCTGGACTACTGACTGTTCCACCTTCACATCTTTACTGCTAGGTCTTTCAGCTGCACCTCTTCCAGTCTCTGGAAATCACTTCCCCTAAATATCCGTCAGTTGGACTCCATTGTTTTATTTACATCTCACCTGTAAACTCATTTGTTTAGATGGCTTTTTGCATGCTTCTACTGCCTGCTGTTGCTATAAATTTCAAGTGCCTTGAACAGTGCCTGATAATATATCAGATTTATTATTATTATCATTATTATTATTATTATTAGTAGTAGTAGTAGTAGTATTCTATATTTTTCTGTGTAACTGTAACGTAATTAAAATATGTATAAATACATTTCAGTTTGAGAACGAAAGATGAATATGAGAAGAGAGTTTAGAATGTCAATTTTAATTTCCTGGCATGTAGACGTGTTAAACAACATAGAACACAGATAGAACTAACAACCATTGAACAGATTGTTTCTTGCTACTCAGGTGTGTCCTGTTAAATTGATTGTTTAAACAAAAATAGCTCCGAACCTCCACTCTTGGTCTAATTTGGAATGTCCTGAAAAAGAAAGAAACCACTGGTGTACTGAGCAACAGACACTGAATGGGTCGGCCAAGGAAAACAACAACAGCTGATGACCGAAACATTGTGAGAGCTGTGAAGAAAAACACAAAAACAACAGTCAGTGACCTCACCAACAACTATCACAATCCACCATTCGAAGAAGACTTTGAGAGCAGAAATAAAGATGCAAACCTCTCATCAGCAGTAAGAATCAGAAAGCCAGATTGGAATTCACAAAGAAATACAGAGATGAGCCACAAAAGTTGTGGAACCAAGATTAACCTCTACCAAAGTAATGGAAAGGCCAAAGTGTGGAGAAGGAAATGATCCAAAACATATAAGCTCATCTATGAAGCATGGTGGAGGTAGTGTCATGGCTTGGACTTGCATGGCTGCTTCTGGAACAGCCTCACTAAGCTTTATTGATGATGGAACTCATGATGGTAGCAGCGGAATGAATTCAGAAATTTACTGGAACGTTTTGTCTGGGAATTTACAGAGAAATGTATCCGATCTAATCGGGAGGAACTTCATCATGCAGCAAGACAATGACCCAAAAACACACTGCCAACGCAACAAAGGACTTTATTAGGTGTGAAAACTGAAAGGTTTTAGACTGGCCAAGTCAATCACCAGACCTTAACCCAGCTGAGCAGCATTTCACCTCCTGTTGAGGAGACTGAAGAGAGAAACCCCCCGAAACAAACAACAACTGAAAGAGGCTGCAGTAAAAGCCTGGAAAAGCATCACAAAAGAAGAAACCAACAGTTTGGTGGTGTCAATGAGTCACAGGCTTGATGCAGTTATTGCAAGCAAGGGATATGCAACCAAATATTAAGTGTTATTTACTTTACTTTATTTCAATACTTATCTGTTCCTATACTTTTCCTCACCTAAACATTAGGTGGTCTGATACAAAAGGACCTATGTTTTATGTTGTTTAACACATCTAGATGTAAATACCAGGAGATAAAAGCTGAAATCCTAAACTTTCATCTCATATCCATCTTTTTATTTCAAACCCAAATGTTGCAGAGCACAAACAAATGAATTGACCTTGCCATTCCAATCATTTCAGAGGGGACTGTATATATATATATTCTATTTCAGTCTATAAATTGTGACATGCTAAACTGAATTGAATTGAGATCTGAAATGATCTCTATGAGAGATCTGCCTTACTTACTGTGTAAAGGCCTCAGTAGTGTTTTCTATCCTCTCACCCGCACCTGAGTAAAAGGATCAAAAATGCATCCAAAGACTGTATTAGATGAGATCATCACTATCAGTATCCAAACAAGCAAATATCACCAATTAATAGAGGATAACAGGAAACAAACACTGTCTAAAATAATAAAGTTGTTCATTAACTTCCTAATATGCAAAAAAAAAAAAAAAAAGCAGAGACTAAAATCAGAATAACCGGAGCACTCACCGCCTCTGTGAGAAATGTGTCTGCTGTAAAAGGCTAAACGTTTCTTCTTGTGGAGAACAAGTGGGTTATGCAGCAGATACAGAGAGCATAAGATGTAACATCCTACAGCCACGACCAACACCCCGACTCCCAACTCGGCATCCATGGTGTGCACCAGTACGCTGTTTCGTTGCTGTTGAAATGATTCGGAAACTGAGCAACAGGTTAATTTATCTTTACTGGCCCCCCTGGTCCGATCACATTGTTCATACATGACCTAAACCACCGGAGTATGCATGTGAGGGAACATGTGAGTGTATGTGGGTGTGAAGGAGTGAGAGAAGCGTGTGTGTATGGTCAGGTATGACACATCTGGATGGGAGCCAGAGGGTGTTATATAGTATAATGGTGTTTAATGGGACAACAATTTGAATACGTTAAATTAAATTAGCATGTAAGCTTTATTACTGCTAGGAATCATTTCTCCAAAGTATGCCTTTTAAATCTTATCTTTAGCTTCTGCTGAAAACACACACACACACACACACATATACACACAGACGGCAAAACGTCTGTTTTCCCACGAGACGTCACATGGACTGTTGGCCTCTTCATAAGCCTGAAGTCCTGTGTCCTTGTATGTATCGCGGTGTCAGTGTTAAGCGCTGCGTATCACAATGGAGACCACAAAGCTACTCATGCTTCCCACAATTACACAATCATGGTATGGTGCAGATCGCCTTAAAAGGACTTCCTCAGCTAATATTCTTTAGATGTATAAAAATGACAGACAGCTTTAAAATTACAGTCTGTATTTTTGACTTAAAACAATATATCCTAATCATGCGATTAGCACCAACTGAACAGGTATTTAGCACTTATGTGTTACGGAAGTGAGGTGTTAAAGTTTCAGTTTGCAGTTAAAGAGCACAGTAAACACATTTAGCTTTAGCACAGTTCGCTGTTCCACAGCATAAATAAAACCCACTGATATCGTCTAAGTGTGCCTGCACTGCTACTGGTTCCTAGGGTGGCACACCTGTCCACTCGTAAACACATTAAAGGTCATTACACTTAACAATCGCAGACCCCACACTTCCTTGGGTATGTAATGACCTTAAGACTCGGAGAGAAACTTCAGAGGCGGAGCATTCGCACCTCAACTTCCTCTCTCTCACAGTTTGTCTTTCATAACCCCCCCCCATCAAGTGGCGAACGAAAACAACAACTACAACAACAGTTTAAGGCCTGTGGAAATGGAGAAGCTGCTTCTAACCAGAGGGGGTTCTTCTTAAGGTGGAAGTGTAAGCTTGTCAAGGTCATCACATCTGAACTTGATTTGCCTGGAAGTTTCAATTCAGTTTTATTTGTATAGCGATTCTGACAATAGACACTGTCCCAGAACGGCTTTACAGAAATCCACCTGTCCTAAATCCTACACATTCTTCAGTAGATAATCTAAGCCTAATCGTACCTAAGAACTGCTGATGTAATCATTAAAACTATAATGTTCGTACTGAACATTCTTTCAACACATTCGAGTTCATAGTAAAGAGTTGTAGAAGAATAATTATTTATAATCCGACTATCCGGCGTCACCCAGAAGAGGATGGGTTCTTTTTGAGTCTGGTGCCTCTCAGGGTTTCTTCCTCGTTTTCCTTGCCACTGTCTCCTCTGGCTTGCTCATTAGGGACCTAAATTCACGTCTGGATTTCTGTAAAGCTGCGTTGTGATCACCGAACTGAAGAAACCTTTAGATGAGCCAGATCCCAAAAGGAACCCATCCTCTGATGAAAATAACGTTCTTCTTACCTTCTAAACAAATATTTTTCATTGTACTGCGATTGTTATCTGTCAAGTCCACTTCGTTGCTTACTGTGGAGAATAAGAACGAAATGGACTAACGATACTCTCCAAACTATTCACCTGACTAAACAGACTGAACTATTAAAGCCTTAACGGCTGTGGGAAGTTGTTCTTTCATCCAGCACCTCGTCGGTTGTTATCCTACAGCTCGGTGTTATTGTAAGGCCGTTTCTAAGACGTGTTGATGCATGGTGACTGAGCTGCAGTGTTTACCCAGGAGACCAAACTGCAGCAATAAGACCAAACTGTGCCACATGCTTCCATCTACAAACCCTGCCCTCCACACCTCCATCGGAGAGACAGAGGGAGTTACAATTAATGCTAAAAACATAGGATGTTATTTTTTAGCTTGCCAGATATCCGACACCTTCGCATGCTAAAGGTCCACGTTTACATTTGGCTCGTTTCATTTCCCATCGCTGTGTTCTGTATTCGGTTAAACCCTTACTTGAATAATAAAACGTCCAATAGTTTCAACCAATGAAAGTAACTTTATTATTATGTTCACCGTAAAAATCAACCGGGATGAAATAAATTCCACAAGCCCCCTCAGTATTTTATGACCATAATCCAACTGTTCAAATATTACACAGAGCGTTTATTTATTTTTTTAACATTGTATATGTGTACAAAAATAATCGGAAACATGGAGATTTTCTTTTTTTTTTATTCCTGAAATTGCGAATCTCAGAACACGTTTAAATTAGACTGAAATTAATTTGTAAGCCTATTTGTTTTCGAGTTATTGAGGTCTTGGTCGATTCAGTTTGTCTAATATCGGTAAGGACTTATAATAAACGATAGCTAAAACAAAGCTGTAAACAAGTTTTTTCTTGTTTTTTTTTTAAAAACTCACAGAACCCCTGGCTTTGCTTCATGAACTACTTTGACAAGCACTGATTTACACAATCCAATCATTACCAGGTCACTTCTTATAGCTTTATAGAAGAACAAATAATTTCTACATTGTCAACAAGTTATCTAGATGGTATTTAATACAATATTCAAACCTGTACCTGTCAGCTGTTCTGTTTTTGCCACAAATGAGGTTCTTTTCTAACAAGTCAGTCGAAATATCAGGTTATTCGTATTTCAAACTCAGTACGTTATCACCGAGAATTATCTGCTGAAGCTATCCATGACTAAATAACCCCTATTATAGAACACACTTAAAGTGTAACATAACTGTATATGATTAATTACTCCATATTGTTTTTGTTTGTGTCAGTAATCCCAAGTGTGTGAGAGTTTTGTTTGCCTTCATAGAAATTTGCATGCATGTGCACGTGAGTGTGTACAGGTGCATCTCAATAAATTAGAATGTCGTGGAAAAGTTCATTTATTTCAGTAATTCAACTCAAATTGTGAAACTCGTGTATTAAATAAATTCAATGCACACAGACTGAAGTAGTTTAAGTCTTTGGTTCTTTTAATTGTGATGATTTTGGCTCACATTTAACAAAAACCCACCAATTCACTATCTCAACAAATTAGAATACTTCATAAGACCAATAAAAAAAACATTTTTAGTGAATTGTTGGCCTTCTGGAAAGTATGTTCATTTACTGTACATGTACTCAATACTTGGTAGGGGCTCCTTTTGCTTTAATTACTGCCTCAATTCGGCATGGCATGGTTTGTGGCACTGCTGAGGTGGTATGGAAGCCCAGGTTTCTTTGACAGTGGCCTTCAGCTCATCTGCATTTTTTTGGTCTCTTGTTTCTCATTTTCCTCTTGACAATATCGCATAGATTCTCTGGTTTTCAGGTGTGGTGAGTTTGCTGGCCAGTCAAGCACACCAATACCATGGTCATTTAACCAACTTTTGGTGCTTTTGGCAGTGTGGGCAGGTGCCAAATCCTGCTGGAAAATGAAATCAGCATCTTCAAAAAGCTGGTCAGCAGAAGGAAGCATGAAGTGCTCCAATATTTCTTGGTAAACGGGTGCAGTGACTTTGGTTTTCAAAAAACACAATGGACCAACACCAGCAGATGACATTGCACCCCAAATCATCACAGACTGTGGAAACTTAACACTGGACTTCAAGCAACTTGGGCTATGAGCTTCTCCACCCTTCCTCCAGACTCTAGGACCTTGGTTTCCAAATGGACCACTGGGCAACAGTCCAGTTCTTCTTCTCCTTAGCCCAGGTAAGACGCCTCTGACGTTGTCTGTGGTTCAGGAGTGGCTTAACAAGAGGAATACTACAACTGTAGCCAAATTCCTGGACACGTCTTTGTGTGGTGGCTCTTGATGCCTTGACCCCAGCCTCAGTCCATTCCTTGTGAAGTTCACTCAAATTCTTGAATCGATTTTGCTTGACAATCCTCATAAGGCTGCGGTTCTCTCGGTTGGTTGTGCATCTTTTTCTTCCACACTTTTTCCTTCCACTCAACTTTCTGTTAACATGCTTGGATACAGCACTCTGTGAACAGCCAGCTTCTTTGGCAATGAATGTTTGTGGCTTACCTAGTGAACCAAACTGAGAGACCATTTTGAAGGCTCAGGAAACCTTTGCAGGTGTTTTGAGTTGATTAGCTGATTGGCATGTCACCATATTCTAATTTGTTGAGATAGTGAATTGGTGGGTTTTTGTTAAACGTGAGCCAAAATCATCACAATTAAAAGAACCAAAGACTTAAACTACTTCAGTCTGTGTGCATTGAATTTATTTAATACACGAGTTTCACAATTTGAGTTGAATTACTGAAATAAATGAACTTTTCCACGACATTCTAATTTATTGAGATGCACCTGAATGTGTGTGTTTGTTTAAACCATATGCAAAGGACAAGAGTGTGGTCCTTACAGGCCTGATGAAGACTGAAGGAAAGGGAGGGAGTGTGAAAACTTTGCCATTTGGTTCATATGCTAATAGACACTCACCTATATAACACAGAGAGACGGAGCCACTGGCTGTTAAGAGAAGCGAGACCAGACCAAGAGAATAAGATACTGACGCATAAGACGATGTTAAGGCATTCGAGATAAGTTGGAAGATTTGACACTAGAAAGGATTTGTTGAAGTTCTAAAGGGAAACGCGGACAGGCAAGAGTATGCTGGGAGTAGAGATGTATCCCAGTTTGGCGCATGCGGCACAGAGACTTGGAGACTGCTGCTATCGAGGTAAGAGTGTGTTTTGCGTTTAAAGACAAAAGTCATTTGAAATAAATAAAGTGGCCATTAAAGAAGAAATAACGATTGAAAGGTTACCAAATTTCAGAATCAGATGAGCAGATGAGTCAAAGAAGAAACTGAATGTGTAAGACTGTGAATTTAAATGGAAGGGAAATGAAAGGGAAATTTCTGCCACACATTCCCAAGTGTTCCATTTACTGATCGCTCTGTGTGTGTGTGTGTGTGTGTGTGTGTGTGTGTGTGTGTGTGTGTGTGTGTGTGTGTGTGTGTGTGTGTGTGTGTGTGTGTGTGTGTGTGTGTGTGTGTGTTGCCTAAATAACTGATATTAATTATTAACTGAGCTTTGCATTAATTCAAACAAGATTATTTACTAGCGTGTAAAGATGTCAGATAAAGGAAGACTGCTCTAAAACAATTTTTGATAATTAGCTGATAAGCTGAATGAAGAACTGTCTAGGGGAACGCTCGAGTATGTTAAACAATTAGATAAATAAGCTGAATGAAGAACAATAAACAGTGCCAGTCCTGTAACACTGGAACTCAGAACAATTTACCACTCTTCATACAGCTTATCAGCTATTTATCAAATTATTTAGTAGGTCGTGAACACTTCAGATAGGAGAAGGCTGAAATGTGATCATCGGCTGAAATGATTGATATACAGGAATAAACCAGATGCCAGATTCTAGTGCTGATTCGATGCATGATATATTGTCATTGCTCCGCCCTCCAGATCGAGAGCCACCAGCCCACGTGCCCCTGTACCCTACATCATGTGACATGGTGGCCCGAAGCCTGCCTCCTCGGCTGCTGCCCCCTCCCCCAGCAAAAAGAGACAACTTCGGGAAATCTGAAGAAATTATAAAGATAGAGCTGGAAAATGTATCGCTATGGAAACAGTTTAGCACCGTTGGCACAGAGATGATCATCACCAAGAAGGGCAGGTAGTACATTTAAAAAAAATATATATATATATATATATATATATATATATATATATATATATATATATATATATATATATATATATATATATATATTTTTTTTTTTTTTTTTATTTGATGCATAAATCGACATGAAAGCTGTTAAATTAGTTAATCAATGGAGTATAACTCATTTCAGCATTATGAAAAATTTGTTAACATTTTGAACATTCCTTGAGAAATAAATAAAATTAAATGGTATTATTCATTTAAGTACTCTTTATATGTTCACATAGAAATATGTGCAAAGTACTTGGCATGAGCATTGTTATGTTTGAAATATGTTCCCGGGATAAACTCTGGATCCACCACAACCCTGACCAGTGCTTACTGAAGATGAATAAATGAGCTTAGTATTATTATTAAACATTTATATATTGATTTTTCTCCATCAGGCGGATGTTTCCTCAGCTAAAGGTAAAGGTGTCTGGCTTGAACCGATCTCTGCGTTACATCCTCCTGCTGGACATCATACCTGTAGACTCTTTTCGCTATCGTTTCCAAGATGACAATTGGCAGGTGGTGGGAGGAGCTGAAGCTCGACTTCCTGACAGGGTGTTCATCCACCCAGACTCTCCTGCAACTGGCGAACACTGGCAGAACCGAACCATATCTTTCCACCGAGCCAAACTCACCAACAACACACTGGATGGACAAGGATATGTGAGTATATACATGCTCATCATGGTGTATTTCTATTTTATCTGTGAATCTAGTTCTTAGCAAGTAAAGGTCAATTGTACCATGAAAAAGCATTTTTACCTTCCTTTATAAAAAAAATAAATAAATAAATCTCTGTCCACCAGATCATTCTGCATTCCCTGCACAAGTACCAAGCACGAGTGCATGTGGTTGAAACCAGAGATGTGATGATGTGGGGTGGAGCTCAACACACCTTCACCTTCCCTGAGACCCAGTTCATCACTGTTACAGCCTACCAGAACAACAAGGTATAAATAAATGAATGTCAAAGGACTGACAGACTTTACCTTGAGTGTGTAGATTCATTATGCACAGTTAAGTATAAAACACAGGAAGATGTCAGTTAAATTTAACAGTACTTGAGAAAATTTCTGTGATTTTCTGTGTTTTCTTAGATAACTGAACTGAAGATCAATTCCAATCCCTTTGCCAAAGGTTTCAGGGAGAATGGTATGAACAGCAAGAAGTAAGTTAATGCCTGTCAATAGACAAGCAAAATTTATACAACATGTTTGTGGAAAACCATGTCATTATTAATCATATCCTTTTTTTTTTTTCTTTCAGACAAAGAGATGCAAGGCAAAAGAGGAAATTAAACCAATCCAATCAAGACGAACCTTTAGACATAGGTAACCAAACTCACTTAGGATTATTCAAAACAGACACCTAATAGACTGATTAGTTGTTTCTATAACTCGTTGTTTTTCTGTCTTTCCACTAGAATCATGTGACCCATGTGATTCCACCGAGGTGTTACCACAGCCCATGGGACTGGAAAGCACCACTCTGTCTCTGTCTGATTCAGACTTCTGCTCTGACGTGTCATCTTTACCGGATCAGACAGTACAGCAGCATAGCTCTGGCCAAGTATTTCTGAGTTCCCAGATGACCCAGATGCCTGAGATTTCAGAGATTCCAAATTCAGTAGAGAACCAACCTCAGTCGACCTCAAATAGTGAGGTGAACAATGGATTACTTGATGGGTGAGTGCAAACTATAGTCATAAGCTGCTTTAAAACAATTTAATGAATGATGTGAATGAAAAAACTACCAGTGAAATGGCAACCTTTTAATTTAACTTCTCTTTTTTTACAGGTCTACCCAGATGATAGGCCTTTCCTCATACAGCACATTTGCAGCTCCTTCAATTACACCCTCAACTCATCTACCAGTGCCTCTATCACAGCCTACATCCCTCTATTCATCTCTGTCCTCCACTCAGACTGATCTACCATCCTCTCATTCCAATCCAACATCTGTGCAAGATTATTCTTCCATAGCTTCATCTCATTATCCTTCCCTGGATTCCTCTTCTCCAATCACCTCTTCCTCTACCTCTCCCCAAGATTCTACACATACCTCCATCTGTCACTCATCCTCTTCTCCACAATTGCCCTCTTCCTCCTACCACTCCATTCTTCCATCCCAAGAAAACCTAAGCCCTCACACACCTACAAACCCACCGTTCCATTCTCTTCCTCAACCTCCTTGCCAGTCCATCAACAGTTGTGCTCCTGGTCTTTCTGTTGACACAGCTGAAAGCCAGGCTATTGGTGGTTTGGCTTCCTCCAATTCTACACCCTCTGATGTCCAAGACTCCACACCAACTGCCTTCCCCTTCCCACCAGTTCAATCCTCCATCAATGGAGATTCCACTACTCCCCCATCCCAAATCCTATCCCAAACAGCCTTTCCCTTTCCTCCACTGGCACATCCAAATGGACCTCCAGATCCAAATCAAATCCCAACAGCTTTCCCCTTTAATTCTATGCCAGAATCCACCCCCACCCCTCTAAATACCCCATCAGATCAGGATAGCAACACCACTGCGTTTCCTTTCCCACCACAGGCTAGCAATACAAATTCTTCAACCTCTTTGCCTGTAAAAACCCTTGCATCTTACTCTTTCCTATCATCTGCAGCTTCTCATATGAATCCTTCATCGAACCAAAACTCAGCAAATTCAGCAGCTGGATCCTTCACTCAAATGTCTTCCAATTCTATAAATGGAGCCCGTTCACAAGTCTTTACCAACCCCACAGTCAATCCAATCTCTGCATCTTCCCTCTCTTCTCTGCCTGCATCTCTGTCCACACATGTCATCCCTGGGTCCATTTCTAACTCAACTCAAACCTCTCACATATCTTATCCCTTACCCCCTTCCATCCCATCTGGTCCCCCTCCTCTCCAGAATGTAGCAGTGCCAATTATCGGGCCTTCTCAGGTTGTTCCAGCTCTTCCAAATATAGCCCAGGTCCATCCAAATATGCCCCAGTCATTCTCAACCTCCACTTTTTCCCATATCCCTCCCCAGTGTGCAAACTCTTCTCAAATCCCATCACAGTCCTTTGTGCCTATGCCAGCTTCTACAGCTTCACTTCTTCCACATTCAGCCCTACAAAACCACCCCATCCCACCAGGATCAACCCATACACAGTGCCCTGCCACTTCCACTGCATATCCTCCAGTAGCTCCATCAGAGATAGGGTCCTTTTCTCAGCTCAATCCAACTGCCCCCTACCTTCCTGATATGGTATTGCACCCTTCCCTTCTCCCTTCATTAGATAACACCATGCCCTCTTCTGCTACTTCCCGCTATAACCCATTTCCTTCATATCCTCTCCGCCTGTGTCAGGACCCCCGATCCTCCTTCCATTTACAGCTCAGACACATTTACAGGCAGCCCCAACATGTACATGCTAACAGCCAGGGGTCCTACCTAGACCTTGGAGGAAGGCCTGCATTTTGAGAAGTGGCAAAGAATGTTATAAATTAGATGTAGGAATTTCTGCTGACATCAGCAGTTTATAGGCTACAGCTTTAAAACTCTATGTGATGGATTTAGTGTTTATTTTTTAATTTAGGATAGATTAATCAAATGTATCATTTTTGACTTATTTTAAAAACATCTGTATACTGAATCTATGAAATAAAATGTGTTTAACGTTTTCTTGCTGTTTATTTTATGACTGAAGAATCACAAAGTATGAACAAACCAAATTCAAATAACCCTTTAATGCAGTTTTATAAATTCATCTAAAAAAACAAATTCGATATACACAGTTAACTTCATTTTAGTTCTAAACACTCTCATACAGAAAACACTGACACAGTCTTCCAGTTTATATTAAAATAAACATTAGTAACACTCTTTAAATCATGGTAAACATGTGACCTCATAAAGATAGACAAAAAAGAAGGTAAAATATTTGCACCAAAATCATCTATTCAAGTAAAACATTAATGTGCTAAGCAGCAGGTAGTTTGGCTACTTCACAGCTTCAGGGTTTTGCATGTTTCCTCCGGGTTCTCCAGTGTCCTCCATCCTCCCAAAAACACAATGTTTGCCCCTGGGTGTGAAACAGTGTGTGAGTGCTTGGGTGCCTTGCAATGGATTGACATCCCGATCCATGATGTATTCCCACCTCACACCCAGCGTTCCCAGGATAGGCTCCAGATTCACCGCAACCCTTACAAGGATAGAGTGCTTACTAAAGATAAATGAATTAATGAATGCGCCAAGAGTGCTGTGAATGTTCTCACATAATTCTAGCTTGTAATGTCTAATGTCTAGAGCAAATTCACGGTTCTCATTATACATTATATGTCCAAAAGTATGTGGACACCTGACCATCACACCCATTTGTGGTTCTTCCCCAAACAGTTGTCACAAAGTTGTAAGCATACAATTTCCCCTTCACTGGAACTAAGTGGCCCAAACATGTTCCACAGCATGGCAATGCCCCTGTGCACAAAGCAAGCTCCATGAAGATATGATGAACCAAGGATGGAGTAGAAGAACTCGAGTGTCCTGCACAGAGCCCTGACCTCAACCCCAATGAACACCTTTGGGAAAAACTGGAATGTTGACTGAACCCCAGGCCTCCTCACACAACAACAGTGCCTAATGCTCGTGTGGCTGAACGATCACAAATTCCCACAGCCACATTCCAAAATCTAGTGGAAAGCTTTCACAGAAGAGTGAAGGTCATTGTAATGGCAGAGAGGGACTAAATCTGGAATGGGATGTTCAGAAAGCACATATGAGTGGAATATTTGGAATCCTTCAATTTGTATATACAGATGAGAAATGTAACAACATTTTTTGGAATGAAATGATTATAGTTATACAGTGGGGTCCAGATGTCTGAGACCACTTTGAAAATCTTGGTATTTTCCATTTAAAACTGGAAATAAACAGAAAGTTTTAGAATTTTGATCAAATAAATCAATAAAACGAAGAAAGCAGCACTTGTTCAGACAACGTGCCAATGGATCCGAACATGGATTGCCAGATTTGTGGCATCCCATACCAGCATTAAAGCAAAAGGTGACATACCACATACTAAGAAATTCTGAAATTTGTCAATATTTTAAGATTCTCCATTTCTCAAATTGCTGATAATATAATTTATGATGAAATATTTTGTAGTAAATTTGAAAAGGATGCAAAATCAAAAGCATTTTCACTAGTGCTCTCAGACTTTTGGGCCCCACTGTAGATTGTGTATTTGCAGCGGTAGCTCAGTGGTTAAGGTGTTGGGCTACTGATTGGAAGGTCGTGAGTTCAAATCGCCAGGCTGCCACTATTGGGCCCTTGAGCAAGGCCCTTAACCCTCAATTGCTCAGATGTATAAATATAAGTCGCTCTGGATAAGGGTGTCTGCCAAACGCCGTAAATGTTTAAAGAAAGACACTGATTCGTTACAGATATTGAGACATTACAGTGTACCAAGTTTGAAGATGTATATTACACACAATGTAAAAGTCACTTAAATCCCTTCATTTACAAGTTGTGGAACTCAGAGCAAGGGCCACACTTTTTCTTACATATTCCATAATACTCCTGCTTCAGGCTGGCATGTTGTGTCCCAGCAAAGCTGTTCCACTGTTTGCTGTGTCATTGTGCAGACAAGGATTAAAGATATCTCAAATACCCAGTCCTGGAGCACCAGTGTGTGACTCTGGATTATATGAGGAGATGCAGATGTTGAGAACATAGGACAACTGTGCGTTCTGCCGCTCAATAACTTCTTGACACCGGGGGTGTCAAGTAGAGGTGGCTGTAAAGAGCACTCACATAACGTACTGAAAAAACTTTTTGTCATGGATTTGCAGTTGCTGTTTTAGCGTTCTGTTTTTATGGTTCCTATTTTCATTTCTTCCAATGTGTTATTTACAGAATGAAGATAGGAGCTTTGAACTGTTGCACTTTTTCCCCCCTCCTCATTCATCATCAGTATATTTGTTATCCTGCAGAGTAATAGAGCACAGGCCCATTTGCTCAACAGGTTTTGAATGGGAGCGAACTGGCTGTAGTGTTGAAAGTCATTAAAGAGCAGGTGATAATGACTACAGACCCCTCCTGTCCTCTTCTCTCCATTTGGTGATGCAGTGGATTGGAGAAAAAGTGAAAGGCTAGGTAAACAAATCCTATGGAGTTAATTATCTTTAAGGAAAAAAACATTCAGAAGCCTGCAAGCTGATGAAACATGATAGACTGAGGCACATTTAAAGCAGAGGTATGTAGGAAGATACCACATGAAAAGGCCACAACAAAAGTATATGAACTAATTTCATTACATTTTTCTTTTTGTCTTTTGCTTTTTCACCAATTAATCATTACTTAACTTACTTTTACTTCAACTCGAGGCATCAGTTACGCCAACACCTAAACTACAACTAGCCATCCAACTAAATTCCCCTGAATTTTCCAGAGGTATGCCATAGTTATCCATTTGTCAGATACCTACGTGTAGCTATCATTACCAACAAACCACATTCATATTGCAGATCCTTAACTTCTCCGATCTGTTGGTTTTACTCTTTCTCCCTGTCTCTACTTGGCTCGAGTGATCTTCTCCCGGACTCTACGACGTAGCTCTTGCCTCAGCAGGCCTCTCTCTTTGCGAATCCCCTGCAGCACTGTGCGGTTCTCCTGAGCCCGTCGAACCAGATACGGCAGTGTGTCATCCACTGAGCCATAAGGCACGGACTTATACACTGAGAAACCCTGCTGAGCTGGAGGGAAGTCAAACAGTCAATTATTTATAAGGATATTAGCACCAGCGTTTAAAGAATAATTCTCAAACCTGATTGGTCATACGATTCTGACAGAAGTGCCAGCTGTAATTCCAATCACGTGTTTATATTAATGTGTTCACTCTAAAAAGTTGTTGTTTCCATAGTAACAACTCATTCACAGGGACTCCGTGTAATCTAAGCTTAATAATAAACGAATTAAAATGTGGGTGTAGAAACGTATGATTTCTATATGGAGACATTTATATAACATTTTTGGAAGGAGTCTCCAGTGTCAGCTGTAATAATGGGATCCAAATCGCTTTTCCCTTACAATAAAAGTATCTACAAAATGAAATAAGAAAAAAAAAAAAAAAAAGTACGATGTGTCATCCTTTAATTACCATATTAACATTGTAATTGTTGGAAAATTGCTGTAGTATAAGAGGAACTTATACTACTAATAACACACTTAAAAATAATTAACTTTGGTAATTATTGTATTTATGTATGTACAGTATGTATTGTAAATTATGGTAACAATAAATCGGTTTCATCACACCACCCCATCACTAATTATTTTCCCAAAACAGCACTGGGCATCTTGGTTTATTTCTTACACATTAGAAGCAAATGATGATATTTACCCAGAGTGAGAGACACATGATCGCACATCCCCAGAAGTTGACCGAAACACACTGAACCCCCATCTCGAGCAATCCCTAACTCAGTCATCCTGAAAAAGAGATTAGTCATACAGGTGCATCTCAAAAAATTAGAATATCGTGGAAAAATTAGTTTTTTTCCATAATTTAATTCAAAAAGTGGAACTTTTCTTTTTTAACTAGATTCATTACACATAAAGTGAAATATTTCAAAAAAATTGTTTTAGTCTTGATGATTACGGCTTAAAGCTCAAGGAAATTAGATACTGGAAAATTTCAGTATCTCAAAAATATTAGAATAAAGAATTTATAATACAGCGATGTCGACCTGAGAAGACTCTAATCAGCGAATTAACTCAAAACACCGTCGCTCAGTGGTCCAAAGTTCTCTTTTCAGATGAAAGTAAATGTTGCATTTCATTTGGAAATCAAGGTCCCAGAGTCTGGAGGAAGAGTGGAGAGGCACAGAATCCAAGCTGCTTGAAGTCCAGTGTGAAGTTTCCACAGTCAGTGATGATTTGGGGTGCCATGTCATCTGCTGGTGTTGGTCCACTGTGTTTTCTCGAGTCGAGAGTCGATGCAGTGTCTACCAGGAGATTTTAGAGCACTTCATGCTTCCATCTGCTGACGAGCTTTATGGAGATGCTGATTTCATTTTCCAGCAGGACTTGGCACCTGCCCACAGAGCCAAAACTACTAGTAACTGGCTTGCTGACCATGGTATTACTGTGCTTGATTGGCCAGCCGACTCGCCTGACCTGAATTTTGTCAAGAGGAAGACGAAAGACACCAGACCCATCGATACAGACGAGCTGAAGGCCGCTATCAAAGCAACCTGGGCTTCCATAACACCTCAGCAGTGCCACAGGCTGATTGCCTCCAGGCCACGCCACATTGATGCAGTAATTCGTGCAAAAGGAGCCCCGACCAAGTATTGAGTGCATAAATACTTTTCAGAAGGTCGACATTTCTGTATTATAAATTCTTTATTCTAATATTTTGAGATACTGGATTTTTGATTTCCATGAGCTGTAAGCCATAATCATCAAGATTAAAACAAAAAAAAGTCTTGAAATATTTCACTTTATGTGTAATGAATCTAGAATAAATGAAAGTACCACTTTTTTAATTAAATTTGGGGGGGGGGGGCGAACGAACTTTTCCACGATATTCTAGGTTTTTTTGAGATACACCTGTAATGTATTTTTTAAAGCCACAGAACTAAACATTTCCATATTAATTGAAACTCTTTCTTAGTCAAGAACAAGTTCGAAGATGACACCAATGCTGACAATAGTTAGTCACTCTAGCAGTTGTATCATGCACCCTCATAATAACCATAAATGTGTGTACATCATGCCATACCAAGTCACTGCCTTTCTAACAGATTCTTCATTGTGAGTTGCTACAATGATCTTGTAGCGGTCAGGCTGCTGGGAAATCAGGTTAAGCATCACTTCCAGAGACTCGTTGTAGCTGCATTCAAAAGTTGCAACAGCATGAAAACAGAAACCAGAGTGTAGGACATTTCCAGATTCTTAATATTCTGACTGTCTGATCCATTCACCTATCATTTGTGTGCTCCCAGGACTGGTGAATGGGGTCATCTCGTCCTTCCGTTATAGCCAGCTTCTTCTCCTTGTCCATGTATGCACCTCGGACAAGTTTAACCCCAAGGCAGAAAGACTGGTCCACAGACAGACGGATAGCATCAAAAACAAGGTCTCTGGACTCCTGGTGAGAGATGGGAGAGCATCATTCATTCATTCATCAGTAACCAATATATCCTTGTCAGGATCATGGTGAATCCGGAGGGCATCCCGGGAACATTGGGTACGTGTCGCGGACACAACCTGAATGGGATACCACCAAGCACACACATTCACACCTAGGGGCAATTTGGCATGTTTTTGGGAGGTGGGAGGAGAAGCAAGTGCTTCTACAGTATGTGTATAAACTGCACTTTCCAATTAAATGACAACTAACCTTCAGGTAGCACTGGTATGTGTTCCAGATCCAGGCACTATCCCGATTGAACTTCTTCATCATGGCCATGGTGACGAGAGAGAGCGCAGGATTCATGTACGTGTACTCGGCATCCACTAGAACTCTGACTTTGTTAACACTTGCCTATTGACAAAAAAACAATTACTCGGTGGTTGTATCAGCAGTTTAAGTTTAAGTTTAAATGTCTTGATGTTTGGTACCTCTCCAATTTGGTTCAGTCTGTTGAGTCCAAGTAGAAAATGTATGTTTTCAGTTTCACTGAGCCCAGGAAATGTAATAGCCTGGTTGGAGAAAGAAGCGTCCAAAAACATGCAACGTTAATCAAAAGTTTTGATGATTTCTTATAAGTACGGAACAAGATGATAAATTCCCAAGCATTTGTACCTCTTTGTCCATAGCTCTAACCAAGAGGTCAAGATCATAATGTTGCTTCTTCAGCAAGGAAGTCAGCTTAACCTAAAGGTTGTCACAACATATAACAAGGCAGTAAATAGCCAATACAGTAAGCACTAGGGCTAGCAAGGCTAAGCTCTTCCTGGATTTTTTTGGGATCCACATTGTCTTATTTGCTGTTAATAAATACTGTGGATTGTTTTTTATTTCTTTTCTTTTGTGGAACCAGTAACATCTGACATATCAGTCACCTACACAAAGCTCGGGGCTGACCAAGGCAGTGATCTTCAGCTGCATCATGGGATCTTTGCTCCAGACATTGCTGTGAGACATGCGAACACACTCCAACATGGCTGCCAAGTTGTCATCGTACCTCTTCTCTCTGTTTATGTTTGTAACAGTAGATATGTCAGTCAGGCTTTGTCTATTTTTAGCCCCTTTCTTTCTTAATGTAATTATGTACTTGTGTATTATTTCTATTTACTACCCAGAGCTTTCTCCTAGATCCTCTTCAATGGGAACAGCCAACATGGGATATAGTCCTAGCGAGTTCATCTTCTCCATGGACGCTGCAATCTCACTCTCTGTTTCCCCAGCAACAAACTGAGCGTACACAAATGGCCGAAGGGCCATGGCGAAAACTCGTTTGCCCAAGACGGCCCGTGTAAACGACATAAGCTGTGAGAAAGCAGGACATGCATGAAATTTGACATATACTAGACTCTGAGGTTTCAAAAGGAAATGACAGTAGTGGATGATATACTGTATGTCCTGTGTATATACAGGTGCATCTCAATAAATTAGAATGTCGTGGAAAAGTTCGTTTATTTCAGTAATTCAACTCAAATTGTGAAACTCGTGTATTAAATAAATTCAATGCCACAGAGTGAAGTAGTTTAAGTCTTTGGTTCTTTTAATTGTGATGATTTTGGCTCACATTTAACAAAAACCCACCAATTCACTATCTCAACAAATTAGAATATGGTGACATGCCAATCAGCCAATCAACTCAAAACACCTGCAAAGGTTTCCTGAGCCTTCAAAATGGTCTCTCAGTTTGGTTCACTAGGTAAGCCACAAACATTCATTGCCAAAGAAGCTGGCTGTTCACAGAGTGCTGTATCCAAGCATGTTAACAAAAAGTTGAGTGGAAGGAAAAATTGTGGAAGAAAAAGATGCACAACCAACCGAGAGAACCGCAGCCTTATGAGGATTGTCAAGCAAAATCGATTCAAGAATTTGAGTGAACTTCACAAGGAATGGACTGAGGCTGGGGTCAAGGCATCAAGAGTCACCACACACAGACGTGCCAAGGAATTTGGCTACAGTTGTCGTATTCCTCTTGTTAAGCCACTCCTGAACCACAGACAACGTCAGAGGCGTCTTACCTGGGCTAACGAGAAGAAGAACTGGACTGTTGCCCAGTGGTCCAAAGTCCTCTTTTCAGATGAGAGCAAGTTTTGTATTTCATTTGGGAACCAAGGTCCTAGAGTCTGGAGGAAGGGTGGAGAAGCTCATAGCCCAAGTTGCTTGAAGTCAAGTCAAGTTTCCACAGTCTGTGATGATTTGGGGTGCAATGTCATCTGCTGGGGTTGGTCCATTGTGTTTTTTGAAAACCAAAGTCACTGCACCCGTTTACCAAGAAATTTTGGAGCACTTCATGCTTCCTTCAGCTGACCAGCTTTTTGAAGATGCTGATTTCATTTTCCAGCAGGATTTGGCACCTGCCCACTCTGCCAAAAGCACCAAAAGTTGGTTAAATGACCATGGTGTTGGTGTGCTTGACTGGCCAGCAAACTCACCACACCTGAACCCCATAGAGAATCTATGGGGTATTGTCAAGAGGAAAATGAGAAACAAGAGACCAAAAAATGCAGATGAGCTGAAGGCCACTGTCAAAGAAACCTGGGCTTCCATACCACCTCAGCAGTGCCACAAACTGATCACCTCCATGCCACACCGAATTGAGGCAGCAATTAAAGCAAAAGGAGCCCCTACCAAGTATTGAGTACATGTACAGTAAATGAACATACTTTCCAGAAGGCCAACAATTCACTAAAAATGTTTTTTTTTTTTATTGGTCTTATGAAGTATTCTAATTTGTTGAGATAGTGAATTGGTGGGTTTTTGTTAAACGTGAGCCAAAATCATCACAATTAAAAGAACCAAAGACTTAAACTACTTCAGTCTGTGTGCATTGAATTTATTTAATACACGAGTTTCACAATTTGAGTTGAATTACTGAAATAAACGAACTTTTCCACGACATTCTAATTTATTGAGATGCACCTGTACATACAGATCCCTATGAATGTATAGGAACTACAAAATCCTTTTTTCCCCCCTACACACTAAAAACATTTGGGTTCGAGATCGAAAGATGAATATGAGACGATATATCTATCAGAGCCATTGCACAAACATTGGGCATAGCCAATACAACAATTTGGAATGTCCTGAAAAAGAAATAAACCACTGGTGCACTAACAACCGGATATGGAACAGGTCGACCAAGGAAAACAATAGCAGTTGATGACAGAAACATTGTGAGAGATGAGAAGAAAAACCCAAAAACAACATCACCAACAACCTCCACAGGCCAGGGCTGAAGGTAACACCATCCACCATTCAAAGAAGACTTCAAGTGCAGAAATATAGAGGCCATACCACCAGTTGCAAACTACTCATCAGCAGTAAGAATCAGAAAGCCAGATTGAAAATCACAAAGAAATACATAGATGAACCACAAAAGTTCTGGAACCAAAAATAACCTTTACCAAAGTGATGGAAAGGCCAAAGTGTGGAGAAAGAAAGGATCTGCTCATGATCCATAACATACAAGCTCATCAGTCAAGCATGGTGGAGGTAGTGTCATGGCTTGGGCTTGCATGGCTGCTTCTGGAACAGGCTCACTAATCTTAATTGATGATGTAACTCATGATGGTAGCAGCAGAATGAATTCAGAAGTTTGCTGGAACATGTCTTCTGCTAATTTACAGAGAAATGCATCCAAATTGATCAGGAGGAACTTCATCATGCAGCAAGACAATGATCCAAATCACACTGCCAACTCAACAAAGGACTTTATCAGGTGGGAAAAAGTGGAAGGTTTTAGACTGGCCAAGTCAATCACCAGACCTTAACCCAGTTGAGCAGCATTTCACCACCTGAAGAGGAGACCGAAGGGAGAAACCCCAAGGAACAAACAGCAACTGAAGGCTGCGGTAAAGCAAGAAACCAACAGTTTGGTGATGTCAGGGAGTCACAGGCTTGATGCAGTTATTGCAAAGCAAAGGATATGCAACCAAATATTAAGTGTTATTTACTTTATTTACTTCAAGACCTATCTGTTCCTATACTTTAGTTCGCCTAAAAATTGGATGGTCTGATACAAAAGGTTCTATGTTTTATGTTGTTTAACACATTTAGATATAAATACCAATAAACTCTCATCTCATATCCATCTTTTTATCTCAAACCCAAAAGTCTTTGGTGTATAGCACAGACAAATGGACTGGCCTTGCCGTTCCAATAGTTTCAGAGGGGACTGTACATATAGAGTACATTTAGAATTGATTCTGTCAGCTTCGGGATGTGTGTGTACTAATGATGCACTGAAACACAGTTGGTCAAGGAGCAACTAAGCATCCAAGTGACCAGTTATTTAGTGTCCCCATTATACGTGTTTGTTCATATATGCTTTAGCCAATAAAATGGTACGTATAGTCATTCAAATAGAAGCTGCTGTTCTGCACTTTTGCCTCCATTATGATCCAGTGTGCGTCAGCCTCAACCATCTTTTACTGACTGCAACCAAACTGTATGAAATGGAAAGAAATGAGATTAGCAACACTCACCTTGCCACAGTTATTGACCAGCACAGGGTAAGAGCAGAGTCTAAAAACCCCAAGCGCTCGTATTAGTTCCCACCAGCTCTTGGACTGGAACGCTCGTGGGTCCTTGAAAGTTAGCAGGGCAGGTGGAACCGGGTCCCTGAGCTCATGACTCCCACTGGGCGCAGACCCCACACGTTCTGATGTCAGCGTCCTTGCACCCATCATGCGAAGGGGCTGGAAGTGATGTAACATACACGAGCGGAGAACAGAGGACATCTCTGTTGATTTTGCGCAGAACTTCGTGTACGTTGAAGCCCTTTATCTTCAAACTGGAATTTAAATCAAGCCAACTCCAAATCTCTCTCTTTGCTAGAGCTTCGCGGAGATCTGTATGTGAAGCGCATGTTTAGTGAAAGGTTTCATAAAATATGTAGTTATATATTACGATCGATAGCACACTTTGAGTAGTGACGTAAACCATGCCCTCTTCAAATCCAACAGAACACTCACTTGAAATTTATACAGAAATCCACTTATCTATTTGCCACAAATCACACAGTGATCAAACCAGCAGATTTTGACATTAAGTCCAAGTTCATACCTTCTCAAGCCCAGGCAGTTACTTCCAGAAAGACCAGTGATTATTGTGTAAATGCTGTAACTAAACCTGGCAGGTGGGTGAATATTCAATGAAAGAATAATTTGGATGAAAAGAGGAGAGAGGATGGGGGTTTGGGGTTTATGTTGGGTCTTATGGTTAATTAGTGACAAACAGAATGAACTTTGGGCCGTGCAGTGGGGAACACCTCTAGGAACAGACTTTCGGTCATTTCATTTTGGTTGGTGCTAACGTTGAAATGCACTGCAGGTTTATTATGTGTTACTGAGATTAGGATTAAGGATACTTATGTACGTATATATTTATCTGGTGAGCTACCCATTTTCCAGTGACACGAGTGCTTTCCTCAAACCCTGTGCTTTATGTTAAACAGTTCAGTGTCCTGATAAAATGTTTACTTTACAAAGTCATCTGTGTTTCTAAGGAAAAAGCAGTTTTTCAGCCCGTGGCTCAGCGTCTCCATTTTGGATGATGGAGTTGTAATTTCTTATTCATGGCACTCGTGAATTATCCGAGTCTGTATTATTGGCTGCTCTAGCGACGTCTTTTTCACCACGATTTCCTACGATTCTAGGAAAAGTCACCGATTTGAGAAATGATTTTTTGCTGAGAGTGACTTTCTTCGAGGGGTGAAACAGAGGGACAAATTTGTCACTGATACAGTCCATGTTCCAGTAAATGAGTGACCATATGTATCCTTTTAAGGAAAAACACCATAGCTTCGTTCATTCTGGATGCCGATATTAGAGGGAATTCGGTTATATTGAGACATCAGGTAAATTGGGACAGTGGAAGTCAAACTTTTGGTTATTAAGCCCTTGTAGTGAAATTGCTTGATAGAAATAAGAGAGAGAGAGAGATTTGACTGATTACCCGTAACATTCCATACAAACATTTCAATTGACTTGGGGAAAAAAATTAAACAGTGAAGGCAAAAGCCACAAAACAAAAAGAATAAAATGGACCCAGAGACATTAGTGATCAGTGACATGACAAACTCTCGACAAAGACTTTGATCCAAACCTGACCCTGCAAACAAACCAGAGGCCAAAAATTAACCTACAACACAACTTGCATCACTACTGATGTTCCAGAAACTAAACTCATAACCATACTGCCCTGATATCTCATAATTAATTCAAATTAAACAATTAAATAATGTGATCGATAACTTCTGGTAGAATTGAAGTGAGCAGTATCTGATATGAGTATCTGAGTATCTTTACTCTAATTATGGACATCTGATATACAATAATAGGGGTCAAGCACATTGTTCATTCAGCAATCATTCTTTATCAAATGCAACTCGGGATTTTACAGACATCCTGCCGCCCTCCCGGTTTGCCGAGTTGGGAAGTTCAGAGAGATTTTTACAGATTTGATCACAACAATCTCGAAGCTCTTCACATATGAAGACGCCACTTAATTAGGCTAGTTTTTTAAAACAACACAACTACCTCCACATTCAGGTTCATTAACGAAGAGGTGGAACTTGCTCAATATGCAGTGAAATCAAACCAAAGATCACTAAAATGCAGCAAGAACCTTGGGTTACCGCGTCACACGTTCTCTCCATGTCTTTGTGGGGTTTCCTCTGGGTTCTCTGGTTTCCTCTCACCTTTCAAAAACATCCCAGTAGGTGCACTGGCTATAATAAATTGTCCCTAGGTGTGTAGGAGTGTGTGTATTCCTGCCTCACACCCAGAGTTCCTGGGATAGGTCCCAGACCCACTGCAGTTGTGATCTGGATAAAGTGCTTACCGAACACGAATGACTGAAAAATGTCCTGCAACAATCACTTTTTATACATCAGCACACTGTTTTGTTTGGTTTTGTGAAAAACAATTTAAGGGATTATTTTCTCTTATTCTTTTTGGGTAACACCATTTCCATTATGTGAAATGAGACCAACACTGGCTACTTATTTAAAACATCAGTTTTGCATGGCTCTTGGACTTCAACAACTTGCTGCATTTTCTACAAAATACATGTCTGTATTTCAGACTGAGCTTCCTCGACTCAAAACTAAAGCATCGTCGTGTCCGTGAAACGTAGATAAGTAAGTGAAATACTGATGTTCCCTGGCTGTGCTGTTAACAGGTGTCTGTGCTGTAGTTAACCATTTAGCTAGATAGTTAATTCTTAGTAATTTTAGCCACCTGACATTGCTTGAGCATATCAGATCTGTGAGTGTGTGTGTGTGTGTGTTCACCATTAGTGCTGGGTGCTGAAATTATAATACAAACCTGGAGGACTGACCAGACATGGATCTGCTTCCTTTTTTTTACATCAGAATATTATACAGTTATTTCCAGTATATTATATTATATTGCTTATATCATACAATTGTGTTCAGGTAATGTGAAAATGATTTGTTTCAAATGGTTGCTGGCTGTTGATTCACTCAGGACACACTCCCTGCATTCACACTGGTCGTTTGTAGAGGATCGAGGAACATATATTGAGCATATTTGAAGGTTATAACCTGTGCAGTGACCTGCGTGTGGTAAAGAGCTCATCTACAGGCAGCAACGTTGCGGTCAAATGCCCACAAATTAGTCAAAACGTCAGAACAAAAAATAAATAAATAAAATAAAAATTTTAAAAAATAAAAAATTTAAAAGGGTGCTATACAAATATATAAAACCCAACATAAACCACAAATTGCCATACAAACAACAAGTCAGCAGCTTTATCAACCGAATAATATTTATTGTTACATCAAGTGTATTGGGCATCACAGAAAAAAAAGAAAAGAAAAAATAAATCCTTTCCAATGCCTGCTCATATTCTACCTTAAAATCTGCTCCACCCTTAATGCGTTCGAATCAACTAAGAGGAAGCAAATCTTGCTTAAAAGCATGACTTCAAATATCTGGATGGATGTTTGCGCCAGTTGCAAAACTGCACTATAGTAAAAGTGGGAATTATGCTGATATCTTGAAGCGGTGGACACGGCAGAAGTGCACGGAGGCGAGACTGGAATGAGAGATTCGCTGTAACTGAACTCAGTAAGAGCCCTGGTTCTGGTTCCTGTAGGATCCTCGCTGGTAGTTTTGTTTCTGCTGGTAGGAACCTTTCTGGTCTGAGAGGGAGAAAGAGCAGAAAAGAAACGGTTAGCAATGACGGCACAGATGTTGACGCGGCCACACTGATCTAAACGCGGTGTGTGTTTACGTGCAACTAACAGGCGTCCATGCATGCAGCCTGTACTGAGAGATGTACTGATGTTCCTGACAGCTCACGACAGCACTCCTTATTAAGTAAGCAATAAACACTTGAATAAACACCGATATAGGAATAATAATCCGTGACAGATGATCGAATGGGTTTCAAGTTGAAATTTTCGGCTTTACAATTGAGATTAAAAGGCTATATTTATACAAAGCTGTCATTTTCTGTCCAAAATCTCATGCATTACATAGAAATGATAAGGATTTAAAGATTAACCATAACATTTATTTATGTCTACAAATCATTGCCACTTCTATTGATTAATTGATCATCAATATATAAATTAGTTTATCCGTCCATCCATTTTCCATACTGCTTATCCTACACCGGGTTACCTGGCACCTCGGATGGGGTGGCAACCCATCGCAGGGCATCCCAATCGCACCATTCACATACTACGGACAATTTGGAAATGCCAAATCAACCTACAATGCGCATCTTTGGACCGCGGGAGGAAACCGGAGTACCCGGAGGAAACCCCCGAAGCACGGGGAGAACATGCAAACGTCCAAATAAGATTCTGATGCCTTCTGAACATAGGAAAGGTGTTTTGTAAGGTGAAGGGCCACCGTGATTGTCAGTGTAGATATGTAAATGAATGGGGCAGAAACCGAAAGCATGCCTCTGTATTTATAGCCTACCATATAGCGGGAGATTTTATATTAATACACAAATTACGTAATCATAATCAAACGCCTTATATGGTGTTGTCTGTTAGTTTGGCGCGGGTTTGTTTGAACGCGAGTCAGGCGAATCCTTCCATTTCACTTCGGGCTCTGCCACTGCGATGGATCTTGTTGGGAAACCAAATGTTACATCGGCGATCTGGGAACATTTTGGATTCGTGCCCAACGAGAGAGAAACGCGGGACTGTGTTTCACTCCACCTCTTTATTATCCACTTCTTCTTCTTCTCCTTCTCCCCTTACGGGTCAACCACAATACCGTATCCCACAGCGCCCTCAGGCTGTTTCTCATTGCAACAGCACGACACAACAAGGCTGTATCGAGCTGTTTCACTGACAGAAGTGCTAAAATAAAGCCTAATTAAAAAAATTTTATATTTAAGTTTTTATTTAATTTAAGCCTATACAATTATATCTATTATATTATATTATATAGTGATATAAATTTCAGCCGTAAAATCGGACCACAGAGATTTCAAGTGATCCTGCACGAATGTTCAAACCTGCAAACTGAAGAGTTGCGATGCTGTGCGCGCATGTCTGTCATGTCCATGAATACACCTACCTCTCTGGTAGCCTTGCTTCTGTTGGTAACCTCCTTTCTGATCTGTTAAACAGAATGAGGAATTAGATATTCGAGTGTCTTAGAATTTCTTCTCAGGATATAAGCATATATATAAGGATATAAGCGGAGAAACACGTGAGCACAGAGAGTGGAGCAATTACCATTATCCACCGTCACACTTCCTGTTCATATGAATAACAGTCTTAAAAGAACAACTTGCATTACTTCTACTCAAACCTATCACAGTCTGCCGCCAGTACAGAGACGTTTTTTTTTCCCCTCTCAATGCCGCATTATTTAAAATATAGTCTATGATACATTTTATTTCTCAGCGACATCTGATGTGTTTTCCCAGAATGCCACACACGTTGATGGTCGTTCATATGCAATGCTCTCGGCACGTCATTTGGTTTATCCTCATTCTGCTAGTTACACGTCGTGTTAAATTTCGTTATTTCTACTTGTCGCTTTACTGCATTTTGAACCTTTTGTACACTGATAATGCCTTACGCTATACGTGTTTCATTTTCATACGGGCATGCAGACACTTAACATTCTGTCCCATTGTATACTCATGAAATAGCTTATTTGACACGAATCTCTTAACGTGCTCCTCACCTCTGTTGAAGTAGCCTCCGTAGACGCCCTGTTTAAGGTCAAACACACGCTCGTTGTTCTCCACCAGGCCGCCCAGCTTCTCTGCCAGTTGCAGCGCCATGTTCTGCAGGCACGTGGGCTCTGTCCTGTGCATCACCACCGTCTGAGTCGGCTGGTCGAGAGATGCCTGGAAGAGAGAGTTTCAGCAAAAGGTTTAATCTAATCTAATCGAATAGAATCAAAACCGCTTAATAGAAAAAGGGCAAATCCACTATGACAGCCAGCAGTTTTACCATAAGCTCCTCATTGATGATCATCTTGCTGATGATGCTGTGCACCATGGGCAACTCCAGCTGAAACATCTCCGATAGAGTCGCCATACTGTGGAAACAAACCCACAAACGCATGTCATGTAGCATCACCACCACAAAACAGTCAGCAATCTAGTACACACAGCTCGCTGTAGCAGTACCTGATCGAGTCGTACACACTGCTGTAGGTAAACAAGTAGGTACGTAACGACTCCTCCTGAATCTTCCTGTAGAATTAGAGAATAAAATATTAATGGTAACGGGATCTAACTTGCTTCACAGGCAAGGATGTGAGGTTATAGGAAAATAATCAACTTCGGTTAAACGCAACTCCGCTTTGTGGCATACCCACCACGTTTTATTGCTTAATTATCTAATGTTCTATCTTGTACTCCAGTGCATAGAAATTTGTCCCATTTTCATCTAGCTACCTACCTAGATTCGATCAAGCATGTGATTGACTAATTAACATGAGCTCATAAAGAAAGTAAGGTAAGCATATTTTATTTTTATCATCAGTTGCCTGACTTTTGGGTCGTCCATTTAGGACATGATGATCATCATGAATGTGGCCTTTACCTGACGAGCATTTCACGTACGCGCTGTGCCTCGGGGAACAAGTCCCACACTTTGCTGTTCATCTTCTCGTTGATGATGAAGGAGTGGCACGTGCGCCAGTCACCCATCTTCATGGCTTTGCTCGCAGCCACCACGTGCTCCCTCATGCTCTCAGGGGGGCCTGGAGATAGACAACGCGTCATATTTCAGTGGCAACGTGACGAGGAAGGTGTACAATATGTTTAAATAAAAGGATTTATGATGAAGGTTTTTGGGAGTGTACATGGAAAAACTTTTTACACAAGAATTCCTTTGCGTTCTACCTAGAGCACTTCTAGACTATTCAAATGAAACACGGCAGCAGCTCCTAAGAAGCTAACATGCACTCGGGCACTCACCCAGTAGCGGCTGTCTCTCGCCCACACGCAGCTGGTGGTGGAACTGTTTGCTGATCATGCGGCGACGGGCATCAAACTCGTGCGCCGCCATGTAGGGGATCTCCAGCAGCATGGCCGACACCAAATACACACACTCCAGCAGCTCTAGGTTGATGTGCATGTGGAATGGCACCTGAGCGAGAAACCCAAGTAACAGTAAATGTTATGCACAATTTTGGCTCGTTAACACTTTCCTATTGCCAGATATGAGACATTGGCGGCTATATTTTGGTTTTTGACTTCTCAAATCAGAAAGTGTTGATTAATTTCTATAGAAACTCATTCACAGGGACGCTCCTTAAAAGGCAACAGTTCGGAAACGTAAAAAAAAGAAAAGAAAACTAGAATAACAGAGTTGGAAAAGTGATCAGTCCCATAATTTAATACTTTGTAGAGCCACCTTTTGCTTTAATTACAGCCATCAATCTGTTTGGATATGTCTCTATTAGCGTTGTACACCTAGAGTGGGGAATATTTGCCCATTCTTCCTTGCAGAATTGTTCAAGTTCAGTCACATTTTGTGGTGAGCGGCGATTGACTGCTGTCTTCAAGTCCATCCACAGATTTTCAATTGGATTTAGGTCAGGGCTCTGACTTGGCAACTCAAGGACATTCACCTTCCTATCCTTAAGCCACTGTGTAGTTTGTTTGTTTTTTTCGGTGTGTTTAGGGTCATTGTCGCGCTGGAAGATGAACCACCTGCCCATCTTCAGCTGTCTAGAAGAGGGCCGCAGGTTTTCCTCAAGAATTTGGGTGCACTTAGCGGCATCCATTTTCCCCTTCAATCCTGACCAATTGCCCAGTCCCCGCTGAAGAGAAACACCCCCACAACATAATGTTTCCACCACCATGCTCCACAGTAGGTATGGTGTGTTTTGGGTGGTGTGCTGCGTTTGGTTTTTGCCAAACATAACGTTTCCAGTTCAGTCCAAAAAGTTCAATCTTGGTCTCATCTGTCCATAAAACCTTTTGCCACATGGCATTAGAATCTTCCAAGTGGTTTTTTGCAAAGCTTTTCCAGAAGAGGCTTCTTTCTTGCCACCCTGCCATACAGGCCAGCTTTGTGTAAAGCTTGTGAGATTGTTGTCACATGCACAGACCGACCAATCTCTGCCATAAGGACTTGTAAGTCCTTCAAAGTTGTCACTGGCCTCTTGGTAGCTTCCCTGATCAATATCCTCCTGGCTCGGTCATCCAGTTTGCAGGGGTGTTTCTCTAAGGGGCTGATCACTTAACCAAACCAGGTATTTCACTAATTAAATTTGAATAATTGTTCAGAATCATTTAAAATGTTATTTCCACTTAGATGTCGAGGGTTATAATGTGTACATACAGCTGGCAAAAGTTAGATTTTTAATTTATTTTGATTTCCAGGGTGTAATGTGACAAAAGGTAAGGATTTTGACAGGGTATGATGATTTTCTATGGGCACTGTACAAAAACTGACACGCCAGCACTGCGGCACTGACCCCTGCTCTAATCGTACCTGTCGCCTCTTCTCAATCTTCTCTTGCTCTGCATTTCTCTCCTGCATGTTCCTCATGAGCAGGCCCTGGCCAAGCAGCTCCTTCGCCCTGCCGCTCGACTGGATGTCCAGCAGGGCATTGTGAGCGTCTTTGATCATGCCCTGGCGGAACGCGCAGATGCCCAGCTGCACCATGGTCCTGTTGTAGAGGATCTGTGGGGCAAAAATGGATAGTTAAATAAATCAGTCCCAGGCTGTAGAGTTTATTATGCATTACATTTAAAGGTTTTCTTTCGTGTTAGTAGACTAGAAGCAGTTAAAAAAAAAAAAAAAAAAAGCCACACACATGCCAATAAACAAAAAGGTTCCCCACAGGGATCTGCGTTAGGTCCTAACCTATTTTCTATTTACTCAGTATAAAATAGATAGTAACAGAATAAATGTTGATGACGGTGTTGTTTCTCTGGTTCATTTGGCTTTCGTCTTTAATATGACTGAACACTGTTTACATCCCAAACCTGATTTTAGCAGCAATTATTAAATTATTGTTCTCCCAAGTAAAAGTGACATATTATACAACCCCAATTCCGAAAAAGTTGGGACAGTATGGAAAATGCAAAAACAAACAAAAGGGGTCATTTGAAAATTCAATTCACCCTGTACTATATTGAAAACACATTATTAGCACGTTATTTGATGTTTTCCTTTGTGAATTTAATTTATTTTTGAAAATATACACTCATTTCAAATCTGATGACTGCAACACACTCCAAAAAAAAGTTAGGACAGACGACTGTTTACCGCTGTGTAACATCACCTTTTCTTTTAATAACACTTATTAAGCGTTTGGGCACTGAAGACACCAGATGGTTAAGTTTAGTAAGCGGAATTTTCCCCCCATTCATCCATTATGCATTTCTTCAGCTGCGCAACTGTACGGGGCCTTCGTTGCCTTATTTTGGCTGCAGGACTGCAGGCAGGCCATGCTAGCACCCGCACTCTGCTTACGCAACCATGCACTTGTAATCCGGGCAGAATGTGGTTTGGCGTTGTCCTGCTCTGGATGGCAGAATATGTTGCTCCAAAATGTGTACATATCTTTCTGCATTAATGGTGCCCTCACCATGGGCACTGACACACCCCCATACCATGACAGACGCTGGCTTTTGGACCTGACCTGGTCCTTTTTCTCTTTGGCCCAGAGAACACGGCGGCTGTTTTGTCCAAAAACTATCTGAAACGTCGACTCGTCGGACCACAGAACACGATTCCACTGTGCTACTGTCCATCTCAGATGAGACCGAGCCCAGAGAAATCAGCGGCGCTTCTGGACAGTGTTGATGTTTGGCTTCTGCTTTGCATAGTAAAGCCTTAACTTGCATCTGTGGATGCAGCGGCGAATGGCGTTGACTGACAAAGTTTTATCAAAGTATTCCCGAGCCCATGTCAGGATATCCGTTACAGACTCATGACGGGATCGGAGATCACATGCATTCAGAAGTGGATTTCGGCCTCGCCCTTTGCGCACCGAGATTTGACCGGATTCCTTGAATCTATTAATTATATTGTGCACTGTAGAAGGTGAAATACCCCAAATCCTACTGATTTGTCTTTGGGGAACGTGGTTCTCAAAGTGTTGGATTATTCGCTGATGCATCGGTTGGCAGATTGGCGAGCCTCGACCCATCCTTGCTCTTGAAGGACTAGGCCTTTTTTGGAGGCTCCTTATATACTATGATTAGACGATTGCCTCACCTGAAACTACATGCTGTCCTGCCTACAAACATCTCGGTGCGTGTGCGTACCTGTACAGGAGGGTCAGCATGCTGAATGTTATCCTGCAGGTGACTCATAAGCATGAGGTCACGAGCCTGGTACCAGCGGCTGTGCAGAGCGTGGTGGTAGATGTGGCACAGGATAGCACAGGTGCGGATGCGGTCGGTGCGGTCCTTGGCGTAGATGAACTTGCACAAGCGGTCCATGATGATGGCGCTGTCCTCCCCTTCGCTCTCTTCCTGGTCCTGCTCAGACTGAGGGGGAAAGAAAAACAAAAATAAGTTATGAGCCAAATGCTAAAAATGCTTTAATGCCAACAACTATTAATGAAAATCTAGATGGTAAAAACAGTATGTGCTCGACTTACTTTGCTCACCCCCTGCAGGCCCAGGCTGCGACGGTGGGCCTTGTAGTCAAACTTGTAGTACGTGTGCATGATGCGGCGCAGGTAGACGCGGCACACTTCCTCCGTCGTGCCTTTGCTCTCCAGGTACTGCAGCAGGCGGTCGATGATGCAGCAGACACGTCCCTCGTCCTTCAGGTTGTCCACATACTCTGGAAAAGCAAAAGGTGTAAAGGTTTGTGGTGAATGTCGATACATTGCTGACTGCATAGCTGATATTATTATTTTGCATGCCACTGCTATCCTTAAACCAGAAATTGGAAGGAAGTGTTCGATTTCCTGGGTAGGCTAATGGTTCTGGACGTTCGTTAATAACCGTTAATTGCGCCAATTTAAAATGGAAAATCTTAAGCAAGGGAAAAAAAAAATCAACATCGCACAGAATCACATTAACAATATTAGTATAAATGAGACGCACTCTTAGTTTAACTGTTAGCTTAGACATTTAGCTCACCCTGTGAATGGGGGTCTGTGTTCTGCATGATCTTGGTGAACTCCTCGTCCATTCTCTCCACCAGCGTCAGGATGCAACCACGAACGCGGAAAGGCTGCGACACAAAGCAGAAAAGCGTGAGGAATTCCCACACGGTCCACTCCTTAGGGTAGGTTAGGGCAGAACCTTACAGATTTGTTCCCCCCCTCCCAGGACTTTCTCGTGATAAAGTGAGATGGAAAGAAATGCTGACCTGGTCAGAGACGGCCAGGTTCTCACTGTCTTCAGCGATGTTCTCGCCGATGAAGATGTTGTTGTTGGCGAACAGGATGTCCAGCAGCTCATCGATGCATTCCAGACACTTCTTCCACATTTCCGGCTGAGGAAAGGAGAACGAAACAACTGTTCTTATGCACCCGTAGTCATTCGAGCGCGTAAACGTGTCAAACCCAAGACAGAACTGTACTAGGCATTAAATTAAAAAAAATAAAATAAAATAAAATAAATAAATATAAAAACCTCCCACCTTCATGAAGGCAGCCAGATTGGGGTTGTAGTCATACAGGGAGGCGATGATGTTGAACTTGATCTTAACCATGATGCCTTCACCCAGGTTGTTCTCATTGGCGATGCCCGCGAGAGCGTGGAGGAGCTCGATCTGAGCAGCTCTGACACACGAACACGTACACACCATTTCAACATAAGGAATACAGCAGCGCTGGACACGACCATCATATTCTTTTCAGAATCAAGTGGAGCCACAGAAAATTACATTTTAAATACAGCTGTGTGCGGCGTGAATACCTGTCTGTTCCCTTCTTTCCTCGTGCCTGCAGGATCTCGTGGAGCTTCTTCACCACCACGGCCGTGTTAATCTCAGTGCCTTTGGCGAACATCTTGGGCTTCTCTTTGACCAGTGGGGCTCCTCCCCTCACCTTCTTCCAGCCTCCTTCGTCGCCATCTCCGCCCTCCTCCTCGCCTTCTTCGCCCTCCTCGTCGGCGCGCTCCTTCTTTTTGGTCCTCCTCTTCCTGTCCTCCTTTTTGCGCTCGCCCAGCTGCTTGTCACCGTCCTGGGTCCTGAGAAACACACCTTTTGTTCACTACTTCGGCGACGGAGGCCCCGCTAACAAAGGACATCTTTTACAGCTATACTGTTGTAACATGGGTTTAATCGCCAAACCAGCTTCAGTACAGTGGGACGTTAGGAGTTAATGTTGTGTTGATAACAGACCTGCAACATGTGAGGATAGCCAATAAGAAAAAAAAAAAAATGAAAATCCCACTCCGGTGCAAGACTTACTTTTTGAGGAAAGCCGTAGCCAGTGATGCAGTGTTGCCATCGTTGTCATCGCTTTCACTGCTGCTGTCCATGGAGTCACTGCCCCAGTCTTCGTCGTCATCGCTGCTCTCCGACTCATCATCCTACAGCACAGAAAGAAGAAAAAAAGTCAGGCGACACCACAGCCGAGTACTCTGTCAGGTTCTACCCTCCTGTTACACGCTGACTGGAATCTTTTTGCTATAGTGCTACGGTATCTCAAAAATATTAGAATAAACAATTTATAATACAGCGATGTCGCCCTGAGAAGACTCTAATCAGCGGATTAACTCAAAACACCGTCGCTCAGTGGTCCAAAGTTCTCTTTTCAGATGAAAGTAAATGCTGCATTTCATTTGGAAATCAAGGTCCCAGAGTCTGGAGGAAGAGTGGAGAGGCACAGAATCCAAGTTGCTTGAAGTCCAGTGTGAAGTTTCCACAGTCAGTGATGATTTGGGGTGCCGTGTCATCTGCTGGCGTTGGTCCACTGTGTTTTCTCAAGTCGAGAGTCGATGCAGCGTCTACCAGGAGATTTTAGAGCACTTCATGCTTCCATCTGCTGACAAGCTTTATGGAGATGCTGATTTCCTTTTCCAGCAGGACTTGGCACCTGCCCACAGAGCCAAAACTACTAGTAACTGGTTTGCTGATCATGGTGTTACTGTGCTTGATCGGCCAGCCATCTCTCCTGACCTGAATTTTGTCAAGAGGAAGATGAGAGACACCAGACCCGACGATACAGACGAGCTGAAGGCCGCTATCAAAGCAACCTGGGCTTCCATAACACCTCAGCAGTGCCACAGGCTGATCGCCTCCATGCCACGCCGCATTGATGCAGTAATTCGTTCAAAAGGAGCCCCGACCGAGTATCGAGTGCATAAATGAACATACTTTTCAGAAGGTTGACATTTCTGTATTATAAATTCTTTATTCTAATATTTTGAGATACCGGATTTTCGATTTCCATGAGCTGTCAGCCATAATCATTAAGATTAAAACAAAAAAAAGTCTTGAAATATTTCACTTTATGTGTAATGAATCTAGAATAAATGAAAGTTCCACTTTTTGAATTAAACTGCGGGGGGGCTTTTCCACGATATTCTAATTTTTTGAGATGCACCTGTACATTACCTGAACATTGACCCGGCTGTGATTCGGCCCGTAGCTAATAGCCAATCGTGGCCGTGCCAATACTCCGTATATCCACACAAGTGAGTGCGATATCGCTTTTACACAACAGTTCCGTAAACAACAATTTAATTTAATTTATTTAATATCAGTTCAGACATGATGTGGCCAAATGCTCGGTCTTATTTTTGCTCCGCTGGCAGGAATACACCTCGAAGAAGCTAAACTCACGTTACAGCTCGTCGGCTACCGGGCTAGCTCAGAGTGATCTGTACGTTCCTGTTAAAGGAGCTTCTGGTAGAATTGGCATCTCTTCTTTCTTTTTATCTTCATCTGACAAGCTTTTCTACTTTAAGTGAAAAACTAGCTGTTTTATAAAAGGAGTTAAACACTTCGGGCCGTGCAAATAATCGTTTTAACAAGGATTAAATTTCATGTTAATTTAGAAAAAAAAAAAAAAAAAAAAAAAAAAAAAAAACAAACACGTATAGTTGCGGAACATCCACAAAACAAGTTAGTTCCTGTTACCTTCTATGCTAACTGCTGTGGTAGAAAGCTTAATAGCACTCAACTATTGCGGTTTCTGCTCAGGATTTGGAAAGTAAATTAGCCTTTCGGATTTGGAGGTCATGATTTAATATTTTATATTAATATTTATATTTTATATATATATTCGTTTTTGATGCTCTGGTATTTGTTTTCTGGTATATAAAGGAGATCAGTGGCTCACAGCAGTTGCGCCCTTGAGGAACTTGCTGGCTTCAGGAGCTGGCTCAGCCGCAGGCTTCTTCTTCATAAAGCTCTTTGCCGTGCCGCCTTCCCCTGCTCCTTCTCCGTCGCTGTCCGAGGATGAGCCTGCACGTCACACACACACACGGAGAAAAAGTTACGTGTTAAATCCGAGTCATCACAATAAAATCAACAACATTAAAAGATCTACATGGAAAACACCGTCTTTCTTTTTAAATGCCGAAGCATTAAACACTTCGGCCTGAGATGCTGCTTAGGGTTTGGAAAATCCTGCCACATACTGTAACCAGTGCTGAAACTACACGTCGCTTTCTGTATTCACTGACACTCCTCAATACACCCAAGTCAATACGGTAAACCTAACGCCAGGAAAAGCCGTTTTTTTTGTGTTACAGCAGCAGCAGGACTTGGAATATTCAAATTTGTATTAGTATCTAATATTTATATTCAGATGACACACAACGCTACTTTCCAAGCTGGCCGAAGAGTTAAACCAGTACATTTAGGGCAGATGATCGTTTCAGACCAGTATCGATGTTAAACACGTTAAGCCAAACAACACACAGATAGCAGATCCATGACGTACCAGATCCGGCTTCCTCTTTCTCTTCCTCTTCATCAGCAGACTGTTCAGGGTTCTAAAGGCAAGCGGGAAGAGGTCTTAAGAAATCGGTTCCCTTCAGCTTCTGTCCTCTTACAGGTTAAACAATATTTAATAAGCGCTATGTAAGAGACTAGAGCATGGCACAGAGGATGTTACTGGTAAAGAAATGAGATCTCGTTTGTTTAGCCAAGCATCCCTTTGATGTCATTAAGTGCACGCGTGAGATATGTGTACATTCTCCCCCAGTAGTTTTGTGTTTAAGACAGAAATTATGAAAACGATGGCGCTATGCTCCAATACGGTTCCTAAACCTGAATATTGGGATATTATTCGACACGGGAATGTCGGAAAGCACAAAACGGATCAATTCAAACCTATTATTATTATTAGAAATACTTTTTATTGTAACCTTCTTAGAATGCTGAGAACTGACCTCCTTGTAGGTGGCGATCTCCGTCTCGAAGTCGCGGTTGTACTTGCGGATCTTCTGGCGCAGCGTGCTCAGAGCTTTAGCGTTGTTCTTGTTCATCTTCTTCTTGCCCTCCTTGTCCTCCCACAGCTGCAACAGCAAACCACATGTATCTGTTAGACGCTCAAAACGAAGGTCACCAAAATGTTCCCAAGGAACATCTGACGAATTAAAGCTGCCTTCATCGGCTTGGTTTTTTATCTTTTTTTTTAATTGGAGTGTCGTTATCACACGTACTTGGTTGAGGTAATCCTCCAAGTCGGCCAGCAGGCGAACGTAGAACTGTGGAACTCCCTCTTTATCCACAATCGCTTTGCTCTTGAGGAACGCTCGACACAGCTGCTCAAACTCCTCCAGACACTTGGCCATGTCGCGAATCTTCATGGCGTTGCGGATGGTCTTGATCAAGTTTGTCAGCTCCTCAAACCTAAAGCACAAAAAAAAAAAAAAAAAAAACAAGAATTCGCTGACTGTTTTAATAAAGTAACTTTATCTACACACACCGAGGACGATGATAAAACTGTATTTCTTCATTTATTTAATGCTTCATTATTACAAACTGTGGACAAAAACATTTTGGCCCCACTCCCTCTAGGTGTCCTTGTGTACACACACACACACACACACACACACACACACACACACAAAACCCCTTCTCACCTCTTGTCCTTGGCGCTGCGCACCACTCTTTTGGTGTCTTCTTCATCGTCACTCAACAACAAGGCTCTGAGAAGGATTAAAAAAAGAAATACTGAAAATTCACAGAAAGAAAAAAAAAAAAAACCAGAACAGAACAGAACAGAGTGTTTGTGTGAAGAAGGTGAACGAGTGAGTGAATGAATACTGACTGTTTGTTGAAAGTAGTCCCGGGTGCTTTAGGGGCGAGCTCATCGGTGGATGACGACTCTTCTGACTCGCTGTCGGACCCGGTGGCGAAGAAACGGGACATGGCGAAGGCTGTTCACGCTGTAGATTTGGGAATAAAACGATTAAAAGTTTGGCACCAGAAAAAGAAAGAAAACACAGATGCTCCATAATCATCTTCTTTTTGTAATTTTAATGGCGGTTGGGAAACATAGTATCTGGTACATTGCTGCCACTAACTGGACCAGTGCTGCCAACTCAGTAACTCTGCTGCTTGGTTTTTAGACCGCTTTAGTGACTGTCCTGTACTCAACACAGCTCTCCAGCTCACATCACAGCGGCTGGATATATACGAGTTGAGAGAGCAGGTTCAGCTGACTCACTAACAGTGTAAAGCCTGACCGAGTTGCGCTTGTGCAAGCCGGTGTCCCCAATGACCAATCACCGATCCCCAACGTTCCCAATGACCAATCCCTGATCCCCAACGTTCCCAATGATGACCACCGATCCCCAACGTTCCCAATGATGACCACCGATCCCCAACGTTCCCAATTATGACCACCGATACCCAACGTTCCCAATTATGACCACCAATCCCCAACGTTCCCAATGACCAATCACCGATGACCAACGTTCCCAATGACCAATCACCGATCCCCAATGTTCCCAATGACCGACCACCGATTTCCAACATTCCCTAAGACCAATCACCGATGTCCAATGTTCCCAATGACCAATCATTAATCACCAATGTTCCCAATGACTAATCACTGATCACCATTGTTTGTCCCACTTGTGCACTTCTTTGTTCTTCTTTTTAAACTCTTCAGCTATAGTCACAAATACTGTAAATCACTCCACCTGCTTCTTTTTCATGGTTCTCACGATATCACAGTATTCACAAACTGGTGGTGAAAATTAAAGGGAAAAACTGATTGCAAAATCTTTGTACCAAAGTGTCTTTGGACCTCCTTGTCTACAATATACAAAACAAAAGCCAAATTACCTTTCGCCTACCGTTTTTCATTCTTCGAAGGATATTTCTGAGAACTACTTTTCAATTAAATCTCTTATCCTGTCAGTATTTATCACGTTAATGTTATAAGCTGAGAGAAGGCAAAAAAAAAAGAAGATCTGGTTTAGATTTGGTTAGTTATGCCATGTTCTTCTGTGTGCGAGGTAGCGGTTGAGTTTGATAAAGTTATGAACTTGCTTGGAGTGACGGCAGACGCGGTAATGTAATGTGTTTAATACAATAGTGGATCACACAGACGAGAGGTTTTTCAGTGCAGTTTGCTGTCTGTAGGGGTCTGATTCAGGAGCAGGTCCATTGATAGAGATTCAGACGCTTGTCAAATAAAAAAAAAATTTAAAAAACCTCTAATTTGTAAAATACTAAGCGTGTTATCGATACTTAGTTGGACGACGGACGCTACAATTATAAACACGGTGTCTGCTCCATGGCTGTCCACAGCAGCAGTTTAGCAATCAGACTGATCAGAGCTGTACGACCCTGCCATGAGTACAAAGACGGTACTAGGACGGAGGGAGGACGTCTCTCTTTACGTTTAACATTCTCAAACGAAGTCAGGCTTGTTGTCGGCTTCCTGACTCGTCCTTTTTTTTTTTAAAAAAAAGATGAGTGCACGAGCTGACAGCACGGAGCGAGAGCCACGGTGGTCGAGCGAGCTAGGCAGCAGATGAAGAGAGAAAGCCGGTGAATGGGAGAAGGTTCCGCAATGCCCGATTTGGTGTGAATATGGCCCACAGCTGCCTCAGCTTACACCCGCTGGTTTGTAAGCATTATGAACTGACAACTGCGCGTCTTGACTGAAAAGAAAAACTGGAATTCGGATTTTATCTACCTGGGCGGGCCTTAACCTACGTGGGCGGGCCTTAATCTACGTGGGCGGGCCGCACTAATAGAGCCTATGTATGGGAAGCACTGGCAGTGCGCTTCCCCTGTGCAGAGAAACAGGCTACTTTAGTGTTATTTAAGGAAAGTCCAGATGGAGGAGGTTGCAAAATTCAACCTGCATTTTGGGGATTTTTCAGAGGTTTTTTTTTTTTTTTTTTTTTTTGTGATTGTTGCGGCCAAAAATGCTTAATTTTGTTGCTGGGGAGTTTTTTTGTGTGGAAAACTACTTGAATAACCCAACTTTTATCTAAGTAATAAGTTATAGTCTATTACTAACCATCCTGATAAAACTGCTGTGATATGCAAACTAGCGCGGGGTCTGAAAAGACCTGGCAACACTGGACTGGGCTGTGCAGGTAGAGCACTGTAAAAATAATAATAATAATAATAATAATATATATATATATATATATGTGTGTGTGTGTGTGTGTGTGTGTGTGTGTGTAAGATAAACTGCCACTTCCACATACAGTGAGTGAAGCAGTTCATAAACAAGAGGCTGAAATGAATCCATCTTTCATCGCTACGCTGTGCTCTACACCCGGGGAAATGCTAATCTTAGCTAAGAGTCTAGCGGGCAAATAACTACCGCCATGTCGGTTCTGAACAACAGCTAACAGCAGAATAAATAACACTCCGGCTCATCTGTGGTAAATAAACAAATAATAATAATAATATTAATAATAATAATAATAATAATAATAATAATAACACCGACTATGCTGAGACAAAGATCTGCCGCTAAGATAACTAGCATGCTTGCTAACACACGGCTGATCTGCAATATGGCATGACGGCCGGCTAACTTTTACACATGAGCATTAACATCCTCAATATCAATCAATTAGAAACGTTTAAATATCCACGCGTATATTTACCTGTTATCTAATAAAACTGGGTGATTCTTGTTTTATGCGTTTATTCTGACCCGATTTAAAATCCAGATTTGCAAATTGGGCAGCACAAACGACGGCGTGCGTCCGAACCTTTTTAGCTACTTGCGTCGAGAGAGGAAATGACGTCAGCGTAGCCCGCCTGAGCAACTGCCACCTGGCGGAGCGGCGAGTAGACAGCTAACAACACCGCAAACTGCTTTAAAGACATAGCCTGAGGGCAAAAAAACTTTTTTTTTTATTTATCAAGTCATCCTTTAAAGATACATATTTCTAGTATAGAAATTATCACTTTAATACATTATATGGCCAAAAGTATGTGGACACTGGACAGTTGAACATCCCATTCCAAAACCATTGGCATTAATATGGAGTTTTTCGTCCCCCTTTACTGCTAGAACAGCCTCCACTTTTCTGTGAAGGCTTTCCACTAGATTTTGGAACGTGGCTGTGGGGATTTGTGTTCATCCAGCTACAAGAGCACAAAAGGTTGGGCGCCAACGTCCAGCAAGAAGTCAGCGTTCCAGTTCAACCCAAAAAAATGTCCATAGGGGTTGAGATCAGAGCTCTGTGCAGGCCATTTGAATTCTTCCACTCCAACCTTGTCTTTATGGACCTCGCTTTGTTTGGGCCTCTTAGTTCCCGTGAAGGGAAACTGTAATGCTACAGCACACAAAGACATCCTATACAATTGTGTGCTTCCAACTTTGGGCAAGACCCACATGTGGGTGTGACGGTCAGGTGTCCACAAAATTTTGCTCTTATAGCGTATGTCTAATTTCAGTTCTATTTATACGTGAAATATGCCTCAAAACAGTCAAATCACTATAGCTATACTCTTACACCTTTACACAGTAAGTTAACAACAAATTCATTCATTCATTTTCAGTAAGCACTTTATCCTGGTCAGGGTCACAGTGGATCGCTGGGTGTGAGGTGTGTATACGAACTGCGTGGGCAGTCAGATATGAAGCTTGTGTGACAAAAAAAAGCCATGTTTATTAACATAGGAGTGTATTGGGTGCTCATGCAGCACTGAGAAATGCGTTTATTGCAGTAAATACTTTATCCTGGTCATGGTGGTTTAAATGACTACTTCGTTTGTTAGAAAATATCATGAGCAGATGCAAGCAGAAATAATAATTACAGGAGTGGGCAGTATTGGTCAAACCTTATGCTGGAGCAGCTGGGATTGGTCAGAATTCCTTCGGGAGCGGGCAGGATTGGTCAGAATTCCTTCGGGAGCAAGCAAGACAGGTCAGAACTCCTTCAGGAGCAAGCAAGACTGGTCAGAATTCCTTCGGGAGCGGGCGGGATTGGTCAGAACTCCTTCGGGAGTGGGCGGGATTGGTCAGAACTCCTTCGGGAGTGGGCGGGATTGGTCAGAACTCCTTCGGGAGTGGGCGGGATTGGTCAGACCTCCTTTGGGAGTGGGCGGGATTGGTCAGACCTCCTTCGGGAGTGGGCGGGATTGGTCAGAACTCCTTCGGGAGTGGGCAGGATTGGTCAGAATTCCTTCGGGAGCAAGCAAGACTGATCAGAACTCCTTCGTGAGGGGGCGGGATTGGTCAGAATTCCTTCGGGAGTGGGCGGGATTGGTCAGAATTCCTTCGGGAGTGGGCGGGATTGGTCAGAACTCCTTCGGGAGTGGGCGGGATTGGTCAGAACTCCTTCGGGAGTGGGCGGGATTGATCAGAACTCCTTCGGGAGTGGGCGGGATTGGTCAGAACTCCTTCGGGAGTGGGCGGGATCAGAATTCCTTCGGGAGTGGGGAGGATTGATCAGAATTCCTTCATGGGTGGGTGGGATTGGACAGAATTCCTTCGGGAGCAGGATTAAAGGATTAAAATAATGCTAGAAGTTAGGATTTTACAAAATGGATGCATCTGACCACCTGGCATACCATCCAGCATGGATTCCAGTATGTTTTTTGGAGGTGGGAGGAAATACAGTATGCAACATTTAGAATATAATAAGGTTTCAGATTCTTACATTTACTGAATATGTTTTTGGGACAGTTATGAAATTACAAACTATACATCTAGCCCAGTTGTCAATTAATTAGGTACGCCTATACAAGTGACTGTGTTAAGTGTTCATTGGAAAAAATAACCACCACAAGACCACTGCTGGCCAGCTGTTAATTAGGCAGAGGATCATTCTCAGTACAGCAGTAACACTAATATGGTAGTGCGTGGTGCCAATATGAGTGCATTAGACACAGCAACAATACTATGCATACAGACACTGTGTGTTTTGTGACACAAATTGTCATATCAGTGTCACTGCCACACAACTAGAGAGGGATAGAGGGGGGGTGGTGAAAGATGGGATAGCGGGCCTCACAGCCGGTAATGTTGCCGTCTCACATGTCCAGGGTCCTCGAGTTGACCCTGAGCTTACGTAACTGTTTGTGCAGAGTTTCACATTCCCTCCATGTCCACATGAGTTTCCTCCCACGTCCCAGAAAAAGCATGCCAGTAGTTGGACTGGCTACTCCCTAAGTGTGGAGGAGTGTGTGAATGCGTGTGTGCATGCGTGTGTGCGTAGTGCCTTATGATGGACTGGCGTCACATCCAAGGTGTATTCCTGTCTCACACCCAAGAACAAGAATCTCAGGCTGTCAGACACAGGGTCATCACAACTGGACAACTGAAGATTAGGGAAAAAAAAAAAAGAAATCACCTGGTCTTTTTCCAGACTTCAACTGTCCAGTTTGGGTGAGTCTCTGCCCATGATAGCCTCAGATTCTTGTTCTTGGCTGAGAGGCGTGGAACCTGATGTGGTCTTCTGCTGTTGTAGCACATCCACCTCAAGGTTTGACATGTCGTGCGCTCCGAGATGCTTTTCTGCTCACCACAGCTGTAAAGAGTGCTTACTTGAGTTACTGTAGACTTCCTGTCAGCTCAAACCAGTCTGGTCATTCTCCTCTGATCTCTCTCAACAAGGTGTTTCAGCCTTCAGACCGTCTGCTCACAGGACATAAACTCCAGAGACTGTCGTGTGAGAAAATCCCAGGAGATCAGCAGTTTCTGAAATACTCAAACCTGCCCATCTGGTACCAACAACCATGCCATGGTTAACGACAGACCACACTTATTCTTCATTATGATGTTTGATGCGAACATTAACTGAAGCTGATTGGATAACTGCACAAATGAGCAGGTGTACACGTGTTCCCGTTAAAGTGGAGGGTGAGTGTATATTATTACTATTTATAAACATTATGTATACAACAATATGATTATTAAAACCTTATATGCAGGTAGCCATTCAACTTCATTCAAATGCATAAAGCAAACACCACAGCATTATGTTCATACAAAAGTACAGTTTATTGTCACAAATAATAATAAAAATCACCATTTCCTCTATTGAGAGAAGTCAGATGGGAGGAAAAAAGCATGTTGCCTACAACAGTTTGGTTTTGTTCCAATACTTTCCAGTGTGGCTGCTGATCACTGCAGGGATCGTAGGCATTCCTTCACAAAAGTCAATATCTGTAAGACTGGGGCTTGAGTTCGGGGGAGGGGAAAGAAAAAAAAAAAAAAAAAAAAAAAAGATGCATAAACTATTACAATGGGCAGTAGTGTCGCTTTCATTCGCCCACGCATTTAAAACAAAGGGTGCAGAGGATGAAAAGAATTTTTAAAAAAGTAACGCGGATATCCGATAGCTTTCCTAAAACATAAACGAGGGCTCTTCGATGAGTCAGAAAAACGCCATATCCGTCTTTACCTCCATTTCCCTGCTGCTTTGAACTGACCATAGTGCTATTCACATTGGTTAGAATTGCATACAGCTACAGTAGATTTATGAGAGCAAGTGACTTCACAGCAGTATGAGGAACTACAAAGCCAGTCTCTGTGTGTGTGTATGAGTAAGAACGGATGTTCAGGTGACAGTGTGTGGCTAAGAGAGAAAATAAGCAGAAAGAAACACACACACAAAAAAAAAAAAAAAAAAAAAAAAAAAAATTAAGTAGAAAAAGTCTTAAAACAAAACAAAACAAAAAAAAAAAACCCACAGTTAAGACAGCTGGGCAGGGAAGGGAGGGACAGAGAGAAATTCAGGTAAATATATGAAGACGCTTCCTGCAAAAGGTGTTGTTTCCTTTCCTACGGTTGCAGCAGGCTCACAGGAAGTAGTCGGCCACCGGCTTTTTAGAGGGAATGCCTCTGGTTTCCTGTGGGGCAGCTTCAAATATAATAAACTCTTTCTGCAGGTGCTCGTCTAGCTCCAGGATGGCCGCTACATTCCCACACCTGACAGGGAGAAGAGAAAAATTACTCAGTACGACTCAGTACGAGTAAAATGAAGATAACAAAACAAAACAAAAAAAACGTTTACACACAGCACATTTCCACCATCACAGTGCTAAGAAAAAGTGTTCTCAGCACGAAAAATACATTTGGCTCCATTAGCCGGACTCAGATTGACGGACCAACAGCCACGGCTCAGAGGTCGGTCTTTTACATGACAGCCAACATGGGGGGGGGGTGAACAAAAGAGTGAGGATGATTTTAAAGATCCTTCTGCTTCTGGCTGCATAATCATTCAAACTGGTGGAAATGTGTGTTACTTCGAAATAAGGCTAACAGGTTTCCTGGCTCCCATCCCATGTCTGTGGAAACTACTGATGGTTTCGAAGTCCACATAAAGATAAATATGGACCTAATAAAATTTGAGGTTGTATGAAACTGACCACATGGTCTCAAAGACTTCCTGAATTAAGAAATAAATAAATGGAAATGCCTGTGTATGTGCCTGCATGCGCGCACACGCACACACACACACACCTATAGCAGTAGTTGGGTGCAGACCACACAGTGAGCACGGTCTCGTTGAAGTGCCACTTGTAGCCCTCCATGACGAGCTGGTGGGCTCGACAGATCATGTCTATATCATTAGCGGCGTTGAACTGGGCCACGACGTCACTGCCGAACAGGTATCCTGCTCCTCTCGGGCTCACTCCCCAGCCTGTGGTATCTGCACACAAACAGATTAGCGTTTAAATTATCGCACAGACTGATCCAACCTAGCTTTAATTCAAGCAATATCATCAACCCTATTTCATCCAATTGTATTACTCAATTATGTGAGGAATCAAACACTTGGGGCATGCTCTTAAAGGGGGGGGGAAGGAAAATAAATAAATAAATCAATCAATCAATGACAGGGTGGTGTGATGCAGCAGTGTTACTGTTACCACCCTTAAGTTTATTATATTTCCAATAACTGCCTTAGGTCCCACAGAATTTTATTCCTCTTACACCACAGCTATTTTTCCAATGATTAAAATTGTGTATTATAAACATTGTACTTTTTATCCATTTATAGTTATTGTTTGTTATTGTTATAGTTCCATGTTGTGGAACATCCACAAGACTAGTTAGTTCTTGGTATTCCTTACATTATAGCAAGCTATAAACAGTCAGACTTTTTTTTTTCCTCTTTAAGTTAATAAGCCAAAAACAACAACAAAAAAAAAAAGTCCTCTGCTTTACAAAGCGCCAACACTGGAGACTCCTTCCATCAATGCTTACATCTCACCGTTACTGTAGAAGCTATAGTGTATTAGAATGAGTGCACTAATTTAAACCTGTGATTTGGCTTGCAGCCGGCACTACTGTCAGGGCTGCAGTTGTAGAAAATTAAATCAACGTCTTCTGACCAATCAGATTCAAGAATTCAACAGTGCTGAGATAAAGTACATATTACATACAAATTTATACAGCGGTGGAATACTCGAATAGATGAAAAATTTTGGGGTACCATTCCATCTCAGTGCTATTCATAACATAAGGGTTTCTGGGAGATTTCCAGAATCTTCTAAAAAATATCTTCACATGCTTAATTGTAGTTTGTCATTGTTGCCGGTGTGTACAAAAATGTCTGAAATGGATCAGATTGGGATAAAAGAATCAGGGTTACATTGATTCAGTTGCCAAAGTTATTGTGAATCCCAAAAATCCTGTGTTACCTTCAGGGTCTGACCACAACAGGTCGCACATGGGCCCGTCGTGTGGCACTTCCTGTTTCCTATCGATGGTTCGGATTTGGTCCAAAGTCTGGATAGAGGGCGAGAGGCCTCCGTGCACACAGAAAATCTGCAGGGCAAACCCGAGACCACGACATGATTCATATCAGGTTCTGACCAATGATTATCTGACTTCTTAAAATTGAGATAAGATTCATGCTAGACATAATACAAGCATAGTAACTAACTTATAAAGATAATGAATGCTAAATACTCTGCACAAGCTAGCTGCCAATTATAAAGTAAGGCTTACACTTATAACTCACCACACTGTAACTACCGCTATTTGTACATGTACTACATTTATACACCAAAGCAAACACGATAAATAAAGGTGCTTGATGGTGGTTAAAAGCACTGTGGTGCATGCTGATGCGTAGTGGAAAATAAGCTAGTCAGGCTTTCCTCTTGTGGTAAAAGCTGTGCAAAACGTTCTGTCTCAGAACGGCTTGACAAACAGTGTCTGTGGAGAAGAAAATGGCTGTGCCTCTGCTGTTACAGAAGGGTGTGTTTAGTCTGTTGGATTTGAGAAACACAAACTCCAGCTGTGCTGTTTTATACACAGGATGTTGCATCTGGCAGCAATAACTGAGCCATTTCATAATACACCACCATCTACACATACGGCGCACACACACACACACCACTTCTGCCTAGTGATGTTCAGTTGAAATGCACATACAGTGAGCTCCTAGTGCTAAGGTGTTTAAACTGAGAATGTTTCAGAGGCAGCATTAGTCAAAAAAAGTTATCCAACAGTACTACATTCTCCACTGAGCAGGGCCTTTAACGCTGTCTACTCCAGCAGCGTTGTATCATGGCTGACCCTGTGCTCTGACCAGAACTTCCTAACAAGCTGGGATATGCGAAGAGAAGAATTTCACTGTACTGAATGTGAAAAATAAAGGCTTTCTTCTTCTTCTAAATACGATATTATCCAAATAAAAAAACCAAACCAAAACAAAGTGAGCTAGTGATGAGTATTTTTTTTTTTGTTTGTTTTAGACTGACCTTGCCGTCGATGATGGCCGACAGGGAGAGGTAGTCGAAGATCTCTGTGCAGTACCTCCACACCGTGACAGAGCCGTACTTCCTTAAGCACTCGTCGTAGAAGCCGTACACCTGCGTGATCTGTCTGGACTCGTGGTTACCTCGGATCAGCGTGATTCTGTCAGGGTAGCGCACCTGAGGTGGACCGTGACAAACTTTAGACCGATAATTCACTTTAAAGTCCCTCTAATGTACCCTGGTAGAACTTTAACTTTGTCTCCCAGCACGATGGCCTACGCCAGGCTCCGAGATGCTAAAGCACTGATCATTTTCCTAATCTGTGTTAATAACTGGGCGACACTGGCTCAGACAGCCGTTATTCAAATCCCTGGCCCTCAAGCCGCTCAGCTCTACGATCGGATGTACGTCTACTTCACTTTAGGCCATTTTGGATAAAATGCTTAGGCACGTAAACACGTCTGAACTAAACAAACAATAAGAACAGCTTTGAGAAACCAGATACAAACCTTAAGAGCCAGGAGCAAAAGGAAAGTCTCAACACTGTAAAAGCCTCTGTCCACAAAATCTCCCATGAAAAGGTAGTTTGTCTCTGGAACATCACCTCCCACCTGTACAGAAAACAAGTCCATTTAAACATGCTTTTAAATTATATAACTTTTTTTTTTTTTTTTTCCCCTCCATGCTGCGAGCAAAAGATCTTTTAACTTTATAAAGTAAACAGAACCAGAAATCCAATTTCTATAACTAAAAAAAAACTTCAGAGATAATCGGTTATATTATATAAAGCGAAAAAACTCCAATGGGCTGCCTAGTCCCATGGCTGAAAGACCAATTAACTAGACTAAAAGTGGCAACTAACACCAGTCTGACCTAAAGTAAGGCTGATTAAACGCGTTGAAACAGACAAGGGGAGAACGAGTGAGTGCATGAATTATCGTGAGGGGCGACTTCATGTAGTCAAAAACCTTTATCCTCTCTTGATAATGTCTCTGGTGATGAAGCGTCGTGTTTGTGGCAGAAAGTCTTTCGCTAGCGTCTTCATTCTTGAGCTGACTGTGGTGTGTTAGCAACCCCTTATTCTGGAGAGATCTGTCCAAGCCGATTAAGATGGCTAGTAGAAACAGAAACGGTTCTATCAACAGCTGGATTACATCCTTGGTATGTGTATGTGTGTGTGTGTGTGTGTGTATATAGTGCAGCAGGTATTGGGATTAGGAAATATGTGAACTAATTGGGGTGTGTTGTATTTAAACAAGCATATCAAATTCAAATTCTTCCTTGCATGATTCAGTACAGAGTTGAGTTTTTTTCCCCTCTGGTTGTGACGAGCAAGTGTCTAAAAGAAAATTTTTTTTAGTGACGTTTATATGAACAGCTTGTGGAACAGCTTGTACACTGGGCAACTGAATGGAAAAACTGAGAGCCCAGACAGGTAATCTGCATGTCCTGGGCAGGTTAGTGATGCGTCCACCCCTGTCTGTAATACTAAGAGCACGATACTGTGATCCGTGATTGCTTTACAATATCAGTCGATCCTGCATTTTTTTGTATGCTGGACTTTTATGGCTCAGTTATAGTTTAATATCACTATTAATCACGGTGGTTAACTAGAATTTGAGCGTAACTGAAGATCTCGGTCTTTTGATTTCTTATTTATAGTCCTCACTAAAATATATGTTAGAATGTTTCCAGATTTGCCATTTCCGGCCAATATAACACACGTTTAAATCCAATACCTTAACTGAACACGTTACATGTGGGTGGAAATGAAAGACTCACTCTGAATAACTCCTTCAGGTCATAAAACTGTCCGTGGATATCACCGCACACCTGGGAGGGGGAAAAAGATCATGAGATATTATAATCAATCTGCATGTTCATACAGGCACAATAGCACACACACACACACAAAAAAAGGGAACATAACCATCCAAAAAAAAAGTAGTCTAAAGGGCTGAGAGTTTGTTGTTCACATGGCCGTGAGCCGAGTGTGTTCTTGACACTGTGGTTTTTTTCAAAGCTTCTCTCAACATCACTGTTTTTTTTTTTTTTTTTTTTATAGCCATGACACGTACACAAGAAATACAAACGTCAAAATGTTAATCGGTACATCGGCACCGATCCGATCTGGTATAACCGGCTAGATCTGATCCGAGCAAATATCTATGACATTTAAACGCGAGCTACATTTGCATGACTTTGCTGTTTACTAAATGAAGCATGCTTTATACTTTGAGCTTATAAACAAAATTAAAATCCCATAAGATCATACACTTTTTTTTTTAACATGTTTTCCAAGATTAAGCAAACATTTGATCTTGTTTCATTAAAAAAAATGATTTAATTCCCAATGGCCAGTTCATCAGAAATGCTCTATAATGTGACATGAACAGCAGCAGCCCTCTTTCGCGCAGCACGGTGTCTCATCATGATATTCATCATCTTTTTTCCACAACATATGAAACGGCGCTATCTAGCACATCTCTGACGTAAAACAAACGTCTTCTTAACCCCTGTCTGAGGTTTTATGTGATATTTCTCCAGCATGAGTGTCTCAGTTATGTTATAATCGTGTGCTGTTGTAGGAAGACAATCAGCAACAGGGTGGTGCAATGTGGTCTGATGCAAAGCAGAGTTACTGCTACCTGTGTTTTCATTACTGTTATGGTTACCACGGTATTAAAAGATTCGGTTTATAGTTGCACTTCATGTTGTACAATGTCTGTGAGACAAGTTATTTCCTGTTAATAAACAGATGTTCCCTCACCAGTCTCTCTTTTCTTCTTCTTGAAGTTAAACCAAAAAAAAAACAAAAAAAAACCCCTCAATTTGTCACGTTACGAGGAAACCAGAAACCTCCGTCTCTATGTCAACTAAACAACTTCTTCAGCACAATAATGACTGTAGGTTTTTCTTTGTTAAATAACATCAAATGAGTTGGTTATACGACGAGGACGCGTTAGGAGGAACATTCAGCAGTGCTGTGGTATAAATGTAGCTAGACAGTTCCATAGATCTTAAAAGGTAGGACGGTGTACAATACTTCTACGGCGTTCGACCACAGGTCCGACTCAGAATTCCTACTTGGGAGTTCAGCAAGTGACATTAAAATCAACATGGCTGCTCCCAAAGCATCAACGGTAAACAAAAACACGTAAACAAAGTCTCTCTCAAAGAGACGTGACGCCAGCCAACCGCATTTAAAAAAATTTTTTTTTAAACTGCCGATCGGGCCGTGTCATGGGGCAGCATAATGTACACAGAGGAAGGTGACATCCGCCCCTTTCCGCATACATGAACTCACAGAGCGCCGTCATTGGCTAGTCCCGCTGTGTCTCCGAATCACGGGTGGCTATTCGAACTTGTGGTCTCCAGGCGACAGGGCGTACGTTAGATTAGCGCTAGATGATACTACTAATCATACTAGAAGAAACCATTTTACAGATTATGCATAGACTTAATGTAACTCTACGTTACACAGACATGTAGGAGGATGGGTTAGGCCCTGAGAAAACTGCAATCTGAGTCTTTCCCAATGACGCCGGCAGGAGAAAACGAGATTTCCGGACTCTGAGCACAGATGAAAACATTTCAATAATCCACTTGACTCCCATGAGCCGTTCAGTTCTGACGAGTCATTTAATTACAGTGATTCAGAGGATTCCCTTTACTTACTGTGACTGGAGAATCCACCCTCTGTACATTACTCTCTTCTACAAGAATCTCTCTAGAACACAAACAGACCAAAACAAACCCACACTGCAATTAGGAGGGAAATACATGCGAATGCAACATGCATACGGAAATACTCTTTTCTCTCTGGATGCCATTTATCTAGTCTAGCATAACTGCTTCAGATATCTTTGTTACGGAATACGGCGTTAAATCCGTATCGAGCCGCCGTTAGTCAGAGGGCCTTTCTGTGACATTTATTACCTGGCTTTGGCGCACAGAGCCTTGACCTCGTTCTCCTTGATGAGCTCACATCTCCTCAGCTGGTCGATCTGTCGGTCCAGATCACTGATGTCACCCATGGTGAAGTGCACAGAGCAGGCTGAACTGTTTCTCCCCCCACACACACACACTTACACACACACACTCGCCCAGACAAGACGCTATCTGGAGACGGCACTGGTGTGGAAGGGATCCTGACGCTAAACACACCTGAGAGAATAAAGAGAGAATAAAACCACGTTACGAACAAACTTTTTCTTCAGAGTGTCTCCACACAGGGAAATATTTCAATCCTAATAATATTAAGAGACTAGTTTTTGTTTTATTAAGTACGCAAGTTCATGAAACTAATAAAAAAAATAATAAATAAATAAAACAACCAAAGTAAAACCCCACGTAGTGTCCTGCATTAAATGAAACGAAATAAACCGACTTGAGAAGAAAAACAGAATAAAGAAAATGGCGAATCTGCTAAACCTCCAAACATCACTCATTAACCATGCAAACAAAATGTCAATATCGGTAGCACTCCGCAAAGACAACTCCCACACCGACTTAAAACGATATAAACAACTTGTATTACCTGGTACTAATGTAAAAAAAAATATATAAAAAATAAAATAATTAAATCTTAATGCAATAAGAACGTGTTTGTTAGCGTGTTTGTTCTGTGAAAAAACCAGTTCCAGCCAGCAGAACCAAACTGACGCAAACACTAATAATTAGCGTGCTAGTTTCGTTTAGCATAGCTTAGCATAGCATAGCCAACTCACACGGAGGAGCTCAGGTCCGCGTTCGTTATAGTTTCAAACAGACCACGTTCTTATCGGCGTTTATTATATCATTTATTCATATATTCACGATTTAGATACAGGTTGGGATGTCATGTGTTAAAGGTGCTCGGCTGTGGAATGCTAGCCCAGGCTCGTCAGAGCACCGTTAGCTTATCGTACCAGATACCTTAACTGAATCAACGCGACACATTAAGGACACAATTCTAACGTTTTCTCAACTTAATAAAATAAAGTAAATAAAAAAAAAACACACTTCTGGATTGTTGTACACGACCCGCGAATTTTCCGCGAACCAAAAGAGACGGCGTGTTAAAAGAAATTGAACATTAAAATATCGACGAGTGAGTGTTAGCTTAGCTTAGCTTAGCTTTAGCGTAGCCGGGCCTGGTAGATTTTTTTACGACAGCGGTACTTCGGCTAAAACCTACAACTGCGTGACACTGAACTCAACACGGTTATGACAAAGCGATTAAAAGTGGTTGTTTAAATTACCTGAAGCACTTCACTCGGATTTAGACAGAGTTCGGAAAGACCGAGGAAACTTCTCCTGTGCGAGTCGTTTTCTTTCACCCGGCTCGCCGTCTTTTTTTTTTTTTTTTTTTTTCCCTCATTCGACACCATCTACCGGCGTCTAGCTCCGCCCCTTTCTTCCGTCGTCATCATCATCATCATCATCTCGCCATGACTCCATCCCATACACACGTATGTCTATGCTCCATCCTAAACAGCTCCCTAGTGGACATGTAGCGCATTCCAATAGGGCACAAAATCCATTACGTCATACACTATGTAGTGCTTTTATTTAGGGGATTGGAACACATTTTGAATACATCCTTCGTGTCCCGCTTACTTAAAGAATCTCCCTCGCCGCCTGAAAGCTAGTGAAGATTACTACCGAGTTTTTTCAGTCAGTCGGATCATTTGGTTAAACTCACCAATAAGAGTCGACTCTTTGCTCACTACCTGTTTATTATTATTTTTAATCCAAAGCGGACAAACTCGATTGCTGTCTATGGATTAACTTGTTTCATGAAATCTTACACTACCTTCTAATTGACAAAAGAACCTTCTTAAATTGATTTTTCTATTTAAACGACTTGAAAATCCGTTTGAACAATTGCTATGCTGCCTCAAACACACAGCTGAAGAGTCGAGTCGAGTCAAACTCACGCCTCACCGTTCAAGAACAGATGAGATATTGAAAATTGGATTTTATTTATTGGATATTGGATTTTATTTGAACTACACAGATAATGATAATGATAGTGATAATAATAATAATAATAATAATAATAATTTTAAAAATCCAAACGACTCATATGCGAGTCGGCTCTCAACGTTCACTCAAAAGAACCGAGTCGTTCCAGAACGACACACCACTTCAAAAAGCCAGCAAACAGCAAACCAGTTTATAGTATAGCAAGAAAGTGTGTGTGAGTGTGTGTCTGTGTGTGGACTGCTGAGGAAGGACTTTGTCCGACACGTCCTGTTACTAGATCTACATCTATTTAATCCTGATCTAGAAGCTGTGTCTACTACAATTAACTTTTACTATATCCGCCTATCTACAGTAGAACACATAAGTATTCACCCCCTTGAACTTGTGCACATTTTTTGTAGTGTTACAAGCTGAAATGGACTTCATTTGGATTATGTCATGATGTGACAGATGTTAAAAAGAGATTTCCATGGATGTAATGTGATTAAATTTCTCTGACAGAGTAACAAGAATGCCTACATTCATAAAACAGAGGGGGAAAAAACAATTTATTGCTCATCTATCAATCTGTCTGTCTGTCTAATCATAATAAAAACTTACACCACAGCAAGGTATCTCGTTTTAAACAAATATTTTAAATATTAACATACATTATATCTCATTTAAACACTAATTTATCTACATTGCACAGATGTGAAAATAAATGTAATTCATCCTCTGTTAAATTTCTTTTACTCTTTTGCAGTTTTTTTGAGTTTGCTCTTCAGCTCTGCCATCATCATGGGGCTGCCCATCCTGCACACACACACACACACACACACACACACACAAAACATTTGTTGATGACATTGAATAATGACACAAGAAACATCAGCAATAATGTCTAATTTTGTCTCGATATGTAGTATTTTACATACGGGTGACAAATTAAAGGGGGGACAAATTAAATGGGCAGTTATGCTATGGGGGACACAGGCCCACTTGTCCACTTAGATGGAAGGTTCATTTCTATCCTGATGGGAGTGGTCTCTCCCGGGATGACTCCGCCCCCCATCCACAGGGCACCAGGGCTCCTGAAATGGCTGAACGAGGACGGAAATTGTGTAAATCATATACTATGACCTACCAGTCAGACGAGACCTTCCGAGACGCGTAGAATCAATGCCAAGGTGCACTGAAGCTGTTCTGGTGGCCCAACACCTTACTAACACACTTTATGTTGTTTTTTATTTAATTTCTCACCCATGTATACATAATAAAATAGACAGCTGTACCCAGGTTGTCTTGGTGGTGTCCATTTTGGTTTTTGAGGTGACGTCTCTTGCTTGACATTATCATCTGCTGACTGTGAGCCCGAGTCAGATTTCTGCATGATAGACAGTAGGTACTGTTGTTATAATACTACGACTTCCACATCCAGTAATTCAAATCCAGTAATATATTGTCTAATTACCGTTTGTGAACACTGCATACATACTTTAAGTTGAAATATCAGGTTTTGCTTTTTATTTTTATGCCTGTACCTGTGATGTTACACTCTCTGAATCTTCCCCATCTCTCATTTTTCTTCCAGTTTCAGTTTTTCTCAGTGCAGGGAAACCAGCACCCAGACCTCAACAACAGAATGAGAGGAAGTCACTATTTCATAACACCAAAATATACCTGCATACCCCCCCCCCCCCCTAAACTATATATACATATACTGAGCTGTCCTCAGTAACATATGCTAATGCACAATGATGTGGTAATTTTCTAAAACATCCGGTCATTATAATGAAATTAAATTTGGCATTGTCAAAAAGGCAGCTTTCCCACAATCCAGATGTAGAATTAGATCCCTAATGAAACAGTGGCAAGAAAAAAAAACTCCCTGAGATAACACGAGGAGGAAAAAAATCTTGCGAGGAACCAGACTCAAAAGATGACCAATCCTTGTCTGGGTGACACCGGACAGAGGGATTATACATTACTTTTCTACAACTCTATATGTAGTCAAACATTTTTAAGCGTGTTTAAAGGATGTGTGTTATGAGCAGATTGTCAATAAGAGTCCTGGAATATGCACAGGACAGTCTTTAATGATTACAGAAGCTACAAATCTACAATATCCAAGTGAGATTATCCATTGAAACAGGGGCAAGACTTAGCTATAAATAGTATAAAGTGCTAATCTTAAGGGTATCCATGTAGGACCATACACAACATGAACCCACTACTATCACATGAACTGCATTGTACATGGATACAACCAACCACACTGGATGAGAGTCCATTGTATACACCTGCAATTCATTTTAATAGTCATAGTCAATAAGAAATGCATCAGAGTTAAGGGACGGACTATCAGGGTGGGAAGTGATATGAGGCATTGCAATCAAGAAAGGTGCTACAACCATATGCCCAGTAGAACTCGACATGACTCGTAACAAGTTTACTAAAATAATGCCAAATACGATCAAGATGGCCAATCACATCTTGCTATTCAGAAAATTAACATATTTCAACGTTTTATAGCAGATCAGCGAACGTCCATCCCAGTTTCCTGGGGAGACGGACATTTTAGATTTGAAATGACCTCAGAACCCTCCCTTTTAATGATGTGTATCCACTTTCTTGCTACTTTAATAGGAACACCTGTACACCTGCTCATTAATACGAGTAGCCAATCATGTGGTTGCAGTTCAATGCATACAATCGTGCAGAGACACGATATGTTGACGTTCACATCGAACATCAGAATTGGGGGGACTTTAACTGTGGCATGGATCTCGAGCCGGACTGGATGGTTCGAGTATTTCAGAAACTGCTGATCTCCTGGGATTTTCACACACAACAGTCTGTAGAGTTTACATAGAATGGTGCCAAAAACAAAAAAAAAAAAACAGTCAACAGCAGTTTTGCAGGTGGAAACGCCTTGTAGACGAGAGAGGTCAGAGAAGAATGGCCAGACTAGTTCAAGCCGATAGGCTATGGTACACATTGGGTTCTGCTCCTGACAGCCAAGAACAGGAAGTCTGCAGGATCACCAAAATCATGGACCATTGGAATAATATGGCCTGATCTGTCCAGTTTCAAGCCAGGTGTTCCTATTAAAACGTCAGTGTTTGTCTGACAAGGTTTATCATCTTTGGTTGTGCTGGCACTTTATTACAAGTTACTCTTTTGACTTGCAAGACAGTATTATTTATAGTTTGTAGAACTATAATGTAGTGCTCCGTGTATGAGCACTTATACCAATGTTCATGTTTGATGTTGTGTTGAGTCTCAATGTGTTCTTCCCTATAACTGTTTTGCACTTGTTTCTGGTCAATCAATGGTAGCAAAGCCTTTTAACACTTCAAAAGCTCTGTGCTTGATCTGGACATACTCACTTGTAAGTCTTTGCATAATAATAATAATAATAATAATGATAATAATAATAATAATCCTTACTCTAGATTTATCAACTCACCAGGGAGTTTGAATCCAATCACACCTTTTGGTACTGATGCACCTTCTATATGACTCTTTTTTAGAAAGCTGGGCTGTGAAGGATGAGGAGGCGCCAAGGGCTCTACGGAAGCCATGTTTATAAGCATACGAGGGTCTTTCGGGGGTCGAACGAGAGGGTTTTTCACAGCGATCTTCGACTTCTGGACTGTAAAGTCCAAGGATGACGCCTACAATAGTGTAATAAAAATAACAACAGCAGTCACCTCAAACATAAATTCCAGAAACGATCAATACACGTTACTCCAAGTGCATTAATCAGTATTTTACCTGTGATGGAAGTAAAAGATCTGTTAATATAGATGGTTTATCCTTGTCATCGTCTCCTGCCATTTTTTCTAACCCTCTCTTCAGGACAGGTCTGCCTCTTTCTTCTACGCCCTCCTTACCGTCTACTACTGATTCTTCATGTTCAACTTTGTCTTCATGTTCTTTGCTAATTTCCTTTGATGCTTCTGATTCAGAAAAGACTAGATGACACTTCTCCTTTTCTTCATCTGTGACAGGTTCTTCCATTTTTTCCACCGACTCCATCTCCCCACCTGTTGAAACTACCATGGTTTCAATATCTGTCATTTCTGCCACCAATTCTTTCTCACATTCCCATGTGTCATTCAGTAATTCCACATCCATGTAGCTCTCTGACGTTTCCTCATGGCTTTCAAGTTCACTTTTATGCTCTTTTCTTTCAGGAGCCTCCAGTTCTCTCAATAATTCCCTCTCACTATCCTCCGATTCCTTTGTCAAGCCACTCGTTAGTTCCTCCACAACTCCCAAACAGGATGCGACATCCTTTATTTCATCCAATAATCCAGTCTCTGCCTCATCGGTCCTCTCTTGTTCTTCTGTATCTTTCTGTGAGTCCCTCTGCATCTCCAATGTTTCCTGTTCTGAATCCCTCTCCAGTAAGTACAAAGCCCCTGAGGGTCCAATCTGAAGTCTATGTGATGAGGTTTCAACAGCTGAATCTTGCACTGTGCACTCATCCTGATTTATCTGATCCTCTAATGGGGTCTCGTCGAGAATCGACTTATCACATGTGTTTTCTACAAGAGAAATGTCACATTCGGGTTGAGCTTGCTCGCATTTCAGTTGGCCCCTGCTCACTCCAGCTACTTCACTGAGTGGTTCAAACATTTCAGCTGTCTGTTCAGGAGAGCTGGACTTTGCTTCCACTTTAAGTTCAGCTTCACTGGAGAACTCATCCAGTTCCTGCAGTGAAGAACTTTGCATTTCATCAACAGACTCGACTGCAGTTTCGTCTAATTGCTCGAGAGGAACTGACTTTATTTCACTAAATGCTTCCTGTAAAATTTCGTTTATTCTTGCATCAGCTGATTCTTCTAGCAAAGACCCTTGTTGAAGGAAGCACTGACCCATTATTTCCTGTACAGCCACCTCTTCTCTATCTATGGGCTGCTCGTGAAAGCTAGTCTCTCCCTCAGCTGATTTCTTCACATCCACTGCAGCAACTTCTGCTCTGAATTTTGATGTGGTTTCAACAGTTTCCGTTTGGTTTCCTGTCTCTGTCTCTGGTCGTGTAATGGCTCCCTCAACATCTTGTTTAGTCATTACCTCTAGTCGTCGTGATGCATTGTGATCGTGAACTGTATCTTCTAACTGCTTGAGTTCTACATTCAGGGCCTCCTCTGATGTGGCTTTTTGCTCTTTACATTGTTCTAACTGCTGCGATTTCATTGTAACAGCCAAATTATTGTCCTCATCTTCAAACATCCTGCTGGGCTCAGACACTTTTTTGCATATTTCTGCATTTTCTATCTGTGCTGTCTCCAATAGTTCGCATTCAGTCTCCACATTTCTATCAATAACTTCAATTTCCTTGTCATAGACTTCCTGTTCTTCAACAATGTCAGTGCCTGTGAACTGCTCACATGCTGAGAACTCTTCATGATATCCATCCTTCCCTTTTCCCACAGTTTCTTGCTTTGTTTCCTCATTGTCATCTTCAATCACTTCCTTTTCTTGCAACAGTGTGGCATGTTCAGTCATTTCTACCTCCAGGTTGAGGCTGTCGTTTAAAGAGTCCCTCCCTTCCCATGTTGAGGCCAGCTGAATAAACAAACCCTCATCCACCATTTGTGATTTACCCCCTGCATTTTCATGCTCGGTCGGTACACGATTGCTTTGTTCTACCACATTTAGCTCATTTTTATCCTGATCATTAACACATTCCATTATCTTCTCCACGGAGACCACCTGGACCACTGCTGTATCTCCCATATCACACACAATTGCCTGTTCTTCAGGGTCTAAGTCTTGGTCAATAAACTCGCATTTAATTGGTTCTTCTTCAGTTTCATCATTCTCTCTCTTCATAATTTCATCAACATGTTCCTCTTCCTGTTTCCTTCCCTGCTCCTGCTTTTCTTCATTCCCCTCAACATTTAGATCTGCTTCCTTGGACAGTAAGTCTTGTCCAATAAACTCGGTTTTAATCGGTTCTTCTTCAGTTTCATCATACTCTCTCCTTGAGATTTCATCAACACCTTCCTCTTCTTCTTCGGATTTCCTTCTCTGCTCCTGATTGGTCTCATTCCCCTCAACATTTAGATCAGCTTCCTTTGTTAATAAGCCTTGTCCAATAAACTCGGTTTTAATCGGTTCTTCTTCAGTTTCATCATACTCTCTCCTTGAGATTTCATCAACACCTTCCTCTTCTTTGGATTTCCTTCTCAGCTCCTGACTGGTCTCATTCCTCTCAACATTTAGATCAGCTTCCTTGGCCAGTAAGCCTTGTTCAATAAACTCACTTTTAATTGGTTCTTCTTCAGTATCATCATTCTCTCTCTTTGAGATTTCATCAACACCTTCCTCATCCTCTTCCGGTTTCCTTATCTGCTCCAGGCTGCTTTCAAGCCTCACAACATTTAGATCGGCTTCCTTTGTTAATAAGCCTTGTTCAATAAACTCACTTTTAATTGGTTCTTCTTCAGTTTCATCATTCTCTCTCTTCATAATTTCATCAACATGTTCCTCTTCCTGTTTCCTTCCCTGCTCCTGATTGTTTTCATTCCCCTCAACATTTAGATCAGCTTCCTTGGACAGTAAGTCTTGTCCAATAAACTTGGTTTTAATCGGTTCTTCTTCAGTTTCATCATACTCTCTCCTTGAGATTTCATCAACACCTTCCTCTTCTTCTTCGGATTTTCTTCTCTGCTCCTGATTGGTCTTATTCCTCTCAACATTTAGATCAGCTTTCTTGGCCAGTAAGCCTTGTCCAATAAACTCGGTTTTAATCGGTTCTTCTTCAGTTTCATCATTCTCTCTCCTTGAGATTTCATCAACACCTTCCTCATCCTCTTCCGGTTTCCTTATCTGCTCCAGGCTGCTTTCACGCCTCACAACATTGAGATCAGCTTCCTTTGTTAATAAGTCTTGTTCAATAAACTCACTTTTAATTGGTTCTTCTTCAGTTTCATCATTCTCTCTCTTCATAATTTCATCAACATGTTCCTCTTCCTGTTTCCTTCCCTGCTCCTGATTGTTTTCATTCCCCTCAACATTTAGATCAGCTTCCTTGGACAGTAAGTCTTGTCCAATAAACTCGGTTTTAGTCGGTTCTTCTTCAGTTTCATCATACTCTCTCCTTGAGATTTCATCAACACCTTCCTGTTCTTCTTTGGATTTCCTTCTCTGCTCCTGATTGGTCTCATTCCTCTCAACATTTAGATCAGCTTCCTTGGCCAGTAAGCCTTGTTCAATAAACTCGGTTTTAATTGGTTCTTCTTCAGTTTCATCATTCTCTCTCCTTGAGATTTCATCAACACCTTCCTCATCCTCTTCCGGTTTCCTTATCTGCTCCAGGCTGCTTTCAAGCCTCACAACATTGAGATCAGCTTCCTTTGTTAATAAGTCTTGTTCAATAAACTCACTTTTAATTGGTTCTTCTTCAGTTTCATCATTCTCTCTCTTCATAATTTCATCAACATGTTCCTCTTCCTGTTTCCTTCCCTGCTCCTGATTGTTTTCATTCCCCTCAACATTTAGATTAGCTTCCTTGGACAGTAAGTCTTGTCCAATAAACTCGGTTTTAATCGGTTCTTCTTCAGTTTCATCATACTCTCTCTTTGAGATTTCATCAACACCTTTCTCTTCTTCTTCGGATTTCCATCTCAGCTCCTGATTGGTCTCATTCCCCTCAACATTTAGATCAGCTTCCTTGGACAGTAAGCCTTGTTCAATAAACTCACTTTTAATTGGTTCTTCTCCAGTTTCATCATTCTCTCTCCTCATTATTTCATCAACACCTTCCTCTTCTTCTTCTTCAGATTTTCTTCTCTGTTCCTGATTTTTTTCATTCACCTCAACATTTAGATCAGCTTCCTTGGCCAGTAAGCCTTGTTCAATAAACTCGCTTTTAATCAGTTCTTCTCCAGTTTCATCATACTCTCTCCTAGAGCTTTCATCAATACCTTCCTCTTCTTCTTCAGATTTTCTTCCCTGCTCCTGACTCTTTTCAGCCCTCTCAACATATAGATCAGCTTCCTTGGCGAATAGACCCTGGTTAATAAGCTCTTCATTTTCAGTTTCATCAAACTCTCTCCTTGGGATTTTCTTTTCCTCTTCCAGTTTCTTTGTCTGTTCCTGATTGGTTTCACTTCTCTCAACATTTAGATCAGCTTCCTCACTTCCAGAAAATTTTCTGTCAAGGTTCTTTATGTCTGCATCAATGCAAGCAGGTGAATCTTCTTGTTCAGTAAACTGCTGACTGTGAATTGTTCCCGACCCACTTTTAATATCCAAAGTTTTTTCAATATCCTTCTTCGTCTGCGATTTCTTGTCTATGCCCTCTGAGCTAGTGCAAGTGTGTTTGCTCTTGTCTTTTACTTCATGAGCATCATGAACCCTTTCCCACTGAATAGCAGCTGCCCGCACTCTAACCCCAGGATACTGCAGATCTTCTCTCGTCTTTCTCTCACTTGTCTTTGCTTCAGTGCTTTCTTTTTCTTCTTCCTTTACTTTTAACTCTTTATAACCCTTATTGATTGTTACAGTGTCTTCTCGTTTAAAATGCACATTGTGTTCCTCTTCATTCGTGACCTCTGGTCTGAGATATCTTCCTACAGTGCCTGTGAGGTAACCCTGTACAGACACAACAGTGAGAGAACAACAAAGTCAGTGTAAGAGCCATGTATTTTGTGTTTAGTTTCAGATGGTTTGGTCACATGGTAGCAAAAAGGGAATATAGTCACCTGTATGGCAGTATGGAGAGAGGGTGAAATACCCATAACCTTGTATAATGCATACTGGATATTGCCTGGCACATGAACTTATTTCTTGCGTCTGTCTTGATCATGCTTTTACTGTGTTGCAATTTAGTGCAACACTACTACATGGCCTTTAGTTTTTATATGCATGCCACACAGTGCTTCTCAGTGACTTTATTTTGTTACTTTAAGTTGCTATAATCAGTACAACACATTTCAGATATAACATGTCAAGAAAGAGCAAGACAGAATGGGTATTTATAAAAAAAAGAAAAAGAAAAAAAACCCCACACACAAAAAAAAACAAAACCCACTGATCATTACGTATATTTGCGACAGCATAGAAAAACCCATTGGATGTCAAAAACAGCCAATGAAAAATGGGTTTTGGCCAAAAGCCCCCCTCCAATAGTCTTTCAGTATATAATATATTTCGACACCTCAACTTTGAGGAACCATAAATATAATTCACATTAAATTCAAAATAATGTGGAGATGTTTTTATTCACTTTTTAATCTTACCTAGACTACGTTCCTGCAGACATCATGTTAGATAAGAAACAATCGATCGGCAAGATTTCTAAAACCGTGCGAGCTAACTGATTTCTTCACACAGTGAATTTCACACATCGATCAAGCTGTTAGATAGCCAGTCTAATCAATTCAGTTTGTAATCTGGTGTAAATGTCTCTTGCGCCACAGTCAGAATGAATTTTTTTTTAATCCAGATTTCTTCCTTTTCACTTTTGGAGGTAACCAGACGTTAAAATAGCGTGTACTTATAACTGTGGTTGAGATACGTGCAAAAGGGAAACATACAGTATATTTTAGTTCTGGAACAATGTAGTTTTCCAAACTACATATAGTAGTGAAAGTGAAAATAAGGAGAACTCACAGATTAGTGACACTTATCTTACATTACTGAATACACTAATTGAGAGAAAAACTGTGCAAGGCAGGGGGTCATTAGGACTGGCGTAAAAAAATTAGTAGGATCAACACCTATAAAGTATGGATAATCAGCACGTACTGAGCCTTTTTCACATCACTTGAACACTTTGCATGTTTGCTGGAACTGGAATGGTATAATACATTTCACAACTACACATGAAAAAAAAAAATGAGACTGTTAAATGTCATATAACCCTGTAGAAGCAATGCACGGGTTCAATTATTTGGTTAATCTTTGTTAAGCATTTTCCCTAAATTTGACAAGAAACTTCTGTATTTGCAAAAAAAAAAAAAGGGGAGGGGGGGCTTTTGCTAAAACAGCATTTAATCACTGATCACCTCGTGTTTGTTCTATAAAAATGGATTTCACAACGCTGAGGCCCTTCAATCAGCACCTTTATTATTAGTAGTAGTATTTAAAACAATACTGCAAAATGATAAGTTAGGTGTTGACTCTAACAGTGCGGACATGACTTCGCAACTGACACTCAGGCTGCTATTTTAGCAACAGTTTTTTTTTTTTTCAGACAGGAGACCAGTGGTAAGTATCATAGAAAATATGATGAAATGAACCAACTGTGCAAGGATATGTGCTGCAGTAGTGCAAGCTGGCATTGCTTTAGTAAAAACCTGGTTTTTGCACACCTGTACCTGTCTAAACGTGTCTGTCCCTTCTATGTTTCTTTCCATATTTCCTCCCTGATCCTTTTAGTATCTAAACATGCTTCCTCACCTCCAAAATATACTACACATCTGGATGAATTAGCTTTTCCCCCCCCCCCAGCAAAATTGCTCTTCTTTGCTTTTCTTGCCAAACACAGTATGTACTGTCAATCATGTTAACACCCTGATTTTCTCTCCATTTTCTTTACACAAATCCAGATTTAGATCCCCAGTGACCAAGCCTGAGGTGACGGTGCCATGGAAAATCTTTCTGACATATCATGAGGAAGAACCTTGATAGGAACCAGACTCAAAATGGAACGTAGCCTCTTCTGGCTGATACTGGATAGTGAGATTATAAAATCATTACAGTATACAGGTTTATACAAATGGAAATCTCGAGTGGAGTGTTGACCACATATTGGTTCACATCGATCCGGAAATATTCCAACAAAGCACTTTTACATGGAGCCATGCAAGATGTTGGCAAGATTTTGATTTTGGCAGTTTATCTCTATTACATAAATCACATAGCTAGCCTACGTCAGACGTTCTCAAACTTTCTGCAGGCATTTAAGTCACTCACTCACTTTCAGTGAGTGTTTATCCTGGTCAGTGTTGAGGTAGATCCGGAGCGTATCCTAGAAACACTGGGTGTGAGGTGGAAATACAACCTGGGAGGGATGCCAGGTTATCGCAAGGCACACACACAGTCACACCCAGGGGCAATTTTTCTTAGTCAATCCACTTACTGGTATGCTTTTGGGAGATGAAACCTGAGAACCTGGAAGAAACTTACATAGCCATGCGGAGAACATGCACAGAAACTCGAGCTCAAGATGGAACCAGGGACCTGGATTTTTGCACCTTATTTGTTAATATACACCATATGGCGAATAGTTTGTGGACACCTGAACGTCACATGCATATGTGCTTGTTGAACATCCCATTCCAGATTTAGTCCCCTTTTGCTGTTATAAATAACCTCCACTCTTCTGGGAAGGCTTTCCACTAGATTTTGGAGCGTGGTTGTGGGGATTTGTGCTCATTCAGCCACAAGAGCATTAGTGAGGTCTGGCACTAATGTTGGGCGGGCCGGGCCGGGCCGGGCCGGGCAGGGCAGGGCAGGGGTGAAGTCGGCGTCCCAGTTCATCCCAAACGTGTTCAGCGGGTCGAGGTCAGGGTTCTGTGCAGGCCACTCGAGTTCCAAACTTCCATGTTTTCATGGAGCTCACTTTGTGAACAGGTTTGGGCCTCTTAGTTCCAGTGAAAGGAAATTGTAATACTACAGCATATAAAAACATCCTATACTTTTATTGTGCGCTTCAACTTTTGTGGTAACAGTTTGGGGAAGGAATACACATGGGTGTGATGGGCAGGTGTCCAAAAACCTTACAGTTTTTGCATATATAGTGCCATATAGTGTGTATCGAATGTTATAAGCTACGTTTGTCTAGTATTTCAATGTCATTTGCTGCTATCTATAGCTTTTTAGTCTTGAACTATACATTTAGAGAACAAGTTATTTGGATTTAATCCGTTCGATTCAAGTGACCAGCATAAGCTACAATAAGAACTTAATAATAAATATGACAATAACTATCGGACGTCAATGATAAATTAAATAACGATCACAGACCCTACTTTGACAGCCAGCGCTACTTAACTGGAGACTAATCATCAGAACCACTGGATCAGAACCTGAGGGCAAGGGGTCCAAAAAAAAAAAAAAAAAAAGATAATTTAAACATATCTGAGGTAAAGTTAGTAGTCTCACACACCCTCAGGAAACAGGCTTTATATTCTGAACACAGGCCACATAATTTCCTGGCTGACAAACCTATGAAATTTATAGGGAGGAAAAACCCAAACAAACAAACAACCACTCACCCAAACGGTCCACATAGCACGACCAACTCTGTTTATTGTGCTTTCGGAGCCTTCCATCTCTGATAACCTTGAAATAAATGTTCAATTCAGTTCTCAAAAACGATGAACCGAGTCTGTGAACTACATGCAGGTCTTCAGTCTTTATCTGCTGAGGTTGAGAAGTTGGTGCTTGAGGAAGGAGCAGAATAGATCAGGTTTGGTCGAAGAGAAACATATCGCAGTAACAGAACATAGCACAGGACGTGTGTGGGTTTGTGGTAAATTTAATTTAATTTTTTTTTTTTTTTAAAGTATGGCTAAGAAACACTACAAGATGATCCACACGTCACTTTGCTGATGAGTACTTCTCTAAACGGACTGCTGCTGTAACACGACCGTGTGTCCACTTCCCTAAACTTTAATATTATAACAAACCAGGAAATGAGGTGCATGTAGAAATGATCGATTGGGCGTGAGGCAGCCTGCTGCAACCCCAGGGTTTGTTGTGGTCTGAGGGTGAAGCAGACACAGAAACGCACGCGAGGTGATACAGTGAGAGTCAGCAGATATCGCACAAATATTTCGGTTTTAGTTCAGTTTTTTTCCTTTCACTTTTTTTTGGGACAGTGCGAAACCACGCCTTATTCACTGGAACTAACAGACCACGAGAAGCCTGAATCCTAGCGATGGAAATTTTGGCTCTTTTCACTGAGTCAGATCAATCGGCTCAGCTCATCTATAAGAGCCGACTCTTTCGGATCTTCACAGCTTCACCCTTTTTACTCTACGTTCTGATCTGTTTAACTGTACAACATCAGCTTATACTTTGCATTGTCTTTAGTGTAAAAATGTATTTAAATCAATCAAAAACCATCATGCTACATGTCAAAATACAGTGAAACTTCCTGCAATACTATAACTACTGTGCCTGCGACATTACACTAATACGACAGCTGCACAGAAAAAGGTTTCAGTAGAAAGCATTAATTATGGCGTTTCAGATATGCGAGTCGGCTCCCAGCGTTCGTCTAAAAGATCCGGCTCAAAGAGTCGACTCGTTCGCGAACGACACTTCAGTAGTACTCGAGAATGAGAGGCACTTCAGCGTGAAGAATAGAGCAAGAACTGTGGAAAATACCCCAGTAAAATGATAAATCACCTTTTTACCCCTCTTAGGAATGAATATTTGTTACTTCTATTTATATGTAGGACCATATTGCATGTTACTGATATCATTTTGTGCTATGAATGATAATGAAAGACAGAACCCAGAACCTAGCATACATTTGTGGGCCTCATCTGGGCCAACTATGGTACATATGGCTCAGTTCTGGCAATGGCAAAGGTCATATGGGCCATATCTGGCCCTCACACAACAAGCCGGTTTTAGGCTCGTTTTGTCTAGGGCCCACATCTGGCCCAGAAGCCAGCCACACTCAGGTTGAGTCATTGCCGTCATTCCATGCGGTATGCGGGCCAGATGTCATTTGCTATCTGGGAACAAGGAGCTAAATTGTAAACCTGATTTATGTTTTATATATAAATATAAAAATCTGCATTTTTTTAAACCCAATCATCTTTAAGTAACCAAGCATCTTAATAAACCCAGTTTCTGTTTCACGTGCACATTTACCAAAACTACTTTTATCAGTTATGTTACTTTCATTCAGTTTCATACTTCATAACAAAAACTGCCACTGTACAGTTCCTCAGTGTCTAAGAATGACACTGTAGGTCAAAATTCTTCTCTTTTGAAAATCATAAAAAAAACTTTATTATAACTAACATGCCATAAACAACAAAAACAAGCCCCCCCCCCAGCCTTTATACAGTAGTGTTACACATTAGGACATACCACCAATAAACAGTATTATTATAACAGATGCAGATAAACACCTTCAAATCGTCATGCCGTTTTCACATGTGCTAAATTGTGCAAGCTTCTAATGTGTACAGCACAGAACATTCTTCATAGTTTAACAGCTTTGTAGAAATAAGTTATTAGTACTAAAACTGAAATACATAGTATTATGAGAATTAAGAATTAACATATAAATTAAAAATAATTCATGCTGTAAGTTGAGTTAAAAAGGGCAGTATATATATATTTTTTAAAGATAATTTTACTTCATTATTAGGATTGTACTTCCTCTTCAGGCTCTGTAAGAATAACAAAAGCATAAATTATAAATTTAGGAAAATATTTTGAATATGTACAAAAAGAAACAAATTATTAAATATTTGTTAGAGAGGAACAACCTAAAAATGTAAGAAAAATTGTATGTGCTTGGTTGAAAAATATTATATTACATATATGATATTCAGGTCATTTTGGAAAATTCAAATGCTGAATAAAAGGTGACTTTAGACACTGTCACATTTCTTATTTATTCACCCTGTCTTTAGGAAGATTCCTGAGCAAGGTACAACTTTTTTTGTTTCTTTAAATATCATTTATATTCTAATAATCTATAGTCGCCTCCAATGGTATTTGAATGGCAAGGCTATTTTTTGCTATACACAGAATATATGTATATATATATATATATATATATTGCTATACATATAAGCCAGAGAGAGAGAAAGCCAACCAGCAGAGAGCCATGTGTGTGCATGCATGTGTGTGTATGAAATAAAACTGCTGAAAAGTGAAAGCCAAAAAATAAAGTACCTTCTGAATTGTTCCAAGCCTACCTACAACTTCCTCATTTTCTACCCAAACATGGGAAGTGTTACACTGATGCCAAAACCTGGTATTGAGGAAAAAGTGCCGTCATGGAGTCTTCACCACTGGCAGAGATCATCAAGTCATCAGCCTCCACCATACCCAGCAACAGGCCCTCCTCCAGCAAGACCAGGAGCAGTGCATCCAAGCCCTGCTTGAAGCCCAGACAAAGGACCAGCAGGTGTTCCAGAGCCTGGTCCAGCAGCTGGGCATTCCAGCTGCAGCCTCAGCAGTCTCCGTGGGGCCAGCCCACATCACCCTCACAAAGATGGTAGTGCAGGATGACCCGGAGGCATTCCTCGAGTTCTTCAAGCAGACCATGAATGCATGTGGCTGGCCTGATGCACAGTGGGCGGCCTGCTTAATGCCGCCCCTGTCCGGGCAAGCCCAGCTCGCTTCCCAACAGCTCACTGTGGAAAACCTGCTGGAATACCCGGCCCTGAAGCAGGAGATTTTGGAACGGGTTGGACACACCCCTGAACAGCACCGTCAGCATTTCTGCTTGCTGACCCTCCGCGAGCACGGCCATCCACTCACATTCGCCCAGCAGCTCCAGGATATTTGCCGAAGATGCATGCAACATCAAAGCAGTAGTTGACCTCGTGGTGCTGAAGCAGTTCACTGCCAGACTACCACAAGGGATGGCGGGGTGGGTCCAGTGCCACTGTCTGGCATTGCTAGGTGAGGCGATCCAGCTGGCAGAGGACCAACAGGCGGCTTATCCTGGGGCAGGCAAGCCTCCCTCTTCTCCCTCTCTCTTTCTCTCTAGTTCTTCCCCCTCCTCTCCCTGCCCTTTCACCGAAACCAGTTCCCCAGTCCCAGGGTGTCCCTGCCCCTCCCTCCTCTCCTTCTCCTTCACCTCCGATGTCTCCCTGAACTCTCCTTCTCTCCACACAGGAACCATTTGCACCCACCAGTACTGAGACAAAGGACCCTTTGAGGTCACATGGCAAGATGGAGAAGTCGACTTTGAGGTCAGGCGAATGGATAGAGGCAATGCACTTATATATACCAACTCAGTCTTCTAACACCATAGAGAGAGGTGGTTCCTGTGGCTCTGGTGATGGAGATGGTGGTTTCTGAGAGGGAGGAGCTGGGACCAGAGGTAAGTCTAAAAAGTGCAGCCCAATTTATCCTGGTCCCCTGTGGAGACCACCTCTCACCTTCCCAGAGAGCACAGGTTGCAGGAAGAATTTTCTTATGTGTTTTTGCCTCTACCTGGTCGCACCGACCTCATTGAACACCACTTAGAGACTCCTCCCGGTGCGGTTGTCCACCCATACTGGCTCCCGAAACACAAGAAAAATGTGGTTTGGGATGAACTCAAGGCTATGCTTGACATGGGAGTAATCGAAGAGTCCCACAGTGACTGGAGCACCCCGGTGATCTTGGTGCCCAAGGCCAATGGGTCGATGCGTTTTTGTGTGGACTTTAGAAAAGTCATTGCGATGTCTAAATTTGACACATATCCTATGCCTCGAACTGATGAACTACTCGATCGGTTAGGCATGGCTTGCTTTTATTTGACACTGGATTTGACTAAGGGGTATTGGCAGATTTCCTTGACTCCAATATCTCCTGAAAAAACAGCCTTTTCCACTCTGTTTGGGTTATACCAGTTTGTCCTTCCGTTTGGGTTGTTTGGAGCCCTAGCGATGTTTCAACGACTCACGGACAGAATCCTCCGCCCGCACATTGAATATGCCGCTGTGTACTTAGATGACATAATCATTTATAGTAATGATTGGCAGTGGCATTTTCAACATCTAAGAGCTGGTTGGAGGCAGGTTGAACCGGCAGGTAACGTGTAATGATTCTCACTTGCGTGTTGATTTGTTTGTGTCTCTTTGTGGTTTCTGTTGTCCCCCATAGAAGCCAATGAGAGAAAGAGAAAGCCAACCAGCACAGAACTGTATGTGTACATGCATGTGTGTATGAAATAAAACCACTGAAAAGTGAAAGCCAAAGAATAAAGTGCCTTTTGAGTTGTTCCAAGCATGCCTCCAACTTTCTCATTCCCTACCCGAACCTGGGAAGTGTGTTGGGGTTTTTTCTTCACAGCTCTCACAATGTTTCTGTCATCAACTGCTGTTGTTTTCCTTGGCCAACCTGTTCCATGTCTGGTTGTTAGTACACCAGTGGTTTCTTTCTGTTTCAGGGAAGTACAAATTGTTGTATTGGCTGTGCCCAATGATTGTTCAATGGCTATGATAGATTTTTTTTTTTTCAAAATAACTTGCTTTTCTCGCATAGACTGCTCTCTGGTCTTCATGTTGGTTTATCCTTTTTAACAACAAATGCAGTCTGCACAGGTGAAACTAGGGCTCAAACCAAGAGTAGACATTCAGAGCTATTAATTCTTTTCAAAAATATCAATTTAACAGGGCACACCTGGGCAGCAAGAAACACCTATCAGCCACATGTTCCAATATTTTTCATAACTCGAAAAAATGGGTGGGTTCAAACAAATAGTGCCATGTTCTAAGTTGTTTAACACATTTAAATGTAAATATCAGGAAATGAGAGCTGAAATTCTGATCTATCATCGCGTATTCATCTTTTCATTTCAAACCCAAATGTATTCAGTGTACAGCAAAAAAATATAATTGGCCTTGCCATTCCAATACTTTCGGAGGGGACTGTAGATAAAAAAGTGAATATATTGGGTGAATTTAAATTGCTATAAATTCTAAAGAAATGGCCCGATTTAATAGATATTGATAATAAAATGATGCTCGTGTTAGCCACATGTCAGTTACCTGTCCAGGTGCAGTAAACAGGCAGGTGAAGTGCAGGATGGGTAATCTCCACTGTGACTCTCAGACACTCTTTCTCTGCCTGTCTTCCTTCATTCCCCACATATACTGTGTTTATGTACAAAGACTCAACTTCATTCTGTCCAGCTTCTCTTGTGATCTCCTCTATGAAGTCTGGTGTCATTGCAGCTCTTTCTGTTTGCTTCTCTTGTCCTCTTTCACTGTCCGTCGTCTCATCTTTTGCTTCACTTTGCAATACTGGAAACTGAGAATCTATTAAACAGACATATATTTTCAGTATGGTTTGATTTTACTAGGCAAGGGAACATGACACTCATTCTTCTATCTATAGTTTGTTCCTATTTTTGCTTGTTCCTAATGCACAATTCTCCATTATTTCCCTGATGTCTTACATTGCTGTGAAGTATAAAATAGGAATCTAGTAGTAGGAATTTGAAGCAACTGGACTTCTTTTGCTTATGGACTGCACAATTTACTAGCCTTGTTTCCTAGGTCTTATATTATTATTGCTTTACTGAAGATGACTGAAGAATGATATACTAGAAATCAACTTTGCTTATTTGTGCTGTTTAGGGTTAAACTGATGCTGTTTCTGCTGTTCTGTTTAGTTAGTGTGTATTGTGGATTTACTTATACTGTCCTCAGTTTTCAGGTTATTGCATTGTGCTCCAGCTGTTTTGAACATGATGTGGTTAGGAGTGGGGTGGGGGGTGGGGGTATGTGTCATGGTGGCTTAGTGTTTAGCACGTTTTGCCTTTGATTCCCACCTGTGTGTTTGCATGTTCTCTCTGTGGTGCGGGGGCTTCCTCTGGGTACTCCGGTTTCCTCCCTACATGAAATGTAGGTTGATTGGCATCTCTAAATTTCACATAGTGTGTGAATGTGTGTGTGTGCGTGTGTGTGCAATTGTGCCCTGCAATGGGTTGGCACCCATGTCCAAGGTGTCCCCCCCACCTTGTGCCTTTAGTCCGACTGGGATAAGCTCCGGCTACACTGTGTATTTGCATTGCATTTTTACTGTAGGATAAGCAGTACAGAAAATGGATGGACTGACATGGTTGTGTTATTTGGACAGTATTCATTCCCCTGTATTCTTCCAGTATAACTTCCCTTCATGATAGAATAGAATGAGCAAGTTGCAATCATTTTTTGCATTTTAACTATTAACAATTAGTGCCACAAGCAGTGGCACTAAATCGCCATTGGTAGGTCATGTTCTAAGACCATCTTAACACACACCAAAGAATTCTTTTATGATGTGCATTGTTTTTGTTTTTTTTTTTCTTTGACAGCAAAATCATGTTACAAATCATACAGTGTAAAACTTTAATGCCATTGTGACCAAGTGCAGCATGCTATGACACTCAAGTAAAAACCACTACTAGGAGGACAGCACAGGATGATGGGAAACTCATGAAACAGCTAGTAATACGACAGCCGTGATGGCAAAATGTTAAACAAACGGAAAAATATACTTTTACTTCAAGCTCACTTTGAATGCTGAAGAATGTTTCTGTTTATGCAAGCTCTATTGGCATTTGACACAGAGAACACATTGTCGTCTGTTGTAGAATTCAAGATGGAACATTTCATACAGCGTGACAAGTAACAACCTTAAAAGACTGCCGTAATCACACTCTAAAACAGGCATGACTAGCTTGCTAACTAGCTATGGGTAGAAAGAATCATACATTTTGTATTGATACTTTATTAAAAATTTACTATCAATATTAAACTTTTGAATTATTGCCCGTTGTACACTTATACACAGCTTCATTCACCAATTTTTTTTCCTGTTTTAACTGTATCATGGCCTTTTGGACCAATTCAGAACTTGGGGTCTACAGCAGTGTCCACTTGATCCCTTTGGCTTCATCCTACAAAGTTCATTAAATAATGAAGTACTGGTATGGTCTTTAAGATGCTGACAAAGATGGCTGAGAGCGTTTTGATAAAGTTAACTCTACTGCTTTAGGTTATCTTGTATGTTGCACTAGAGTATGTTTGACTTGAAACAAGTCCAGATTTCTTCACTTACTATTACTAGATATTTAAAAATGACCTTAATAGACACAAGTAACCCCATAACCCCTCATATTTTATCACGTGTAGAGCCTACTCACTGCATAGATGCCCATTCTGGAGATTTTGAAAGCTGGCTTCACTTCCTTCTGGTATTGCAAACTTCACCAAAGCACAGACACTTTGTAGCTCTCTTCCCACTTTGTCTGTCACTTTCTCTGTCTCTCTGGAGATGAGTGGGGTGAGAGTGGAGCCCCCTGCAGCCCACTGCAGTTTGGGATGTGGAACGCCACCAGACAGGCACAAGGAAAAAACCCCTACACCATCATTATTCCAGTTAACAGACAAGGATGCAGGGATGGAGGGAGCCACTGGACAGATAAGAACGATCATGAAATACATAAAAAGTAATCAAAACTAGTTTAGTAAATAAATAAAACACAGTAGATGGATATGTTCGTGTAGTTCTGCCATATCCACTAAGACTCCTCGTTCATATTAACTTAAATCTGTTTGTGCTGAAAGAAAAATTCCAGTAAGGTAGAGATACCATGTATCAAAAACCAGTAGAATGATTAATTTAATCAACATATTACTAAAAACTACATTTAAAACGGAAACAAATCTATTTTTCTGGAAGAAAAAAAAAAACCGTTGTATAAAATACAGTTACATAACAGTAATACATAATCTAACAGTGAAGCATGGTGGTGGTAGCACCACGCTGAGCGTTACCCTTGGCCTCTTGGTTGCTTCCGTGACTAATCTCCTCTTTACCCAGTTACTGACTTTTGGTGGATGGCCTCCTGTACTCAGCCGTAATCCCAATTAAATACATTTCAGTTTTAGGTTGTAACAACACAAAATGTACAAAGGAGGGTGAACATTTATGAAAGCCACTGTATATCTGAATGTCCTGTTTATACACTGTTTATTTATCATCATTCGCATTACTGGTACTCTTACAGTACACAGTATTAATTTTTATCTTATTTATTGACTCGTTTAGGACAGCCATCAATATATGATACAGGATCATAACTGCTGACATCAGCCAATACCTATTTTGATGTGTATTGATGAACGAGGTATTTGTGTTTGATAACTGATGAAACAGAAACATTTATTATTGCGCAGTTTTTTTGGACTCTAAACTATTCCTGCATGGCAGATCGCATCAATGAACATTGAAACTGCCTTACCAAAGTGAGAGTTTGTCCAGACTCGCTCTATGGGCTCGAGGAGGGAGCAGTGCTCAACTCTGCACACAATCTTTCCATTCTTATCTACGTCCTTCAGCCTGTTCTCCACTTCCGTTAGTACAGCCGTGGCTCTGAATGTCCTCAGCTGCATCTGGATTGGCCCCCATACTTCGACCAGCCCTTCCTCTTTCTTAACTTCCATCTCCCCATTGTTGCATTGCTTCAGCCATTTCACTGCAATGTCAGGAGGGTAGTAGCTTGTAATGCTACAAGCCAGTGTTAAAGGTCCCTCTTGTGGGCTCGTTGGGTAGCGAGCACAGATGATTTCTGATACAGTGGGCTTCTTCATGAACCCTGGTACAAGGAAAAGGAAAGAAACTATATTATCAGCCGTATTTGTATATTCATTTCTGCCATTAGCCCTTTTTACTTTCATTATTCTAACTTCTATTCTTCAGTTTTCAATAAGTTATGCCATATGTGTGTTACATATGTTTGTACACACAGTGCAAGTTAAACAAATACATAAATAAATACATGAATAAATAAAACGTTTTTTTTTTTACACACTGCTGAATGTATGTAAGAATTTTTACACATAAATACGAATCAAAATTAAAAATATAAATAAATAATATGTTGCTTACATGCCACTGAATATATGTAAGACATTTTACATATTATTAAATATTCAAAGCAAGTAAGCAAGCAAACAAACAAACAAACAAATGAATAAAATCTATTGTAATATAATGTACAGTATATGTTTACAGTACATCGTACATCGTTAGCTCGCACGCTCTCACCTCTGGTCTTTCGTGTGATAGGCTGTTTGAGAGACATGTGATGGACGGTGACCCACACTGCAGTTTTTCCTCTCTCCAGCTCGGTCTTGGGTAACCTGCACTGGCTCCGGGCTGAGAAGAAGCCTTGGGCATCGGGACGAGGTGCTGCCAGGGCTGAGGGGACAGCCACAGGGCACAAATCTCCCCCCTCACAGAACCAGCGGAAGGTGATGATGTCTGGGTGGAAGTGGGAGGCCTCGACAGTCATTGTGACAATACCTGGAGAAATGATTGTCTGTTATTGATATTTTTTGGTGTGTGTGTATGTGTGTGTGTGTGTGTGTGTGTGTGTGCGTGTGTGTGTGTGTGTGTGTGTGTGTGTGCGTGCACCTCATACCTGTCTCTTCATTTGGCTCTGAGAGTTGGATTTCTGAGACCTCAGGTGGTGCTAGACAAAATGAATGAGTTAATTAATGAACAGTAATGCACACAGTCAAAAAAGTAATAGTAGTAAGGGAATATGTATATGAAAACAACATATAGAAGAATTTTTTTTTAAATCGCTTGTTTTTTGAAAGAAAAAGTTACACTGTATGTAAATATGCAATATAAAAAATCTAAAATGTAGCAAGTCGCTTCCTTACACTGAACAGTAAACTTCTCTGACACTCTCTCCATCACTATCTTGTCTTTCCCTTTATAGGAAATCTGGCATTTGAAGACTGCCCCCTTATGAACAGACAGGTTAGGGATGAAGGTGAAGGAGGAAAGGAGCTGTTTGGTGGGGCCGGTCGAGTGCAGGGGCTTCCGCGTGTGCAGTTTGTAATAACCTAGAGCAGTCGAGGCCAGCAGAGGGGCTTTTTCTGACAACACCGATACACGGGATGTCCTTGGAGCGTGACTTCTTGAGCCATTGCTTTCTTCTCCACAGGAAGAGAGACAGACAGGGAGGGTGAATAATGGTCTGTCTTCAGTCCCAGTATACAATTTTCATACCGTATTACCTTTTGTTAGTGCGGAGAGTTACCTGTGTAAGACGTATCTGCTATGGGGACATCGTTGAGAAACCAGGTAGTTTGGACTTGATCTGCTCTTCTGCCTTCTATGCTGATTGTGACCCGGCCTTTCTGTCCCACCACCACCCTCGGGGGCAGAATGATGCATGACACGCTTAAACTTTTCTGTTTCTCTACAAGGAGAAGAGAGGCATTTGGAGATGTTATAGCTATTCAGGGTTAGGTCAATATATAAGTATAGAGCAGGGGTGTCAAACATATGGTTCATCCAATGTTTAATGTTAAAATCATCTTGTGGGATGTAATTGAATTGAAAGATTGGAAAAAAAAGAGCTACTCTCTATTATTCCACTAGGGGGCAAACTATAGCAAACTTTGGGCCACAAACTCAACTACTGACAAAATGTTATGTCTTCATTAGCAGGCTAAAGGTGTGACTCTGTAAACATGTATCTTTCCAAACGAACTGGAGTATTTCAGAAACTGGGTCTTTCATGCACAGCTCTAGTGTTGATGAAAGAGGTCAGAGGAGAATGAAGAGGTGGAGCCAAGTAAGTCTCAAGTACCAAGTCAAGACTAATAAGTACAAGTCATAATGTGCGCTTTACCAAATTTAAGGCCAGAGTAATAATTTGTATAGAAAAAAAAAATGGTACAGTTAAGAAAAAGTATTTTCATCCACACCATAAAGGCAAAATCATTTATAAAGGAAATATCAATACAACTGCTACCAAACTTGATGTAGGCCAACAATTTGAACACTGGGCTGTACATCAGCAAAACACTGCAGAGTCCACTAACATTTCGACATTTTGTGTGTGTGTGTGTGTGTGTGTGTGAGAGAGAGAGAGAGAGAGAGAGAGAGAGAACCTGTGAATAAGAGAATGCATGTGGTATAAGAGGAACTAAGAGGCCCTATGATGCACTGCATTTGCAAAAGACCAAACTGACCTCAACTTATCAATCTTTGTGCAACTTCAAATGTGAAATTTTAAGTTCCTTTTACATCTGATATTCTCGAACCACATGTTCTACATGTTGTAACCCTTTTGTTGTGGCAAACATCATAACCTTTGTAGGCGAAAGCGACTATCTTCAAGGGACATGGCTCCTGCAAAAGTGCCTCTGTAGTCGGTGAATGAGCGGTCTTTCAACTTTGTCATTGTCTAGTGAAAGTTGATTGGCTGGTTGAACGTTGACATTGGAAATGAAAAATGGTGATGATTTGCTGAAAATTAGAATAGTTAATATTAGAAAATTAGAAAAAGAATAGTTGATTCACTGCACACTGCTAAATGTATCATTTTTAATCTTTGGTTTTGAGAATGTATCAAGTCTTTCCAAGTCAAAGGGCCTTAGTTGAGTCGTAAGTCTTCTTTGATTATCGAAATTCGTGGAGTCGAATTTCGTGACCTGCATCCAAGTCAAGTCCATGTGAGTCGAATCCGTAACACTGGGACTACAATTCTGGTGACCATGCCAAAGCTTGAGGTGGATGAAGAACAGGACTCTGGGCTACCTTGGGCACAGGCTCATTGAAACTGGACAGTTTTTGATGTGTTACTGGTCTACTAATAACCCTACTAATAAAAATTTTTTGGACCTGTCCACTTGATATTGGACTAAGTGTGATGTGGCCCATTGCCTAAAATGAGTTTGACACCCCTAGTCCCTAGTATAGAGATTCATAGCAGCCCAACCCCAGACGTCCAATGTCTGAGTTTGAGCAGTGGCAACACAAAACACTATAATGACAATCTAAAACTAGGAACATGTTTGTTCAGGTACATTAGTTTCTCCATGCTGTCTCACCATCTCTCCTCTTCCAGGAGAAGCCAAAGCAAAGCAGAAGGACAAGTACCAGGGAGATGATCATCATCGCCACTGAGGCTTTTGCGGATTTTGTCAGAACAAGCTTCTGCACTAAGAAAGAAGGACAATAAACACTGATGAGAAGTCAATATTACTTATTAAACATTACACAAGATAATAAAACACGAAAAAGCTGAGCTCAGTCTTAACATAGTTCTCAACGCTGATGCTCCTCAGGAATCAGAGACAAAGATCATTAAGTGAAAATCACTTGACATGCTTGACAGTATATTTATGAAAGTTACCCAAGGAATCAGCAGCTGATGGGTCGATGGAGCTCAAAGCTGGTTGGGATACATGAGGTTGTTGAGCCACACACTGCACTTGTCCAGCCCTCTCTCTCTCCTCTGTGCTGAAAGTGTGAAAGTGACGCGTTCTATATGTTCCATCATTGTTCTGTTGGATCTGAGGAGTCTCAGGCAGGACAGTGCCATTCCTGATCCACAGCACAGACACATTCTGTGGGTAGAATCCGTTGATTTCGCACGCTAAAGTCAGGGGGGATGAGCGTGAAGAGGATGGCACGACAGACACGGTGACTTTGGGGAGGACTGGAAGATAGGAAAAGTAGGAAGATTATAAGAAAGGAGGTCAGTCCAATTTTAGTGTCATGTTATCCAATTCCATACACACATACATAGTGGGATGATACTGTATATGGACATGTACATAAGATTAAGATAACATCAAGATAAAGCCGATTGCTTTGGTATAAGAGGAATAAAACAGAACAGGGCGTGTTGGTCCGATAACATCATATTCGATTCCTTTTATACCACAGCATAAAAAAACACCACAGCATTTTTTTTATCTGTTTATAGTTACTTTTAATGTTGTGGAATGTCCATGAAACAGGTCAGTTCCTGTTATTACTCATTATAACAGCTATAAACTCATTAATATATCTTTTCTTCTCTCTTGAAGTTAGAAAGCCATAAGAAATTCAGACTTATCATGTTACCCAGAAACTGGAAAAAGCAAAGCCCTCTGTCCTGAAGACTCTCCTATGTGAGAAAGCCTAAAGGAACTGCTTTATCTATATATGTTTTTAATCTGTTTAAGTGACATGTCTGCCATACAAGTCCTTGTGTAAGTTGTTACTAGAAATGATTTGTCTCGCAGCCAACACTGACACTGTTATAGCTGCTTTTCATTTGAACTAAGGCCTTCTGACACACTCAGAACAGAGAATTCACCAGTGCTATGATTTAATTAAGCAACATCACACAAGCCTGAGTGTGGTTATACTGAATATCGGCATGGCTGTAATTGAGCCATAGGCACGAGGCCACGGACCTTCAGTATAACCGGTTCAGTTGCTATTGCTTTTATAGAACAATTTTATAAATAAGAAATTAATATTGAATAACTGACATTTCAGACACAACATAGCCAAATAATTTGTTTACTTTGCTTCATGAGCTGAAATAAATCTCGATGAAGCCACACTCATTGATCTACACACACTCGTCTAGCCGGCTAGCTAGCTCACAATGATTTGTACAGCTGGTGAAATTGGTTTCCCTTCTTCCTTTTCATCTTCACCTGACAAGCTTTCATACTTTAAGTCAGAAGTTATATTCATGAAACATGGATATCACTGATGATGTCACTAACACTACTGTTATAATAGTTTCAATGGGAATGTTGCTAGAATTGGAATTTTACGTGGTGAACACAGACAAGCGGATTGAAACAAATAGTGAAATGGCCCCGTGCATTTATACTAAATATAAGCACTCTTGGAACGCTGCTCATCCAGTCAAATTAGTGGACTGGAACTAACTGTTGTATAAAGGGCTATATTCTGCAGAGTACTATAGTAAGTTCATACAATTTAAGACATTAGTAATGGACAAGAGAAAAAATTATGATTAAATTCATTCAAATTCATAAAGTCATAAAAATGTCCCTTCCCTTTTTAAAGGCCCCCTTTTTACATTTTTCTGCAAAAGATATGAATAAAGTGAAAGAAACACTTCAAACATATAGACTCCAGTGATGACCTCTAGGCTATTAGTAATACAAGAAACTCACTGGTGATGTTTATTCTGAACTCTCTCACAAGTGGTTTCTCCAGAGTTTCATGGTTCACCACACAGGCATATGTAGTGTTTCGATCAGCAAGTTCGGGAATGAAAACCAGCTGGCTGAGACCTTCATATAAACCATCCTCTGTGCAGATTGTTATGGATTTTTGAAGACCTCTGATCTCTTTGCCTGCTCGTGTCCAGGAGAATGTGATGTTAGAAGGGCTGAAGCCTTTTGCCCAACACTCTACCGTGCTCTCTTGCCCCAACACCATCTCTGGAGAAGGCACGGATACGGACGGTGGAGCTGCGAATGAGGACGAGTGAGATTTAGGAAAACATGTATACCTGCACATTCATGTATTTATCCAATCAGCCATTTTAACTGTGGCATGGTTGCTGGTGCCAGACAGGCTGGTTGGAGTATTTCAGAAACTGCTGATCACACACAACAGTCTCTAAAGTTTACACAGAATGGTGTGACAAACAAACAAACAAACAAACAAAAAACCCAACTAGTGAGCATTAGTTCTTTGATTGGAAACACCTTGTTTATGAGAGTTTATGGATATATGGATTCAAACTGACAGAAGGGCTACAGTAGCTCAAATAACCACTCTTTATAACTGTGGTGAGCAGAAAAGCATCGCAGAATGCACGTTAGACATTTAGGAGAAGACCACATCAGGTTCCACTGCTGTCAGCCAAGAATAAGAATCTGAGGCTACAGTTGGCAAAGGTTCACTGAAACTAGACAGTTGAAGATTGGAAGAAGATTGTTATTTGATCAACAGAGCTTTTCCACCCATAGAACTGCTGCTCACTGGATGAGAAAGTAAATGCTAAACAGAAGTCCTTTATTTGTCTATGTTGGTGTGTAATTGTCCAGGTCATATTAAGTGACTGGACTTGTGGTAGAGCATATCCTAGAACACACTGATGAAGCTTCTCAGTAGAGTAATGAAACATCTTCAAGTCAAGTCACCATTACTTGCTGCTGCTAGACATTATGTTATGTCTGTTCTTCTTCTCTATGCTTATACTGTATGTGTCTTACAGGAATATATATAGATTTCATGGCTGATTCCACAATTGGGGTTCCAATTGTGGTTTGTGTACCACTGAAATTAAATTTACAAATATGTACGTAAAGTATATTTAAAAGACAATATCCTTTTCCATGAGCCATCCATGTCCAAAAAAAAAATAATTCACTCAACCCTGTTACCTGAACACATTCACCCCTATGAAATATTTGGAATATTCTACAAGTCATTGGAATTTCCTGAAGATCAGGTAAAGAATAAAAACATTTTTGCTTAATTTGCAATACTGTGATATTGACTGACAAGGTCACTTTGAAATTATAACCCTTTTACCCAAATTCTAGATTGAAAATAAATTATTTAAAAAAATACATTTCAAGTAAATCATTAGAATGTCCTCAATGCCCTCATGCCATTATCATGGATGCTAGTTAACCACATTTTGGTTATTTGGTGTATTTGCAAATTCTAAGCTAAAAAAAAAAATCAACCATGTTACTCATTTAAGAGCAAAATACAGCCACTGTCAACTTGTAAAATGATATTGCTGCCTAAGATGGTAAAATGCATGTTTTCTTATGTTCAATGTTGAATGTTTTTTTTTTTTTAAAAAGCTTTATTTTTATTAAAAGTTAATTAAGAGTTACAAGGCACAAATCATGGAATCATCCTCACAGCGATATGTGACTCATATAACTTACCCAAAATGATGAGTGTGACATTGCTGAAGTAATTGGTTAGATTGGTCTTTACATGGCACTCATACACCCCCTGATTGTGTGGAGTAGCATTATACACCATCAGGGGGAAAAATCCATTGAATTCACTGGCTGACGCGGTCAAGTTATATTCACTTCCTGATTGATTACTGAATGCAATGATGGATCCATTGAAGGACCAGGTGATGTTGAGGAGTTCATCATTGTCTGGAAGATGGAACGAACAGGGCAGGACAACAGAGGAGCTCAGATGCACAGATATCTCTGTGGGAAATGCTGGGAGGCAGAAGACAGAAATGGCCAGAGATAATTAAACATCACTTACATACTAACCACAACTTTGAAACAAAGGAATTACATAATGTTACAACAGATATTAGAAGAAAACATTTTGAGTTGATTGATGTTCTATGTTGAATGAATGTTAGTCTTCTTCAATCATTGATTGACTGCTTTGTAAGGGTTTGCAGCTTGACTGAGTAATAGCCTAAAGGATGCACCCAGAATGACTTGCATATCAATATTTATAGCCAATATGTGATGTCCAGTGGTGCAAAAGATTTACTTTATGATTAAATTAATAAAATGTGACTTGTTTTGGTTTAAACTTTGGATAATCTTTCCTACATTACCCACAATGCTGTTCAAATACCCATTGGGATTTAGCCATTGGTTCATCTCTATCTAAAGAGAGTGATACATCGTGCCCCTTAGTCTTTAGTCTGTCCAGTTCTCTCATCTCCTTATCTGTACACTTTGCTCAGGTTCTAATGCTTCAACTTTCATGCTAATACTGCCTTCAAAGCCATCTTATAGATCACTAACTAGCCAAGAGTCTCTACTGTAACTCAGAAGCTCGGCATCGTGTGGCTGAATTGCATCTGGAACTCTGAGTCCAACATTTTCTGTCTCCGTTACTTCTACATTGGATTTCCCACTGATCATATCTGGAAAATGGTTAGTGAGACAAGAAGCTCTTGCGTTTTCCTTTTTAGGAGCTAACAGCGAGACTTGATTGTTATCCCTGATGTTTGAGGTTGTTGAAATTTGTTGTCTTATTAAACACCTGCGCTAGGTGTATACAATGTATACAATGTGACAGTGGGCCTCCGTACCACATGCACAATCTGCTACACGCTTCTCGCACTACTGCCGCTGTGGTGCTGAACAAACAGCTGCATTTCAGCATAAAACACCTGCTAGAGACCAACCTGCACCAGCAGGGTGTCACCCAGGAACTGGCGTGAGGGCTCCAAGCGGCCACAGAGGAACTGCTAGCCCACCTCAACCTAAATGTGGCCATAGACACCCCTCTACCCGACCTCTGTAAAGACACCCAAAGTCTTCAAGCCAAGTGAACAACGATGTAGAGGCTTACTTGCACACCTCTGAACAGATTGCCTCCTGTGAAGGTTGGCCTAAGGGGGACTGGGTAAGGGTAATAGCACCCCTCCTCTCGGACCAAGCCCAGCTGGCCTACTATTCCTTCCATCCGGTGGATGCCACCAACTTCAGTTGCAATCAAAACTATTCAACCCCCAATGCAAGTCAGGTTTATTCTCAAAATTTACAGACTTTCAGTTGCTTGCAATGAACAAATCAAACAAAAGCAATTGAAATAGTTCAACACAACAAATGCTTCAAGTGGTTTCCCCAAATTCAACTGAAAATGCAACTTATAATGACTTCTCCAGTCTCAAAATTATTCAACCCCCTGAATAGAATCCCTCACAACAGCACAAATATGCAAAACAGGTGTTGTCTCAAGCACACTTGATGCAACTAATCAAGGTCTTCATTAGTTGCACCAGGTGTGCTTGAGCTGGAACACATGAAATACCTGAACTGGCTAGGGGCAGAAAATACATGAAATACCTGGACGGGGCAGAAAAAAGATTTCTGAGAAGGCAGGTTGTGAAAAACCCGAGTGACTGTAAAAGACCTGCAGCAAGGTTTCAGTGAGCACAGTATGGCGCATACTAAACGCAGAAGGTTTCCATGCCAGAACTCCAAGACGTACACCAGTACTGACCCAAAAGCACAAGAAAAGTCGGCTCAAAATCATATAAAAAAAGCCACAGAAGTTTTGGGATTCTGTTCCGTGGAGCGACGAAACAAAACTGGAACTTTTCGGCACGATTGATCAGCGGTATGTCTGGAGAAAGAAGAATGAAGAAAGAACACTCTGTCCACAGTCAAGCACTCCCATCTTCCCTTTTCTCCCTCACTTAAGAAATTAAAAGCCTTCCTAAACATCAGCCTCACTTCTGTCTGTGTCTGTATTATGCCTGCTGCTTCAGAGTCGCTACAACAGGCTATACAGAAGAATAAAATAAAAACCCATTCGATTTGACCTGACTTGAAAAAGATATAAGCCTGTATGTGCAGACAGGAATGATTAAAAATGTGTGGCCAAATTTGTGCTCAGCATAAGGAGCACTTCAACCTGTTACAAAATGGTGAGCAATCAATATCTGTTCAATTTAAATATGTACAGTATATATCATTTATTTAAATTCAACAGATATTGATTTACAACCCCAATTCCAAAAAAGTTGGGACACTGTGTAAAATGTAAATAAAAACAGAATGCAATGATTTGCAAATCTCATGAACCCATGTTTTATTCACAATACATAGATAGAAAACATATCAAGTGTTTAAACTTAGGAAATGTACAGTTTTTAGGAGAAAATAAGGTAATTTTGAATTTGATGGCAGCAACACATCTCAAAAAAGTTGGGACAGGGCCATGTTTAACACTGTGTAGCATCCCCTCTTCTTTTAACAGTCCGTATATGTCTGGGAACCATGTGAGGAGACCAGGGGCCTGTACCATGAAGGTAGGTGAACAAACTCATGGTTACACCTACATTTCCAGCCTTTTGTTGCCCCCTGTCCCAACTTTTTTGAGATGTGTTGCGGCCATCAAATTCAAAATTACCTTATTTTTTTAAAAATTAAAATGGTACATTTCCTCGGTTTAACCATTTGATATGTTTTCTAGGTTCTATTGTGAATAACATATGGGCTTATGAGATTCTGTTTTTATTTACATTTTACACAGCATCCCAACTTTTTTGGAATCGGGGTTGTAGTTATAGTTACAAATAGCGGGGAAAAGGAACAGATGAAAGAAATGCAGTCAGTTCTTTCAATACATTTGAATACATTCAATAAACAAATTAAAGTATGCATGACTGTATTAACTTTATTCAAAATTTAAAAGAAAAAAAAATAAATTGTTGACAGTTATAGTATAGTGTATTTTTATGCATTTCTTGTTATTTACCAATCTAAATTACTATATATCGCCAATTTAGATTGGTATTAATTTTTTATTTATTAGTGAAGCAAATTCTATTAAGAAACATTTTTATCACTGTGAAAAATTTGCACTTATGTCTGTAATATTTACCCTGTAAAACCATAACATATGCACTCAATCTCAGAATCTTTATATGAGGATATATTATGTTATGTGATAAGTTTAATGTGAACACTCTGTTTAATATTAATATTTCCCCTCTCTGTCCCCTTGTTAACTCTTTCTCCTTTCTTTCCTCTCTGTGAACACCCCCTCCCTTCTCTGTTTCCTGGTTCCTGTTGTTATGTAACCAGAATGAGGCAGGATGCAAGTGCGGAGATAAATTTCGTCAATTTATTAGGAATAGCAGACAAGTAGCTAATTCCAACAAAAACACAAATCCAAAAGAGTAGTCAAAAACAGGCAGAGTTCAAAAACACAGGCAAGCAGTAATGTCAGAGGGAATCCAGAGAGTAATCCAAAATACAGGCAAAGTTCGGTAAATCAAACAGTAAATATCCTCAAAGGCAAAAGCGATAATCCACAGTACAAAAAGTCCGAGCAGGGTTCAAAAGCCAGAATAACAGTCCGATATATAGCGCTCAGTATGTGCAAACTTTAACGTAAACAAACAATACCTCGCGTCGTGCCTGAAAAACCAAAGTCCTTAAATGAAGTGTACTGGTGAGTGAACAGACATTGGAAACAGGTGTGTGTAATTAAAATGAGGGTGACTGTGAGCGTGGGAATGTGTGAGTGTTCTGGGAGGTGTAGTCCATGGCGGCCATGTTAGGAGACCGCTGTGCCTGTTGGGAAGTTTACTTCGTGGCGGCCATGTTTGCCGACCGCTGGGGAAGCTGGGAATTGAAGTCGCGCTCCTGGCACGACCTAACACCTGTGCTGGCACCTTTTCTCTTTGTTTCTCTGTTGACTCAGGTACAGACAGATGAAGCCCCTCACCATTTGTGTATTCCTCTGTCTCCCCGAATACATCAGTAGGCTTCCTGTTCTATGCGAATACGCCTTCCACCTGGCCAATCAATAGATAACCCATTGTCTCTGTTTTGTGTCAAGCACAATATATACTCTGCCTTTTCTTTGAATAAATGGGAGATCTTGCCATTTGAACTTTGTGTGTCTGTGTGTCATTTGGCAAACTCTCCCAAGATCTTGGTGCAGGAAGCGTGCAGCAGGGCTCCGTCTTTCTTGTGTACTCTCTTTTCTTAAGAATTGTAACCCGGAGATTCAATATTTTAAAAAACCTAACAGTCTTCTGGGGGCTCGTTCTGGGATATCGATTCAAAACCTCAACGAAACATTATGGTATATATTATGTTACATAGCCAAATTTCATATTTGCTTGCAAAGAAAGACAAATAACAAAAAATTATGTATTGAACTTGACTGCATCTTGTATTGATTTACCCTTTGATGACACACACACACACACACACACACACACACATACAGATTGTGATCATAAATACATAATTTGACTCACAGTAGCATTTAACATTAATGCCCAGTTAAAGCCCTATTCATAAAAGACATGGGAGTTGTCTGATGTTTTACAATGCTATTTGCAACACTGCACAATACAAGTGATGACTTCCATTGCGTTGGATTAACCAACATCAAGATAAGAGCCATTAACCTCTGTATTTCCATCACACGTTGTTGTTATCTGAACATCTGTCATAACGAAGGGATGCAATAAGTCCTTGACACAGTGCCAAGTGCAAATTACTCCGTCATACTCTTTTGTCTTACCAACAAATGTTTATTGTTCTGGTCATTTATTAAACTATCAAAGACACTCATAGTTTGCCCTAGACATATAGTTATTCTTCTTGCATCTGTTTAGTAACATTTACTATGAAAACCTGATGTGTGACGCCAAAAAAAAAAAAAAAAAAAAAAAGGAAAAATCAGGAAAATGAACTCTTTTCCATGTTGATTTGAAAGAAAAACTTCCTGACTGAGATAAAATGATGAATGTCAACTAATTGAACTTTCAAATCGAGCAACATGAAACCGAATCAAGAGTTTGCTTCAGTCCTGTGCTAAACTAATGAACTTTTACAGTTGAGACTGATTTCATGGTGTGTTGAATAACTTTATGTAACCACTGATAAGGGATTCAATGAAGGAGCTGCATGCCAAAAATGAAGTGAACATTTGCAGACTTTAGATACGATAGAGCAGCAACATGGGGCAAAATTGATTACAGTGGAAAAATACAATGGAAAAATACTGAAATTAAACTCTTTGTTGGATACAAAAACTAACATAGCAGTTATAACATGATAATTTATGTCTCGTAAAGAAAACTGCAACCACTTCCATATAGTATATACAGGGTCACCATGATCCTAGTTGTCAATATGAGAGTAGTAATAGTGTTAAATGTTGCTCGTTCAGTATGAATATGCAAATGACTTATTTTCCATAAATTATTCTTAAGCTCAAACTGAGAATGATATATATCATATGCATCATATGCTTTTAGAGAATATGGAGAAAACAATGACATGTTTTATTTCATGCAGGTTTACCTAAAATATGCCTGCTAGTTAGCTAGCAAGATAAACAGACAAACAGATGTATGTCTGTATGGCTGATTTGTCACAGTATTATCTATCAGAGATTTTTTTTTTTTTTTTTACACTAAGACAAGTTCTGGTGCTCAAACTGGATAAGATTTCTACCTACTTTACACAGTTAAATTAGCACTGACTGTGATTGACAACAGAGAACTGAGTGCGTTCTGGTTGTGCTGTTGTATGCTAATATTCATATTGTGATATAGACACTCCCACAAATCCCACCTGACACGGTCTTACCTATTTGATTTAACCAGAACGAAATGATCATTGCATTCGTATACTCACCCTGCTTTATTTGGCTCAGGACACAGAAACAGAACAGGACTTTAAACTTCATGGCCCTTCACTGATCTGAGGACGCATTCCTTATCAACAAGTTTTTTTACTCCCTCTCTCGTAGATAGTGACACACGCTTTTATAGTGAGACGAGACAGTGGGCGTTTTTGGAGTGGGCAGAGAATCAGAACCCGAAAAGAGGAGTGAACAAGCTGCGTATGTAATGAGTAATCTTCACAAAACGCTGATGGAGAGTGATGAGATGGAGGCTAAACAGGGAGAAAGAAAGAGAGGGAGAGAGAGAGAGAGAGAGAGAGAGAGAGAGAGAGAGAGAGAGAGAGAGAGAGAGAAAGAAAGAAAGAAAGAAAGAAGAGAGAAAGAAAGAGAGAAAGCAAGAGAGTGAGTGAGAGAGAGAGAGAAGCAGAGAGATTTCAGGACAGTGGTCACTTAAAATTCAACCTGGCCGCTATCCAGCGTTTTAGGCTACTTTATATTCACGGCGTATAGTGACCCAGCTGAAATCCTCGTTCACTGGTGACCTCACAATGATTAATTACATGTCCAGTCCCAGGATAGCAGAAAAATTACTGTAACTTCCAGGAAGGCCTGAGCAAGGAGAAGAAAAACAAGTCAAAGAAAGCAGGTGTGTTCACACCTGAACATCATCCACTAGTCCTACTGTCTGATTAGTGCATAATACTCTCTCTCTCTCTCTCTCTGTCTTTATTCAAATTCAAAAGTTCAAAAGATGCTTTGTTAGCAATAACAAATATTAACATTTGTACTGCCAAAGTTTCATACAGACTTTGAGAACACATTAGAAAGTGTGTTCTAAAGAAATTATGCATATGCTAAAAAATAGTAATAAATGGTGTAAGCTTGTGAACATTGAGACTTAAAGAGAAAATGAGTATTAGGAGCACGGCACTCTTTAAGTGCGTGCATGTATGTGCGTTTGTGAGCATGTGAGTCTGTGCTGTTTCTCTGTCAATCTCTCTCTCTCTCTCTCTCTCTCTCTCTCCCTCTACCTGTCTCTCTCTGCCTGTCATAACACTTCTAGTATGGTTACTGTTTCACACAGATCATTAACTACTAAGGTATCAGATAAGACTTGGTGTGTCTAAATAGTGCGTTTTCAAACAAATTCCAAATATTGATGGTAATCAGAACTATTGTGACATTTGTCTATAGTGAGATTGTAGCTTTTAAAACAGTCAAGAATTAGTTTCACACAAGCGTGCACTATTTAAATAGTAATAAGCAGTTCCATTGAGTTTATTTTTGACTTTAGATTCTGAGACAAATGCATAGCTATCTAAAAAAACAACAAGAAGACAATAAGATAAATTGGAAAAGCAGAGGGGATCTACTGAGGGACATCCACGCGACAAGAATCCTTTCCCCACTTTTTTCCCCCTGCCTGTTGGAGGGGTGGGGTGGGGTGGGGTGGGGTGGGGGGTTGGTTGGGAGAGAGAGAGAGAGAGAGAGAGAGAGAGAGAGAGAGAGCGAGCAGCGGATATGGAGAGTAAATGAATGAGTAAACAGAGGAAGATTTAGAGGGCTGAGAAAAACACAGGCTCCTCACAGAGAAGGTAAAAAGGAAGCCACTGTTAAACAAACTTAATGGACCGAGTGAAAATGCCAACTGGTTCAGACTTAATAATCTGCATGAAAAATAAATGATATTTGATAATAAAAAAAAAAAAAAAGCTCTGAATGGTGTCATTTAAACTTTATCACACAGAATATAGTTCAAAAATGTCTTCTATTAGTATTTATCAAATCAATTATTTACATTTGTGTTTACCAGTATTTTTTCTACGGATTTCTGCTTAATAAATATTTTATTTTTATTTTAAATGTTTAATATAAATCTAGTTTAGATTTATTATTAATAGTGTTATATATTTTGTATTTTTTAATATATATTCATTATTTATGTGTAACATGAAATGAAATAATAATTTTTGCGTTTTAGAGAATATTTGTAATAAGCGGGTTAATGAGGCAGGGCACAAGTGTGGAAACTCAGCGTAGTGTTTATTAGGGGCAATGCAGTAATCAAAGTCATAGTCCATGGTAGGGGACAATAAAATGCGGACAATGCCAAATGGGGATAACCCATAATCACAAACAATAAGTAAAACTAGAAATGATGTCAAACACAGGAACAAGAAGTTGTCAGGAATTATTTATTTTATTTTATATACTGTTTATTGAGAGGAAGGCAGATAAATCCAAACCGTGATCAAAAACATAATCCACAAAACAGGCAAGGGTCAGATGATGTACAAACAGCAATAACAAGGGAAATCAAAAGCATAAACCAAGAAACAAAATGAGATAAAGAAACGAGGCAACAAACATGGAAACAAAGGGCTCTGTAATGCTCAGGCGGCGAAACACTGAAACACAATACTTCACCATGAGACAAAGAAACATGAGGGTATGAATATACAAAGTAATCAAGGGGTAACAAGGAGCAGCTAAGAATGATTACATGTGAGGGAAACAACCAATAACATTACAAGGGTGGTGACAGGACAGAAATCAAAACAAAACACATGTGAACATAAACAAACAGAACAAAATCAGTGACAACCCTTGAGTACGTTGAGCGATGTGACACTTCAGCGCAAGGGGACATACCTGACAGAGTCCCCCATAAACCACCCCCCTGTCCCTCCACAAGATCGCTTCTCCTGAAGCACCCAAAAACATTGTCCATCGGCGGTCCTGCCCCCCTAGGCAAAACAGGTTCCATAGTCCCGAGGCAGGCATTGTCTTTGAAATGCGCTAATTCCAAGCAGGTGGTGGGTTGGCAACAGTCTCACCAGGGTCAGATGGCTGGGCTAGGACATGAATGCCAAGGTTCTTAGGCAGAAACCAGGCTTGGGAGGCTGCGTCATCAGCCTCAGGTGTGAGCTGGTCTTGGTAGGATGTCTTGTCGGCCTCAGGCTTGAGCATGGCGTGGAAAGCCGTGATGTTATTCTCTGGCGTGAGCATGGCTTGGGAGGTCGCACAGCCTCCCAGGTTCTGCTTCAGTTAGAGGTCGACGGCACGGCCTACCAATTTCTGCACCTGCCCGAGGCCAACGAGACGGCCTTACAAGCCCTGCTCCTGTCTGAGGCCATCTTGTTGGCCTCAGACAGGAGCAGGACTTGGTAGGCTGTCTCGGCGGCCTCTGGCGCAAACATGGCATGGGAGGCCATTTTGTCGGCCTCAGACGTGAACAAGGCTTGGTAGCCTGTCCCGTCGACCACTGGCAGGATCATGGCTTGGTAGGTAGTCTCGTCTTCCTTGGGCGTGAGCATGGTTTGGGAGGTCATCTCATTGACCAACTACTGGAACTTGGCATGGGAGGCCGCTCCATCGGCCTGTGGCTGGAACTTGCCATGGGAGGTCGCTCCGTCGGCCTCTGGCAGGAGCAGGGCTTGGGAGGCCGCCTCGTCGGCCTCTGGCAGGAACATTGCTTGGGAGGCTGCCTCGTTGGTCTCAGGCTGGAGCTCTGGAAGCGAGGTCACCATGTTGATCTCAGGCTGGAGCTCGGCAGGGGAGCCCACCACGTTGGTCTCAGGCTGGAGCTCGGCAGGGGAGACCACCACGTTGACCTCAGGCTGGAGCTCAGCAGGGGAGACCACCTCATTGGTCTCAGGCTAGAGCTCTGGAAGCGAGGTCACCATGCTGCCCTCTGATGGGAGCTCTGCCAGAAAGGCCTCTGGTCAGGAGTTTTGTAGCAGAAGCCGCCCTGTCAGCCTCTGGTTGGAGCTCTGCAGGGATGGAGGACACCATGTTGGCCTCTGGAGGGAGCTCTGCAGGGATGGAGGCTGCTGTGTCGACCTCTGGTTGGAGCTTGGCTGGAGATTTTGCTTCCTCTGTGTCTCCTGTCTTCCGCTCCTTGTAGTGGGTGGTGAACAGCCGAACAGGTCCGTCTGACAGGCTGGCCCTCCCCCAAAAAATTTCAAGGTTGAACACCTTAACTAAGAGTCCTACACACTGGGCTACATTGCTTAGTCCACTGGATCTTGTGGTGATAAGAAGCTCCACCCACTAGCAGGCTTGGCCAGTGAGCCGAGACAGCATGAACATGCTCCATTGATTGATGTCCCTTACACTTTCTTGCTGCATCCATGTTGAAGGCAAAGTATTCTGTCAGATAAAGGCATGCAGGCAGATGCTAGTACAGAAAAAGGCTTTTATTGAGAGGCAGGCAACATGAGGGGAAATACCTGACAGAAACCAAGGCTCTTAATGGACAAAATGTTAAAACCTCACAATTATACTAGAACACAACAGGCTACATAAAGACAGATTAAACACAGAACACCTGGGCACAATCAGGAAACACCAATGACAGGATGGGGTGGAGACAAGACTCAAAAACAAAATGTATATGGTGACTATAAACAAAACAAAAGAGAACAGTGCTGACAATACTTTACCAGTTTTTCTGTTGATATTGTTTGTAATTTAATATTCTTTTTAAAGCACACTCATTTATTATTATTATTTATTAGGGGCCAAGCACTGAAAGAGCATAGGCACCCTGTTTTTATTCTACCTTTTCTTCTTCTTCTTCTTCTTCTGGCTAGGTTGTCCATGGCAGCCCATAGAACTGTCTGGTAAAAAGTTTGAAGTTTGGCACACTGATTGGGGAGGGTCTAACGAATATTCTGACCAAATTTGGGCCAAGTGCTACCAATGCTCCAGCACCACCATTGGGTCAAACTTGGGTTTAATTTGAAAGTACATTTATGGTCATAAATTTTGAACCCTGTATCTAGAATTTAAAAGCTCTTTAAAACCCCATGACTTCATTTTCTGCCTAATTAGATTTCCCGCCATCTTGGATTTTGTCAAAAACTGTTTTTTTTGCTACTCCTCCTGCAAATTTTGTCAAATCATCTCCAAATTTGACAGACTTCATCTTCAGAGTAAGCCTCTTTTTTGTTACTGTTTTTTTTTTATTACAGTATTTCACTCCATTGGCTTTTTTGTGTTTTTATTCCTATTAATTTCATAATAATTGGCTGGTTATTGGAGTAAAAAATTTTGCTAAAATCTTTGGAAGAAAGACACAGAGACAGTGTTTTTTGTATTTAATTATTTCTTTATTAAGCTCCCATTGACTACTGTCCCTGTCCTTTTCATTCTCTCTTGATACACCTGGTTACATTTTTGGTACCAGGAGCGGTGTCTCTTACTGTTGGGAGCTCTTTAAGTTTTTATTATTTTCTTTGAAATTTTCTGAAATTTCAACTATTTGAAATAGTTAATGATGATGGCTAACCTATTTGCTTCATGTGTAATGGTGCAGGACACATAGCTAAGAAAAAAACTCAACAGACAGTCAGGGAGGATGATTCAGGCTCTGGGGCTCAAAGAAATGGGCACCCTTGGTCACTGTGAGCCAGGCGATGCAAGGGCAGCCACTCACATAGACTATAATCATGACTGCCTACTCAAACGTGCCATAGGAAAATGTTCTATAGTTGATTTAAAGATTGGTGGTCAGTACAATTACTGAGAAATTTTTCAAGGAACACTTACGTAGTTGGAAGATGGGGATATACTCTCCATGGCAGGCTGGCTTAAAGGAGACCTATTATGCAAGATTCACTTTTACATGGTGTTTAAACATAAATGTGTGTCAGCAGTGTGTGTACACAACCACCCTATAATGGTAAAAATCCACCCACACATAAACAGTGTCTCAAAATGAGTCATTCGTGTTTTCTCTCCAATGTAATGTCACATTGGAACAGGCCCCGCCCACAACTGGTGATGGACTCTGCCCTATTAGCATAGATCCTCCTCTGAGTGAGCTGCACACAGTCCGCCATGTTCTCCGCGATGGAGCATGTTACGACACGTGGGGTAGAAGGAAGCAGGATGCACTTGCAGGGGAAAGTGGTCAGTTTATTAGGAACAGTTAGTTCAAAAATAAAGGAAACTCAAAAAACCATCGAACATAAATCCATGAACAAAAAGGTAACAGTAATCCAAAATGATACTTTACTTGGCCGAAGAGGCAGTAATCCAAAAAGGAAACAGTAATCCACAAAAAGGCAGTTATCCAAGAAACACAGGGAAACACACGCGTGGCATCGAGGTGGTCTGGGAACCACGAATTACGAGCTAAGGGATAAATACGTGAGGCTGGAAAGGTGGTCTGGGAACCAAGAAGAACGAGCTAAGGGATAAGTACGTGAGGCTAGAAAGGTGGTCTGGAAACCACGAACAAAGAGCTAAGGGATAAATGCGCAAGGCTAGGAGGTGGTCTGGAAACCATGGACAAAGAGCTAAGGGATAAACGCGCAAGGTTAAACTCATATATATATATATATATATATATATATATATATATATATATATATATATATATATATATATATATATATATATATAAATGTACTTTTAAGAGTAGGTTTAACTGACCATACTTATACTCTTACTCAAGTTCATTTTTAACCACAGAAATGTACTTTTACTTTGCTACATTTGGTGCTGTTCCTCCATTACTGTTAAATGTTAATGAATATACAATATGTAGTTTTAATAATTAGATTAAATCATGTATAATGAGGTCGCGAGTCTCGTGATACGCTGCAGTGGTCTGAAACAACAACACCATTGATAAAGTTTTCCCACCAACTGCTTGTCCTCCCAGGTCTTACCCAAATGCCCCTTTTGAATACCCTTCGTCAGCGTAGATAATAAATAATAATAATTCCTTACATTTATATAGCGCTTTTCTAGCCACTCAAATCACTTTACATAGTATAGGGGAAATCTCCTCAACCAAGACCAGTGTGTAGCATCCACCTGGATGATGCGACGGCAGCCATAGTGCTCCAGAACCCCCACCACACACCAGCTATTGGTGGGGAGGAGAGGAGAGTGACATAGCCAATCCAGGGATGGAGATTATTAGGGGGCCATGATAGATAAGGGCCAGTGGGGAAATATCAACAGGACACCGGGGTTATACCCCTACTCTTTACGAGAAGTGTCCTGAGATTTTAATTGACCACAGAGAGTCAGGACCTCGGTTTAATGTCTCATTTGAAAGACGGTGCTCTTTGTCGGTTCAAAATTTGGCGTATGTAACAAATGCTACACTTTGCTGGAGAAGCGTCAATAAACTCAAAATATCTTGAGCAGCACAAACACAGTCCTGCCATTGTAGTCTTGAATGTCTCGTGCATTGTTTTGAAGTACTCACGCGCATGCCTATAGACTGAATACGTAATACGTGCGCATGACATCATCGTTTTCACAAATTCGCCTTTTTGTATGTTTACACAGAGACAATAACGGTATCGTTTTCAAAAACTTGCACTTTGAAACCTATTTTCAAAAGTTTGCGTTTTCAGGCCCCAAAACGCTGTTGTCATGTAAACGAACAGCCAAAACGCATAAAAAGTTTTCCGTTTTTAGTTGAAAACGTTGTCGCGTAAATGGCCCCTGAGATTCAGGATTTTCCGTTCATTTTAATCAGATCCGAAGTAACTAGTAACTTGCTACTTGAGTAGTCTTCTCGTTGGATACTTTATTACTCTTAATCAAGTAGTTATTAGCATTATTACTTTTGCTGTTACTTGAGTGATTATTTTTATAAGTAGTTTTACTTGTACTTGAGTAAACTTTTTGGCTACTCTACCCACCTCTGCGTATAGTTGTGTATTCGTGTCATTTTGTTCAGATGCAGGTTTTAATATTGTGTTTATGTTGTGTATGAATCTGATTAATCTCTTATAGGATGCGTTTGGGTGAGTTAATTAACCAGCTAGTAAAGTGCTTTAGTCTACTGGTTTTCATTCGCTCAGCTCACGCAGCTCAAGCAGGTCATTTCTACTGATATCTATATTACTGCTTACCATCCCCATGTCTTTATCCCCACTACTTTTCAAAACAAAGTGATGCCCATGTATTGCCTAACCCTAACCCTCCTAAGATTTGCATACAAAAGGTCCAGTGTTCTGTTTTCCTGTGTAGTACAGTCAACAAACTGATCGAAAGTTGGGAGAGTGGAATCCAGATTTACATGGTTGAAGTCTCCGGTAATTACCACAAAAGCTTCAGGGTGTTTAGACTGTAACTTCGCAACAGTGGAGTATAACATCACATACTGCTTCATTGTCAGCTGACTGTGGTTTTGGTGATTATGGTGTTATTATTTGATGGTAAATTCGGCATAAGACAAGGTACGTGTGATAAAATTTGTTTTATTGCGAGAAATAAAGTTGCAACTGTGGGAAATAAAGCCCCCAATTCGGGGTGAGTGAAACTGGCAAAACCGGTTGGTCGGCAGTTCCACCTCACACCCCGTGAATGGAAGGACGACTTATCCAACTTCTCCAAAGCAGACGACTGACTTCGGTCCATCTTTTAAATCCACGGAACAAACATACTGCAATTACTGCTAAAATCATTGGATTAAAATAATTCTGATACTAATTACTGTATACTCTTTGCAAATTATATTTAATAAAAGCTTAATTGTATACATGGGTGTCACTTTGTTTTGAAAAGTGGTGGGGATAAAGATGTGTGGGTGGAAAGTAGTAATATAGATATTAATAGGAATAACCTGCTTGAGCTGTGTGAGCTGAGAGAATGAAAACCGGTAGACTAAAGCACTTTACTTGCGGGTTAATTAACTCACCCAAACGCATCCTATAAGAGATTAATCAGATTCATACACAACATAAACACAATATTACAACCTGCATCTGCACAAAATGACACGAATACACAACTATACGTGATAGTCGGAATGTGTGAATCACATTGTGAACATGCTCTTTCTGTAACAACACAACAATGTTGCCACATGTTTAAATGAATACATAAAATGTTTGAATATTTGGTTTAATTTTGATCAATTCATACAGTGCAGGTACTATAACTATAGCAGGGTTGCCAACTTTGGCTTCCTGGCTGGAGTGAGATTTCTGAATCAAATGACCTTTTTTTGCTCTGCGGAAATGAGTAAAATGTGTCTAACATCATACATCTCTTTTTTTCCATTTGACTGTTTCTATTCCTTCTTCACCATGCCCTTGTCTTCCTCATGAAATCAGAATTGAAGTTTTGCGGCTTTTAGTATGAATATGTTAGCCTTCAGGTTATCTTTACACTAGTGTGCTCCAAAATTCACATTTAGAAGATATACACATTCAAAAGTTACAGTCTCTCTCTACCACCAATTTTGATGACATCATTCTACACTTCGGCTTCTCATCAGATTTTCTATCCAGTCTAATTCTCTCTAGAACCTGAAGTGTCCCGCCCCCAACATTATAAATATCCATGCTTTTAACTGTCAAGTACGGACATTATTGTCAGATCCAACCCTCCATTTAAATCAAGATGGCTTAAACCTCAATATATACTTTTTTGTGTCAACTCATCTTCATTTAAGTCCTTCAGCCGTGTACTGGCGCTTTAATTCAGCGCGAGCAACGCAGCAAAAAATAGACTCGACGCCGAAACTCCTGCTTCACTGATGCTCACACAAAAATACGCACTGCTTCTGCTGCAGTGTGCGGTGTGAAACAGGCTTAATTTGGCGTGAGATTTACTTGGGCAGCGTGAGAGCGTGAGACAGAGCCTTAAAGCATGTGTCACGCGCCAAATGCGTGAGAGTTGGCAACCCTGCTATAGTATTTAAATTAACATGCACTCTAAAAAAATGCTGGGTTATTTTTTCTACCCAAACGCTGAGTTGAGCCTTTTGGGTCATTTAATTGAGTTATTTTCTCAGTCTTGGGTAGTTTTTGGGTAGTTTGTTTAACCCATTTTGGGTTGTTTTTAACCCAGTGTTTTTTAGCGTGTGGCTAAAGTGTGTGTGGTAGAATAACACAGACGTAATGTGGCTGTTGCAGAATGCCATCAAACAGGGTTCAATCCTACTTTGAGGAAAGACATTCATATTTACACATGCACACACGAATCGACTTTCTACACTGAAAAAAAAAGCTCATCAATCAACACTCTCAACTGAGCATCGAACCCCAATTGCTAGCATATTACACCAGTATGTCACCACTGCGCTATTGTAACAGACAATCATTATAGTTATTGTACCTGTACTATGTGAAGTGCTGCATGCTAGCCACTAGGCTAGCAAGGAACCTGTATGCTTACATAATTAAGTTAACTTAACTTGGTGTTCATTTCAAATGTACTTAAATAAAGGGTGTCCCAAAAGTCTCCATACTTAGAGGAAATGAACACCTTTTTAGCAAAAAAGCAACTTTATTTATAAAACAACCTCTACACGATTGCCATTTCTTTGTGAACACACACAGAGTTGTCTCTCTTACTCATGACGAACTCTTGAAGTTCACACCAGTACCAGCAACAGATGAGATGAAGAGGACCGCCTTTTGCAATTATCTATCAATCAGTACATTATTTCACTTGTTGCCAGGCGGAACTCCTTGCATAGCCAATCACATCAAAGGAAGACCAGATTTTAATAAATCATGATTTTGAGTTCATAACACTTGAAATCTTAATTTTATGTATTTTGTAGGTAAATAAGTTAAATGAACTTTTGATTTGTGGGTCCAAAATGCAACATTTTAAGTAATATTTAGTCATGATTACTTGATTATTTAATTAAAGACAACATTAGGGTTTGCAGTGAAGCTGAACTTCATGGTTTTCAGATGAAAGATCCTACACTTAGTTCTTTCAGGATGTTCTGGGATTGTAAACAAAAGCATACAAATCATGAAAGATCCAGCCTATCTAAATCTGTATTGTCCATGCTAAAGCAATGGAAATGAATTAGAGAGTCAGAGGGGTTGAATTGGGGAAGATACTTGTCATGGTGAGAGCTGACAATTAACAGGTACTTGAAAGTGTCCATGACATGGGACATCAGAGAACTGAGCGCACGATCAACCTGTTGAAGCAGAGATGCCTTTGGGCTGGGATGTACGATGACATAGAGCAGTGGATCAAAAAGTGTCAGTGGTGTATCTTAACTAAGATGTCACAGCCAAGAATACATTCCCCTATGAAGCCTTTCCTAGCTTCTTGATGTAGTGGCAGCAGATTGTATGGTGCTCAAACCGGCCTCTGATGGCTATGAAAACAGGTTAATTTGTCATTGATGTGTTCACAAATTTTACACAAGCTTTCCCCGCCAGAGATAACAAGGCTGATACCACTGCCAAGATTCTACTGACAGAATGGTTCATGAAATATGGCTTACTAGAAAGATTGCATTCGGACCAGAGAAGAATCTTTGAAAGTGAAGTGATAGCTGAGCTGTGTAGATTGTATGGGGTAAAGAAAACATGCATGGCTCCCTACAAGCCTCAGGGTAATGCTCAGTGTGAGCACTTCAACAGAACATTTCATGATCTGCTTCTTCCCCCGACAGGAAAAAGTGATGGCCAGAACACCTTTCTGAGTTGGTTCATGCATACAATGTAACACCACATGCAACCACTGGGTACTTACCATATTATTTGTTGTTTTGGAGTTACAGTGGGGGAAAAAAGTATTTGATCCGCTGCTGATTTTGTACCTTTGCCCACTGACAAAGAAATGATCAGTCTATGATTTTAATGGTAGGTGTATTTTAACAGTGAGAGACAGAATAACAACAAAAAATCAAGAAAAACGCATTTCTAAAAAGTTATAAATTGATTTGCATTTTAATAAGGGAAATAAGTATTTGACCCCTTCGACTTGGTGGCAAAAGTACTTGGTGGCAAAACCCTTGTTGGCAATCACAGAGGTCAGACGTTTCTTGTAGTTGGCCACCAGGTTTGCACACATCTCAGGAGGGATTTTGTCCCACTCCTCTTTGCAGATCCTCTCCAAGTCTTTAAAGTCATTTTCAATGCCCTGGCTGAGGGAAGGAGGTTCTCACCCAAGATTTGAGGGTACATGGCCCTGTCCATCATCCCTTTGATGCGGTGCAGTTGTCCTGTCCCCTTAGCAGAAAAACACCCCCAAAGCATAATGTTCCCACCTCCATGTTTGACGGTAGAGATGGTGTTATGACTTGGGGTCATAGGCAGCATTCCTCCTCCTCCAAACACGGCGAGCTGAGTTGATGCCAGAGAGATCTGACCACACCTGACCACAACACTTTCACCCAGTTCTCCTCTGAATCATTCAGGCAAACTTCAGATGGGCCTGTACATGTGCTTTCTTGAGCGGGGGGACCTTGTGGGTGCTGCAGGATTTCAGTCCTTCACGGCGTAGTGTGTTACCAATTGTTTTCTTGGTGACTATGGTCCCAGCTGCCTTGAGATCATTAACAAGATCCTCCCGTGTAGTTCTGGGCTGATTCCTCACCGTTCTCATGATCATTGAAACTCCATGAGGTGAGGTCTTGCATGGAGCCCCAGACCGAGGGAGACTGACAGTTTCTTCCATTTGCGAATAATCGCACCAACTGTTGTCACCTTCTCACCAAGCTGCCTGGCGATGGTCTTGTAGCACATTCCAGCCTTGTGTAGGTCTACAATCTTGTCCCTGACATCCTTGGACAGCTCTTTGGTCTTGGCCATGGTGGAGAGTTTGGAATCTGATTGATTGATTGCTTCTGTGGACAGGTGTCTTTTTACAGGTAACAAACTGAGATTAGGAACACTCCCTTTAAGAGAGTGCTCCTAATGTCAGCTCATTACCTGTGTAAAAGACACCTGGGAGCCAGAAATCTTACTGATTTATAGGGGATCAAATACTTATTTCCCTCATTAAAATGCAAATCAATTTATAACTTTTTTGAAATGTGTTTTTCTGGATTTTTTTGTTGTTATTCTGTCTCTCACTGTTAAAATACACCTACCATTAAAATTATAGACTGATAATTTCTTTGTCAGTGGTCAAACATACAAAATCAGCAGGGGATCAAATACTTTTTTCCCCCACTGTATTCCCCATCTTCCAGTAGATGTGCTTCTAGTTCAGGAGCAGGCTGTTGACCAAGAACAGGATTGGTTGGTAATTCAGCAGGACAGGCTCAGAGAAGCTCATTAAAAAAACAGGAGAATATGCAGAGCGCAAGTCTATTGAGAGACTTGCTCCTCTAAATGATAATTATTGCCCCATCATTGATGTTGGTTATATGGAGTATTTACGTCACTGACCTGTTGGTAGGAACAAAATACAGAATTCTTGGGCTCCTACTGTATACACGGTCATAGAGGTACAGGGTACTACACATACTATTGAGCCCCTGGAGGGTGGCCCCTTCAAGAGAGTCCACAGGATTGACTTGTGTCCTTGTATGCAATTTGTTCATGAGCCAGTGGTGACAGGAAACAATTCATCGCCTCCACCAGTAGGGTCTCTGTCTGAGTAGGTGGAAGCCAAGCCCTCTGATCCTGAGGTTGTGGTTCTGGAAGAAGTCACATATCCTTGTCTTGAAGAGACAAAGGATGTGGCATGGAACTCTCCAGGTCAGCTGATGAAATGTTAGCTGTTGAACCTGATGTTACTTCTGAACCAAGAAAGGGAGGACCTGACACAGCCCCTAGGGTAACAGAACCAGAGGTTTCGGGACCTGTACCAGCACCAAGACGAACCAAGAGGGCTAATACTGGTGTACCAGTACCAGAAACATTTAGTTGCAGCTATTTCTACACAAGGGGATCACACTAGATACTGAAAGCAAAGGTTCACATACTTTTGCCACTTACAGATATGTAATATTGGATCATTTTCCTCAATGACCAAGTATAATATTTTTTGTCTCATTTGTTTAATTGGATTCTCTTTATCTACTTTTAGGACTTGTGTGAAAATCTGATGAAGTTTTAGGTCATATATTTGCAGAAATATAGAAAATTCTAAAGGGTTCACAAACTTTCAAGAACCACACACTACACCCAGGCAATCTGTCTGGCATCCAACATTTCCACCTTATGTTGGGCCACAAGGGCTGCAACTGGCAAGGACAAGTTTTTTTATTGTCATCACATCCATATACTGTGCATGTGTATACTGGGACTGTGTATAATGCTTCCTGGGTCAAGAGGCAAAATTGTGAAAAAGGCAGGAAGTAATGAACATAGGATAACATATTGTGACAGGTATAAGACAAAAGCTTATCAAAGAATACATTATTTAAAATCAAGACCACTGTGGAAACAGGGCCATGCTCGAGTGCCGGTTGGTGAATGGAGGGCAGTGGTGGCTCAACATTTAAGGCTCTGGGTTACTGATCAGAAGGTCAGGAGTTCAAGCCCCAGCATGGCCATGCTGCCACTGTTGGGCCCTTAACCCTCTCTGCTCCAGGGTGCCATATCATGGCTGACCCTGTGCTCTGACCCCAACTTCCTAACAAGCTGGGATATGCGAAGAAAAAAATTTCACTGTGCTCTAATGTATATGTGACAAATAAAGGCTTCTTCTTCCTCCAAGTCGGAGAAGGTGAGTGGTAAGGAATGCACACCTGCAGGGAATTCTGTTAATGAACATTCTGTGTTGCAGTCAGTGGAGGTAAGGATAAAGAGGAGAGAAACGAGTACAGAGAGAGAGAGCTGGAGAAAAGAGAGCTCAGTGTGTGTGTATATGTGCATGAGATTAAACGTTGAAAGTTTAAAAGATTAAAAGTTTCACTGCTGAAAAGCTAGTGAAAGTAAAATAAAGCCACTTCATGTGCCCAAACCAAGCATGCCTCCCATCTCCTCATTTCAAGGAACTTCACACTGGTGCTGAAACCCGGCAAAATGAGGAGGATAGCCAGCATGGAATCCTCACGGCTGGCACTCATCATTGAATCCCTTGCCAGTCTTCACAGAACACACTATTAAGCTCTCCTAGAGCTGTGAATCGAACAGGAGCAGCGGTTCTAGGTGCTGTTCCAGGTGCAAGTGGAGGACCAGCAGGTGTTTCAGGAACTGATCCGAGCTGTGAGTACTTCAGCCATTTGCCCCAGCAGCTGACGCGGCTTCCGCACGCTGGCATTTGGCGAAAACGGCCGGCCGTTCACATATTCCCAGAAGCTCACAGAAGCCTCCCAGAGGTGGTCACTGACCAAGGAGCACTACGCCGGGGAAACTGTTGTAGCGTATGACTATGCCCAAACTGATTTCTAAATTAACCCAAACGAAACATAGAAAGTTTCACCACTCAGGTGACCTAGAGTAACCCCGAGAGGCCTCCTTTGACCAGATGCACCTTGGGGATGCAAAAGACTCTTTGGAACCAACACAGGACTTACCCCTGCAATAAAAGAAACCTTTGATGACTGAACGTCTGGGAAACTTAACGATTAGTTCATCAGCAGGGGTCCACCAAAACTCCGACCAAGGGCCTGTAAATCTCTGATCTAATCTCGGTTTACGACCACATAGATTTAGCCTCAGAATCAGCAGGCCAGAGGAGAAAACTTCCTCCCTAAGGTCACCCTGAGGTGACCAAGGACCGGTGGGACATTAGAAGAACGTCAGCCCCCTCTTCTGGACATACACAAGCGCACGCGCACACACACACGCACACACACACACACATACACACACACACACACACACACACACACACACACACACACACACACACACACACAAGCTTACCTTACACACACAATGTAGAAATCTCTCTCCTTTCAATGTAACGTGTAATTATATGTAATTATTCGATGCCTAAACAGTGTGATGTTATCTTGTTTACATATATTGTGTGTTTATGTAACTAACCTTAATGACTTTAGATAGTTTTAATGTAGCATATCATTTTAAATGTCTGTAACCAGGTTTTATTTGTAATATTCTTTACAAGTCCATCGAATTTGGTATGTAGTTAATCGTCTCGAGATACCCGGATTGATTATGCATATCATATTGCAATGGGATACATCATTTCATGTTTTCTCTTAATTTCATTTATAACATGGTATAGACCTCGAAAGTGGGGAGGGCTCCGTCCAGTCAGCCAATGCAGCCAATTGTCACACTCTCCCACCTTTATACAGGTTAGGCTCTACCAAGTGATGCAGGACACTTGGACACAGGTAGAAACGACCCAATTGCTGGTTCCGAAGAGCACTATAATTGCAGGGCACTTGGGTCACAATAAAACTTTAAACTTTTAAACTTTAAAAGTCTCATGGCCCGCTTCTATTGGCCAGGCATTCACAGTGATGTTCGCAGGTGGTGTGTGGCATTTTGCAAATGTCAGCTGTGCCATTATGTCTGCTCCCACTTATCGAGGGCCCATTCAAAAGGATTGGCATGGACCTTGTCGGGCCATTAGATTGGGACACTATTCGATCTAATGGCCAATGAATTATCACTGTTCCTTTAGTTAATAAGAATAAATGTATAGATTTAAATTACATTTCCCTACATGTTAGTGAAGAAGAATCAAATACAATAGCCAATACAATGGATATAATTTGACAAATTTATTAAGTTTTTTCTTAACTGAATGAATAAAACTTATTTCTTACAATTGGATCTAGATTTTTGGACCACAAAGAGCCTAAAAGTCATTTTTTAAATCTTGACATTATACAAAGTTGGAGTGGAAGAACTTGAGCTGACCTGAACTCCACTGAACAACTTTGGGATGAATTGGAATCGAGGACTATCTTCCAGGCTTCCTCACCCAATATCAGTGCCTGAGCTCCCAAATGCTCTTGTGGCTGAATGGGCAAATCCTCCAAATCCACCCCCCCACCCCCTCACACACACACACATTCTAAGATCTACTGGAAAGCCTTCCCAGAAGAGTGGAGGTTGTTATAACAGCAACTGTTCACACTAGCAAGTGTGAACAGACGACCATTCCTATATATGCTCATAACACAGAATCGGGTTTTCCGTAGCGGCAGCAACTGACAGCGTGACAAGTAACATGCGAATTTAATCCAAATTAGACACGGTAAAGTGACAAATCCAAATGATTGGCTCGAATGATTCGTCAGACCACGTGATACAACGTTTTTTCATTCCCCCTCTCACAACTTTAGTGGGTTCATCTTATCCTGTCATTTACAATCTCTCATTGAATGTGTATAGTGATGTCACAAAGAAAAATAAAACTTGGAAGAAAGTATAGTAGAGATGATTGGTGTCTCTGGAGAGTTTTTGTAAATCAGAGGTTACTAGAGTTAGTGGAACCATTGAAAAATATATCAACAGTGGAAAGAAAATCAATAGATACAAATGGTTTCTACACTGCCATAAAGTGAAAATGAACAGACATCATGCAAAAAAATAAAATCCACTGTAGTTTCAGACGATAGAGGAGTTGCCTTTGTAGGTGGTGACATGGGTCGTCACTTTTGACTGTGGCGAAAAAAAAAGTTCCATTCCTCACCCTCACTTTGTCACTTTGTCTTTGTTCCTTTACCAGCCCCTCAAACTCTACAGTGTGGTGCAGTAAATGATTTGTGCAGGGCAAGCAGGCAGAAGAATATGTCTGGTAAAAGCACACAGAAACTCTAGATGATATTTAGAATATATTGGCATTCCAATGGAAAATAAAAAAATGTTTTGGACCAGTTTTTTTTTAAATTAATTAATTAATTTATTTTTACTATTTGCTCTTTAAATTTAAAATGGTACAAAGAAACAAGACAAAATGTCTGCTTCTGATCATACGTTACCAACTCAGAGCAGAGGAAGGGAGGAGGGGAGGAGGTAAAAAGAGAGACAGCATGATAGACAGGCCACAAATGCAGAGAGAGGAGATGCAGAAAAAAGAGCACAAGGTGAGAGATCATCAGGACATAAGTCAAAATTAACCAAAGCTCTAAGAGAGAGCTTGTAAATAGTCTCAGAAGTATCCCTTTGACGCCCTTTTTATTGCATATTGAGAGTCAGTGTTGCCAGTTTGACAGAAAATCCTTGTGGTGTTTTTGTTTTAGGGATTAATTAATCCTAATTAAGGAATAAAGCATGATGGGGCGTTCTGTTCTAACAATGCGGTGCTTAAATAATCATGGGGTGGTGTGTTCATGTGATATACCACAGCAACTTGCCAAAGCTTACAATTTTTATTTAATAAATAATGACAGATGATACTTTTATTCTATTTATAGTTACATTTAATATTGTGGAACATCCACAAATCAAGTTCCTGTTAACATTTTAGGTGTTTTGGCAGCTTTATAAAGTTGTTCCCTCACCAGCTTCTCCTTTTTCTCTCTCATGATTTTAATATGACAAAAATGCAGCTTGACGTTACAAAGAAACCGCAAAGCCCTCTGTCTTAAAGCGTTTCCTGTATTTGAAAACTTAAATAGAACAGGTTTATCTCTGACTGATCAAAGTGCTGACAGTGGAGACTCCTTCCATAAATGGTAAATAATCTTTTCCTTACAAAAAGCTTTCACACACAACAATTCCACACGTTTTTAAAAATGTGTTTACGCGGAGCATCCACCATACAAATCCCTGTATAAGCTGTTACTATAGAAACCATAGTGTATTCGAACGAGCGCATTAATATAAAGCCTGTGATTTGCCCTGCAGCTAGAACTACTGTCAGAGCCGCTCTTATAGAAAACTCTCTGAATCAAGAATTTAATGGTGCTGCGGTATAAGGTAAGTAATATAACATGAGTATAAGTGCTGTTATACTGCATTCGGCGATATTCGTGATTCGGCGTAGGCACGAGCCCGCAGACTGCAGGGAATTTCATGTGAAGAACACAGACACGTGGAGTGATAAACAGTGAAAGATTCCAGTGCAGTTATACTAAATATAAGCTCACTTGCTTAACCAATCAAATTAGTGGACCGTAACTGTCGTATAATTATTTATTAGATACATTTTGGGTATTTGTGACTTGAGTTACAGAGTGACCACTGATGATAGTTTGTTCAGAAGTAAAAAAAAAACTCTACAGCAAAGTAAATAGTAAGCAAACAACAGCTTTAACAATAATTAAATAGAAATAATTACAGCTTGAAGATAAATATAAGTCTAATAATAATATAAGTCTATAGTAACATACCAGAAAGGCTGATTACAGTATATTACTGTAGAAAAGCAGTGAAAAATCAGTATTGTAATAGTATTGTGTAGTGGAAAGCCTTCCTAGAAGAGTGGAGGTTATTATAACAGCAACTGTTTACAGTAGTGAGTGTGAACAGGCGACCATTCATTTTCTATGTACTCGCATGACTGTTGCAATTTCCATGATGGCAACAACTGACAGAGTGACAAGTGACCTGCGAGCTGAGATTTTCTCAACTTTATGCAAATTAGACATGGTAAAGCAACAAATCCAAATGATTGGCTCGAATGATTCCTCGTACCGATCCTATGGCGCACGCGATACAACGTTTTTTTTTCATTCCCCCTCTCCGAACATTAGTGTGTTCATCTTATCCTGTCATATACAACCTCTCATTAAATGTGTATAGAGACAGTACAAAGAAACATAAAGTAGGAAGCAGCAGAAGAAAAGTGGAAGAAAGTAGCAGAAATGATTGGTGTCTCCGGAGAGTACGTGTAGTTCGTACAGTTAGCTTTAGAAAAAATTCCCTGGGATTAAGAAACTTTGAAAGGAACCAGATTCAAAAGGAACCTGTCCTTCTCTGGGTTACATTGGATAATGCGAAGAAAAATGTTGCTTATAAACTTCCATTTGAAAAGAGTTTAAGTGATTCCAAATTTTACAGAGTTTACTAGAGTTAGTGGAATAACTGAAAGATATATCAACAGTGGAAAGAAAATCCATAGATACTAATGGGTTCTACTCTGCATTAAGTGAAAATGAACAGACATCATGCAGAAAAAAAAAGAAAAAAAAAAAAAAACCCACCAAAAAAAAAACCATGGTGGTTTCAGATGACAGAGTACATGCTTTTATCGGTGATATGGGTTGTCACTAATGACTTATGTGTCGAAAAAGCTCACGTTGTCTATTTTTAGCAGCGCCTTTAGCAGCCCCTCAAACTTTACAGGAAGCGTGGTGCAATAAATGATTTGTGCAGGGCAAGTGGACAGAAGAATATGCGTGGTAAAGGGAATGAACACAATGCACTTCTGTGCATGTTTTCTCTGTGTCTCTGTAGTTTTTCTTCAGAATCTCCAGTTTCATCAGGGTTAAAAACCAAGTACTTTCACTTTTATTGAAAGACCACTGAAAAACCCTGTCCCTCATTATATGTCATTAATTATATGCCATTAAAACTTCTATAAATATGTTTCAAACTATGTAGAATTGAGTCTACTGGCTGTAATTTTATTCTAAATCCCAATAACCATACCCAGGGGTGGGAAATACTTGAGTAATTGTACTTCATTACTATACTTAAGTATTATTTTGTTGTATTTATACTTGACTTGAGTGTAATTGAATTCGAATGTTTGTACTCTTTCTTAATTACATTTCCAAGAAAAAAAAAATCTCAAAGGTCTCTTCTTTTCTTATCCAACCAATGTCTGTACACTATATGTCAATTGAAGTTTGAGTTTAAAGCATCCAATTAAATTCATTAATGTAGACAAAAAATGATTGAGAATCATGCCAGTTCTAGTCTGCAGTGAGCTTTCATGCACCAACACTATACCTATATTAACTATGTCGACAATTTAAATATTAACTAGCTATATTTAACTAAGTTTTCTTTGCTAATGCCCGGTTAGACCAGCATCAATTCCAGTAGTTAACATAATTGGCTAGGCAGCAAGTACCATTCTAGCTAATCGTAAATATTGGTTATTTACAGACATTGTAAATGTAAGAGATAAGTATTTTTTCACAAAAAAAAAAAAAAACATTACATAAAGTTAAAATATTTACTTTTTTTTTTACATTTTTATTCTCGAGTACATTTAAAAGTAACAACTTTTCTTTTCTCAGCATTTGTATTTACCAAACCTTTTGCAACATAACTTTTTATGTTAATCAGTGAGAGGTGCTGAGAAATTATAAGCACTGTGAAGATTGAAGTGAGAAAGCATCTGTTCTCAGAAGTTTTTTTTTTTTTTTTTTTTGTCACAACTCCCACACTCGTTTCACATTATAGAACCAAACAGGAATGACCAACAAACCACATGCTGGTGAGTAAGTTCTTTATTTCTTGGGTATTTATGGGTCAAGAACATGTGAGTACATCATATGAAAAAAAAAAAGAAATGTCATCTTACACCAACAAAACAGGGAATTTTTCCAGCTCAATTAAGGCTTTGGAAAAAGCAAATGGACACGGAAGCAGATTTAAAAAAAATTTTTTTTTAGGTCTTTCACACCTACAAAGATCTTGAGTTTCTCTCACTCTCTCAAGACACCACTCATCCCCTATTACTATACTACAGAGTAATTAGAGGACAGAAATGAAGATGCTCAGTGAGAGCAGGGTGAAGCATTGGAAGTCCAGTTATTTCAGAAATGGAGGTGGTGCATGAGTGTCGGTGTGCCGAAAGCATTGGGCCTTTTAATAAGCATGATTTTCCACAAACAGGGACTCTCCTGCTGCTGCTCCTTTTTCTCCTTTTGATTCATATTTACCAATGCATGCTGCACTGTTGGCCTGGTGAAACAGCAGGTAACAATGTTAGTCTACAAGCATTGGAAGCTAAATAAACCCAAACCATTAGATGATGCTGATAATGTTTCATATGTGTTTCCTGAATGTAGAGATATACATACCAAGGCTCTCTTGATGTACTCCTCCTGGCAGGCCTTGCCATTCTCCTTCTTGCCTCCCCAGGCTTTGAGGGCTGAAGCCTGCAGGGCACGGCCATAAGAGAAAGTGAGTGCCCATGGTTTGTGCAGGGGGCATGTATTTATGGCATTCAGGTTGACTGTGGCTTCCTCCTCACTCTGCCCTCCAGACAGAAAAGTAATACCTATAGGGAGAAAACATGGAAAGTGGGTCCCTTTGACAAGGAGAATGCAGTAAGCAAAACAGTGTACTTGAATCAAGAAATTGTAAAAGGTTGAGGCCATTATGGGCTGCATGCATAATACCAAAATTGTGCACAGTGTTATTCAGTCGTCAGACCTAAGTACGGAAGTTGCTGCTATTCAGACGTTGCATAAGAGTTGCTCATGCAACGTCTCATGCTGGGTTGGAGTTTGAGTAAAACAGGCATGTCTCAGTTCTGTGTGATTCTGGCCTTGGACTTTTTATGTAACCATAATATGTCATGCTGATATGCATCTTAATCTGAGACATTGCTTATCTGAAGGACCCAATTTTGATGGACAAGATTATGCACTACATTTTCTTAAAGTGAGGCATAAGTGTAGCAGATGAGTTCTTGACCTTCAAAGCATGGGCACATTTTCTTTACAGGAGATCACAGCAAATTAACAAAAACATTGGCATTATGTTATTAATTCAACAAATCTACTACATTAAAAGCTTTAAAAGCACACATTATGATTCCATGACCTAGACTTAGAATCTCATGGCTTCATGTCAGCATGTGAAACAAACAAACAAAAAAGAACCAAAACCATATGTGTCGGATTGAGGGCTCGTTCACACCAGGATGTTTTTTTTTTCAGCACGTTAAATGGTCCGTTTTTCGACATTTTTTTTGTGTTCACACCCGCGCCTTAAACACAAGCGACGCGCTGAATGAATGTGCAAATTCACACCCTGACAGTACATGGCGCGTATTGAAAAGTAGAAATGGTATAAGGTAACTATTGTTGTGCCTAAAAATGTTAGTGTTCCTGCAAATTGATGAAGTGTTGACTATGAATAGACTTTTTTTTTGGTCAATATGATAATACAAAGACACAATAATGGGGCACTTAGCTATTTGAATAAGAAGTCAAGAATACTTATATGCATATATATGCCAGGTGCAAAATAAATACAATGGACTATCAATCAGCGGATTATCGTTGAGCAGAGATGTGAAACATTTTCAGGGAAGAGACAAAGAAACAAACGATGCTATCTAGTATAGAAAGCAGACACTGAAAGAATTAGAATATATGCTTGCATTTCAGTGTCGTCAAAAAAAATAGCCACAACATAATCTTATTAAACGAGTCGTGAAGTTCTCATCAGTTTTGAACTAGAATATGGCCTGACTTGAGGCTTTAGCTCAAGGCAGTGGTAGCTCAGTGGTTAAGACGTTGGGCTACTGCTCAGAAGGTCATGAGTTCAAACCGCTACCACTGTTGGGCCCTTGAGCAAGGCCCTTAACCCTCATCTGCTCAGATGTATAAATAAAAATGTAAGTCGCTCTGGATAAGGGCATCTGATGAATGAAGTAAATGTAGCTCCATCGTACAGAGGGATTTATTAGCAGTAAGCATTTTATCTCGGATATGTCACTTACGCACTCTCTCTAAAATCGTGGATGCTAGTGAAGGGGTTTCAATATTTTTGTAGTCGCTGTGGCGTTTATCATAAAGTTCTACATTCATCTTGCTTGCATCTTCTTCTTCTTCGTCTTCTGCTTCACGTATCGACATGTGCTCGGCAAGACAGTTTTGTGCTTCAGCGGCTCTGGGCTCGTGAACAAAAGTGTGAATCTCATTGGTTGGCCAGTTTTTAACGCGGCGGGTCAAAAAAAAAAAAAACAATCCCCGAGATGTTAAAAAAAAATCGACGCTTTGACGCCACACCTTTTACGCATTGACAGCCATTGATTTAGACACAGGGTGAAAAAACGTCCCAGTGCGAACGAGCCTTAAGTGCTAAACTAAGGAGTAACAAGGGTGGAAGACATTTTTAAATTTAACCTGCCTTCTTCTTATTCATATATCATCATATTTGTCTTTTTTATTTTTAATTTGTCTCTTGTTTTTATTTGAGACCCTATTACATTTGAGATAAAATGATATTTCTGTCTTCAGTCAGCATTTTTCATTCCTGTTTTTTTTTTTTTTTCAGGCTTAAAGGCAAGTGCTTGTGTTTAAATGTGGTGGTCTAGAAACTATTGAGAAACCCCGTCTCTCATGCTTCTACACATGGAAAATCTGGCAACCACTGAGGGGTGAACTACAAGCAGATTAGCACATACAAATTACTTTCTCCACAAAAACTGTTGCTAGAAATTTTAGACTTCTTAAATTAAGTCGCCAACTGAACATATGACCATATTGTCAAGAACCATTAGTTACTGTATATTCAGTATTATTCGGTGGTGTGGGCAGAGAACACTGAAATATGCAGCTGTGGATGACTTCAGGGCGTGAGTGCACTTTAGCCTGTATATCAATATGACTAACCAGGAACAGCTGGGGGCACGGTGCGGCGCAGGGCAGTGACAGTGGCCATGGCAACCTCCTGGGGGGTGTACTTGTGAGAGCAGGAGTGACCAGCAGTCACCATGTTAGGCTTGAGCAGAGTGCCCTCAAGGTAAACATGGTGATCAGACAGGGCTTTATAAACAGCTGCCAAAACCTTCTCGGTTACATACTGGCACCTCTTCAGGTCATGGTCACCATCGGGTAAGATCTCGGGCTCCACGATTGGCACGATGCCATGCTGGTGAGAGAAATGTAACAACATAATGAGCTTAAAGACCTATGGAGCAATTTATCGTGTCATTGTTTGTGACAATGTGTGAATCTCACCATCTGGCAGATGCTAGCATAGCGTGCTAGCACATTAGCATTTTCTTTGATGGCCAGGCTGGAGGGAGTGGTGGGGGTGATCTTCAGCACACAACGCCATTTGGCAAAGTCAGCTCCATCCTTCTTGTACTGAGCGCAACGTTCATACAGGCCATCCAGACCTGAGAGAGGGCCAGTGTGAGAGAAAATTTGTTTTAGAAAGCCATAACAGACACAAAAATGGAAATAGTGTGACAGCTAATGCTTTAAAAAAGTACAAATGGAGAACCCACCCTGGGTAGTGGTCTCTCCATTAGTTCCGGCCAGAGGGACTACACCCTTGTCAACCTTGATGCCCACTACCATGCCTCTCTCCTTGATGAGCTGGGGGAAGAGCTTGCCATCATCAGTCTTCTGGTAAAGGGTCTCATGAAAGAAGATGACTCCTCCAATGCAGGGCTTGACACGGTCATCGGCAGTGAAGAGCAGCTGACGGTAAAGCCTCCGGTTCTCCTCAGTGTTCTCGGCACTGATGCTCTGGAAGCGTTTGGCTACACTGCCTGTGGTGGTGGTGCACCATTGAGTGAGAAAGAATAGAAAATAAATTGCAGTTTGGTATTATTTCATCGGATTAAGACAGTTTGGAGTACATAGAAGGCTCATATGTACAGTGTATTCCCATTGGCATTCTGTGGAGTTGTACAGTGTTGGCATGCATTTAACATTTGGCAGTGCGTGCAAGTGTACCTGTGGATTCATCAGCAGCGAGGATTCCCTTGCCAGGCGCGACAATCCTCAGAGCAATGTCACTGAGCTCTTTCTTCTGCTCAGGGCTGAGGAATGGGTATGCGTGAGGCATTGTGACTGTAAAAGAGTCAAAGAGAGAGAAAGAAAGCAAGAGAAGTGAGAGGTGATTAAGCTATAGGAACAGATACAACACTTGTGCAATATCTTGAAAAATAGACATGTTACTTCTGAAACTGAGCTGAGAAAGAGAGGGGAAGTGAGGCCAGGGAGAAGATGTAAGCAGAGGTTAGTAATGAGTGACAAAAAAAAAACAGAGGAACTTGTATCATGTTGGTAATGACCACCAATTCCATTATTTCCACTGATGTACCACACTGTGAGAATTTGTACCTTCTTATACTCCAATCATACACACCAGCAACATGAGATTATTTTCTGGTTTACTGTTCCTCTGACAAACATTATTCCTCTCACTGATTGATTACAAAGAGACAATGTGAAACTGTGCTATGATTCAGACATTTAAGAGTTGAGTGTAAAAACCATGAACTTTGTATTAATTTCACACCTACATAATTCACACCTGACATTGAAACCACAGTTCAAATATTATATATCACTGAAGCAGTACAGGAAGTGTGTGACTGTCTGCATGTAGCCACCCTCTTCCTTATCTTTGCTATTTAGAAACTCTTACTGTTGACCTTTACTTTAATCATATATGGCTCATCCCCCCTCTCTCTGCTCTTTATTTTCTTCTATCCTTCTACGATCCCTCTTCAATAGGTCAGGCTATATATAAACGCTGTTGATGCCAGCTGCTCTTGTAATGCCCTTGCTTGTAATGCCATGGGTCCAAGCAGGTCAGTTTAATTAATTTGATACTGCCTAAAACCTTTCAAAAAATATCATAAGTCTAGATGATGATACACTGTGACCATATTCATTACAAATTTTATTTGTATTAATCATGGGCCAGTTTAGACTAGGCCTATATTTACCAAGCTTCTCCAAATTAAAGTGTTGATCTATGATCAGTCTTTTACCTTTTGGATTTTAATAATTCCCTAATGAAGTAGATGGAATTTATACTCAAAATTGACACTCTCACTCCGTGATAGTTTTACACAGATCTTGTTCCTAAGCAGTAGGATTCAATGTTCTGTAAATGCAGTACTGACTGTGTCCTCAGGATAGCTTAGCATGATAACTAGGTTTAGCTAATGTGAGGCAACATCATCCTGCCCTTTTTAAAGAGGAAGGAAGTGCCTGATTAACATGTGATACTAACCAAGTGGCAACACTGGTCTGGGTTGCTTAGGGTGACAGCAAAAACACACAGGATTTAATTATATGAGTCCATCTAGTAACACTGCATTATTGTTTACTCAACATTAGGGATTATAGCTTAATATGAAGCAGTTTATATCTGAAAATTTAGAAACTTCATCTCTTACCTTTCCAGTCGAGAGGACAGCTGAGGGAATGGAGGGTCTCTCTGAGAGAGAGCGAGAGAAAGAGGGGCAGTGGAAAAGATCCGGCTTTAGCCCGCGACGCCTCCTAATCAGCCTGGCCACTGTATTTATCTAGCATTATGACCCCTCACATTTGAGTTGGTTGGCTAAAATTAGCCCCAACCTGACATTGGAGAAGGGCGGCAACATTCCTCCATCTGAAACAGACAGAGAGAGAGAGAGAGAGAGAGAGAGAGAGAGAGAGAGAGAGGAAGACAGAACAAGGCAGGGTATTTAAAGCAATACTGAGAGAGGGAGATAATGGAGAAGTTAAGAGTTACTGGGTATAGAAAGATAAAGGCTGGGAGGAAACTGAAGAAATGCAGATTAGACACAAATATGGAGTATTGTACTCCGTATTGTAAGTTAATAGGGTTTTTAAGGTCTTTAATTACAGCAGTACAATTATTCTGTAAGATTACACATTGTCGCTTTTGTATGCTGGCCATGATTGAATGTGTGTAAACAGATAAAAAAAAAACGATTGAATGGAAAATGAGATGCTCACAATGTAACAGTGCTCATAAACTACACTTCATATACTTCAGGGAGCAAGAAATTCAAACTTCTTTTCAGTAATACTTTGTTTTCATCATGTCTTTTTACTTTGACCACCTACAGATACCTACTTCTTTTCTGCTACACAAATTCACACCACATATGCCCACATAGGTGGGCATGGGGGTGCAGGGGAGGGAAAAATGCACTCCATTGCTAAAGTGCACTCATATATGCTCTCTACGTGCATGAACCTGCTGAATTAACAATTTCAATTTCAATTTCAGTTTAAGCACTTTCCTGTTGCTTCATTTGGCAGCATTGAAAAGCTGCTATTAGAAACACAATCCCACCAAGGCAAAGATGATCCTTGACCTTTTCTCGACCTTTCCATGACTTTTGGGTGTAGTAGGGCAGCAAAGGTTACAGATGATCAGTCATATGGCATGTCTGAATATCTGAGGACCAACAGGTTGCAACACACACACACACACACACACACACACACACACACACACACACACACACACACACACACACACACACACACACACACACAGTATATACATATAGCACACTAGCAAATCCACCAAGGAATGGCTCAAAAAGAAGAAATGGAGGATTAAGGAATGGCCAAGTCAAAGCCCGGATTTGAATCCCATTGAAATGTTGTGGGGGATTTGAAATCCAAATATGTCAAAAAAGCCAACAATTTCCATGGGGTGTACTTATTTTTTCAGTACACACTGTATTTCACATGACTATATATATATATATATATATATATATACACACACACACAGCAAAGGTTACACATGATCAGTCATATGGAGTGCAACAGTGTGAGTTGTAAGCTTTTGCAACTATATGAACTATTAGTTGCAACTATTTGCAATTAACCCTAACCCTAACTCAAAGATGAAGGACTTGTGAATTACAAAGAACTTAATCAGACCCAGAAAGACTACCAGAAGCCTTGGCAGGATAATTGTGAGAAAAATCTAGAAAAACAATTGAGAAACTGCAGGAAGCATTGCTTCAGACATCAGTGAGAATTACCGGATACAACTGTAGCACAAACTACTCAAAAACTGGATCAATGTGCATGGGTATAGAGGCAGAGTAATGCTGTGGAAAAGATTCATCAGCCTCAAGAATAAGAAACTTGCAAAAGAACATGCACAGAAAGACAGCAGCTTCTGGAGGACTGTCTCATCTTCAGATGAAGCCAAATTTAACTTGGATGGATTTGATGGTGTCTGTGTGAAGACAGCCAGGAGAAGAACCGAACTGCACAGATGTGGAAAAGTCAAAGTCTGTGGCTGTTTTTCCTATAGTGGTGTTGGTGAGCTTGTGTTCATTGATAGCAGCATGAACTCAGAAATGTACAGAGGCAGTTTGGATGCAAACTTGCAGAAATCACAGAATAATTCAAGTGACAGAAGTGGATTTTTCAGCGGGATAATGATCCAAAACAATTAGCCTAACTTTTCCAAAAGGAAAATTATAGTCTTACAATGAACCTGCCAGAGCCCTGACCTTAACCATATTGAGTATCTGTGGAATGCAGTGAAGACAAAATTAGCAGATAGTATGGATGAACTGAAAGTTTTGTTGGTTGAAACTTACAAACATGATCCACAGGAAAAATACACCACAACTGTTACAGAAACTAACTGATTCCATGTCTAGACATCATCAAGAGGTTCTGTGAAATAAAGGATGGCAAACCCTAAATATTTGTACTTATTATTGTACTTGTTACCACTTTCGTACTCTATAGGCCAGAAGTGGACAATACTTGTGTAATTGTACTTTGTTACTATTTATAATTATTATTTTGCCTTGTACTTGAGTGTTATTTATATTGAATACTTGTACTCTCAATTTCATTTCCAAGAAAATAATTTTTTGCTCCTTATATTATTATGTAACACAAGGAACGGGCTGGATGCAAGTGCTGGGGAAAAGTCAGTTTATTAGGAACAGTAACCAAATGTAACGGAACATATACAAAACTAAAAAAAAGGAACACAAGATGTAGGCAGGGTCCAAAAACAAACAATAATCCAAAGTGCAGCAAGGGAATAATCCACACCAGGCAAAGTAATCATCCACGGAATAATAAGGTAAGAGTCCACAGTTCAGGAAACGCGAGGTGAGTGCAAAAGCAATGAACATAAATAAAGCGAGATGATAATCCACAGAAGGAATTAATCCACAACGTAGCGAGGCATAAATCCACACACGGTATCGAGGCAGTAATCCAAAATATATCGAGGCAAGAGTCCATGGTCCAGGAAAACATGAGGGCAGTGAAAAACAATGAACATTCAATTCATTTCATTCCATTCCATTCATTTGAAACAATTCAATACAACACAATTCAATACTCCGCGACAAGGCACAGAAACGAAAGGGTTTAAATAATAAAAACAAAACACAAAACACCTGAAACTCATAATGACATTACACGCAGAGAACCAATGGGTAAACAGGGGCGGAGACATAACATGGACCAAAAACAAAGAGCCAATAAACATACAGGGGCGGAGACATGACGTAAACCAAAACAAAGGAGCACATGGCGGAGTAAACAAAACCAAAGTCTATGAATGGGAGGTTGCGCTACTCTCTGTCCTCAGCGAGCAGTGCTAGGGAATGCAGAAATGTGCTGCTGGCTGTCCTCAGCAGCAGTGCGGAGAGGGAAACCCTAACAGAGCCCCCCCCCCCCCCAAAGGCGCTTCCAAAAGTTCCAACCACTCTGGCGGACCTGGGCCCCTGGGCAGGATACTAATGTCTGCATCCCAGGACCCGAGACTGGCATAGTCCATTGTTCCGAGGCCAGAGTGGAGCGTGTCTGGCCATCCTGTTGGCCGCGGACGAGAACTTGGATGAGAACTTGGACGAGAACTTGGACTGGAAACTGACTTGGTGCTTGACTTGGTGCTTGACCTGGTGCTTGACCTGGTGCTTGGCTTGGCGCTTGACTTGGCACTTGGAGCAGCGCTTGACTTGGAGCTTGACTTGGTGCTTGGCTTGGTGCTTGGAGCGGTGCTTGACCTGGCGCTTGGAGCGGCGCTTGACCTGGCACTTGACCTGGCGCTTGGCGTGGCACTGGACTTGGCACCTGGACTAGAACCCAGCCTGGAGTGAGGCCTGGAACCTGGGCTGGAACTTGGACTGGAGTGTGGGCTGGACCCGGACGGGAGTCAGGACTGGAACTCAGACTGGAACCTGGACTGGAACCCGTCTTGGCACCCGGACTGGAAACAGGACTGGAAACTGGACTGGATTCTGGACTGGATTCTGAACTGGAAACCGACTTGGCACCTGAACTGGAAAAGGGACTGGAAACTGGACTAGAAAATAAACTGGGAACTGGACTGGGAACTGGACTGGAAACCAAACTAGAAACTGGACTGGAACCTAAACTAGAAACTGGACTGGAAACCAAACTAGAATCTGGACTGGAACCTAAACTAGAAACTGGAATGGAACCTAAACTAGAAACTGGACTGGAACCTAAACTAGAAACTGAACTGGAAACTAAACTAGAAACTGGACTGGATTCTGGGTTGGGACCTGGACTGGAAACAGGATTGGGACCTGGACTGAAAACTAGACTGGATTCTAACTCTGGATATGACTTTGGGCCTGAACTGAGGCATGGGCTGAGGCATGGGCTGGAACATGACTCTGGATATGACTCTGGGTCAGAACTGAGGCATGGGCTGAGGCATGAAGCTGGAACTGGACTTGGATTAGGACAGGGATTAGGACTAGAACATGGAAAGGGACTAAAGTAGGACCCTGGACCTGGACTAGGACTTGGACATGGACTTGGACATGGAGTAGGACTAGGACATGGAAAGGGACTAAGGTAGGAACCTGGACCTGGACTAGGACTTGGACATGGACTAGGATTAGGGCAAGAACTTGGACATGGACTTGGACTAGGACTTGGAAAGGAGGTCATCCCGTGGACCTCCGGCAGGAACTTGGCTTGGGCAGAGGTCATCCCATGGACCTCCTGCAGGAGCAGGACAGGAGCGGAGGTCCCCTCGTGGACCTCCGGTGGGAGCAGGGTTGGAGCAGAGGTCCCCTCGTGGACCTCCGGTGGGAGCAGGGCTGGAGCGGAGGTCCCCTCGTGGACCCCCGGCTGGAACAAGGCTGGAGAGGAGGTCTCCTCGTGGACCCCAGACAGGAACAGGGCTGGAGCGGAGGTCTCCTCGTGGACCCCCGACAGGAACAGGGCTGGAGCGGAGGTCTCCTCGTGGACCCCCGGTCTGAGCTCCGCTGTGGAGACCTCCTGCTGGATCTCTGGCTGGAGCTCGGGGCTGAAGGTTGCCACGTTATCGAGGCAAGAGTCCATGGTCCAGGAAAACACGAGGGCAGTGAAAAACAACGAACATTCAATTCATTTAATTCCATTCCATTCCATTCATTCATTCATTCATTCATTCATTTGAAACAATTCAATACAACACAATTCAATACTCCGCTACGAGGCGCAGAAACGAAAGGGTTTAAATAATAAAAACGAAACACAAAACACCTGAAACTCATAATGACATTACACGCAGAGGACCAATAGGCAAACAGGGGCGGAAACATGACATGAACCAAAAACAAAGAACCAATAAACATACAGGAGCGGAGACATGACGTAAACCAAAACAAAGGAGCACATGGCGGAGTAAACAAAACCAAAGTCTATGAATGGGAGGTTGCGCTACTCACTGTCCTCAGCAAGCAGCGCAAGGGAATGTGGAAATGCGCTGCTGGCTGTCCTCAGCAGCAGCGCGGAGAAGGGAAACCCTAACATATATTGTTTTATTTAGAGCTTCAAAGTACTCAGTACAAATCTTGAAGGTCTCTTCTTCTCTCATTTAGCCAAAATATCTGTACACTACACATCATCAATCGAAATGGGCTCAGTTTAGCATCTAATCATTTCAGTTTAGCAACCAGTCAAATTAATCAATGTCAAGAATCGTGCCAATTCATCATCTTCTGTGACCTTTACATGCTACACAATTTAATTAGTAATATAGCTATCCGCATGCATCCGTGTGAAAATGGATAAGCCACTGGACTGCAGTGTTGAGTATGAGTACACCTGGACCTACCAGAGTAAAATTTTTCAATAAACTAGAGTAAGCAAAGACTTGTATAGAATGAGGTGTCTCCTTCCTGTCCCTTGAAGGCATGAACTCCATCTAATTTGAAAAAGCTTGTTGAGGAAAGTTTAGGTAATTTGCTAACATTAACTGGCTATAATAAAGTTAGCATGCTTTCTTTGCTAAAGTCTGGTTAGACTAAGATCAATTCCAGTACCTAACATAATTGGATAGGCAGCAAGTTGCATTCTAGCTATTGGGAAATATTGGTTATTTACATGATATTTTACTTCTGATGCATTAAGTATTAAACTATGAAGTGCTAGTCATGTATATGACAAGTTACAGAGATTGAAAGATGTTTCCAGGCAAAATGGTGTGGTTGCGTTAAAACAAGAGTCCAGCAGTTTTAGATCTGTAATGCAAGTTACTTTTCACATTAACACATGACATTTACTTAATTTCGCCAGTTAAAAACATTTACATTTTACTTTTTAATGCATGAGTACTTTCATTTGGGTGAATTTTGGCTCCTTCTTTCTTCTTCTTTTCCTTTCGGCTGTTCCCTTCAGGGGTCGCCACAGCGAATCATCTGCCTCCATCTAGCCCTATCCCCTGCATCCTCTTCTCTCAGACCGACTACCTTCATGTCCTCATTCACTACATCCATAAACCTTCTCTTTGGTCTTCCTCTCGGCCTCCTGCCTGGCAGCTCTAACCTCAGCATCCTTTTACCGATATATTCACTCTCCCTCCTCTGAACATGTCCAAACCATCTCAACCTGGCCTCTCTAACTTTGTCTCCAAAACATCTCACATGTGCTGTCCCCCTGATGTACTCATTCCTGATCCTATCCATCCTCGTCACTCCCAAAGAGAACCTCAACATCTTTAGCTCTGCTACCTCTAACTCTTCCTCCTGTCTTTTCCTCAGTGCAACTGTCTCCAAACCATACAACATCGCTGGTCTCACTACTGTCCTGTACACCTTTCCTTTCATTCTTGCTGGTACTCTTTTATCACACAACAGACCTGACACTTTTCTCCACCCATTCCAACCTGCCTGCACATGCTTCTTCACCTCTTTTCCACACTCCCCGTTGCTCTGGACTGTTGACCCTAAGTACTTAAAATCCTGCACCTTCTTTATCTCTTCTCCCTGTAACCTCACTGTTCCACTTGGATCCCTCTCATTCACATACATGTATTCTGTCTTGCTGCGACTAACCTTCATTCCTCTTCTCTCCAGAGCAAACCGCCACCTCTCTAGACTTTCCTCCACCTGCTCCCTGCTCTCACTACAGATCACAATGTCATCCGCAAACATCATAGTCCATGGAGATTCCTGTCTGACCTCATCTGTCAGCCTGTCCATCACCACCGCAAACAAGAAGGGGCTCAGAGCCGATCCTTGATGCAGTCCCACCTTCACCGTGAACTCCTCTGTCACACCTACCGCACACCTTACCACTGTCCTACTGCTCTCATACATATCCTGCACCACTCTAACATACTTCTCTGCCACTCCAGACCTCCTCATACAATACCACAGCTCCTCTCTTGGCACCCTGTCATACGCTTTCTCTAAATCTAGACACAAGACACAATGCAGCTCTTTCTGACCCTCTCTGTACTTCTCCATCAACATTCTCAAAGCAAATATTGCATCTGTAGTGCTCCTTCTTGGCATGAAACCATACTGCTGCTCACAAATGCTCACTTCTCCCCTTAGCCTTGCTTCCACTACTCTTTCCCACAACTTCATTGTATGGCTCATCAGCTTAATACCTCTGTAGTTTCCACAACTCTGCACATCTCCCTTGTTCTTAAAAATCGGCACCAAAACACTTCTCCTCCATTCCTCAGGCATCCTCTCACTCTCTAAGACCTTGTTGAACAACCTAGTTAAAAACTCTACTGCCATCTCTCCTAGACACTTCCATACCTCCACTCGTATGTCATCAGGACCAACCGCCTTTCCTCTCTTCATCCTCTTCAAAGCTCTCCTAACTTCACCCTTGCTAATCCTTTCTACTTCCTGCTCAACAATATTAGCCTCTACTACTCTTCTCTCTCTGTCATTTTCCTCATTCATCAGTTCCTCAAAGTACTTCTTCCATCTTTCCCTCACCCTCCTGTCACCTGTCGACACATTTCCATCTCTATCTTTAATCACTCTAACCTGCTGCACATCCTTACCATCTCTATCCCTCTGCCTCGCCAACCGATACAAATCCCTCTCACCTTCCTTACTATCTAACCTTGCATACATGTCCTCATAAGCTTTCTGTTTGGCCTTTGCCACCTTTATCTTAACCTCATGCTGCATCTCCCTATATTCCTGTCTACTTTCCTCCGTCCTCTCACTGTCCCACTTCTTCCTAGCTAACCTCTTCCTCTGGATACTCTCCTGAACTTCCTCATTCCACCACCAAGTCTCCTTGTCTTCTTTCCTCCTTCCAGATGACACACCTAGCACCTTCCTACCTGTCTCCCTGATCACTTTGGCTGTAGTAGTCCAGTCACCTGGAAGCACCTCCTGACCACCTAAAGTCTGTCTCAACTCCTCCCTGAAAACCACACAGCACTCTTCCTTTTCCAACTTCCACCACTTTGTCTTCTGCTCTGCCTTTTCTCTCTTCATCTTCCTCACCACCAGAGTCATCTTACACACCACCATCCTATGCTGTCTAGCTACACTCTCTCCTACCACTACTTTGCAATCGCTAATCTCCATCAGATTACAGTGTCTACATAAGATATAGTCCACCTGTGTGCTCCTGCCACCACTCTTATATGTCACCCTGTGTTCCTGCCTCTTCTGAAAGTACGTGTTCACCACAGCCATCTCCATACTTTTAGCAAAGTCTACCAACCTCTGTCCTTCTGGGTTCCTTACCTGAAGACCAAACCTGCCCATCACTTCCTCATCCCCACTACTCCCTTCACCAAAATGTCCATTAAAGTCTGCCCCTATCACCACTCTCTCACCTCTGGGAACACTCTGCATCACTTCCTCAAGCTCGCTCCAGAATCTGTCTTTCTCCTCTTGCTCACAACCTACTTGTGGAGCGTAAGCACTAACAACATTCAACATCACACCTTCAATTTCCAGCTTCAGACTCATCAACCTATCTGACACTCTCTTTACCTCCAGAACATCCTTCACAAACTCCTCCTTCAGGATCACTCCTACTCCATTTCTCTTCCTGTCCACACCATGATAAAACAGTTTAAACCCTGCTCCAATGCTTCTAACCTTGCTCCCTTTCCACCTTGTCTCCTGGACACACAGAATGTCGACTTTCCTCCTCTGCATCATATCTACCAGCTCTCTGCCTTTACCTGTCATCGTACCAACATTCAAAGTCCCTACTTTCAGTCCTAAACTCCTGCCGTTCCTTTTCTCTCTCTGCCTACGGACACGCCTTCCTCCTCTAACACACCTTCCTCCGCTCCTTCTTTGACCAACAGTAGCCCAATTTCCACCAGTGCCCTGTAGGTCAACGGCACCGATGGCGGTCGTTGTTAACCCGGGCCCCTACCGATCCGGGATGGAAGTCATGTTAGTGATTCGCATATTGAATTTGGCAAAAGTTTTACGTCGGATGCCCTTCCTGACACAACCCTCTCTATTTATCCGGGCTTGGGACCGGCACAAAAAGTACACTGACTTGTGATCTCCTGTGGCTAGATTTGGGTGAATTTTGGCTGGTTCCTTTATTTATGTATTTATTTATTTTTACACATTATCTACAGTATACTTTCAGATAAAATTTAAATTTTTTGTTCCCCCAGCCATGCTCTTAGCCAAGCAGGCCCTAGTTATGTTGAAGTAAGTTTCTCTTCCTTTTTTTCATTTTGTAGCTCTACACATGTGCCAAATTCACAATAGGCTTAAGCTTTTATTATTTATTTTCCCTTAGTACATAGACTTTATTGAGTAAATAGATTAAGGACATTGTAACCTATACATGCATTTGTTAAGAGGCTATAGAGATGTGGATACGTACTATATTTGTGTTTCTAGATATATTTCATTTGCTTATCCTTTTTATTTTTATGTCATAAATATGGTAAACAGACATGGGGAAAACAGAAAGATAATATAGCAGATTTTCTATAGTTTCAAGTAATCATACTTGGACATTTTTCCCTCAGTGTTTTACATAAATAAGATGTGTGACAGCTTTCTCGTGGCCTGCATGCACCACTATTCACAAGTCAGTTTCTATTCCCCTGTGGCATGACACTCCTTCTCTTTTAATACTGGCTGACTTAAAATTTTGAAGAAAAAAAAAACCTTTTTGGTAGACAGGAGGAAACCCACATGGACATGGAGAGAACATGTTTTATTCAGGATCCTCTGAAGGTGTCTCATCGCGGTGTTTTTTTTTCTTGACACTCTCACCTTTGACTCATTAGAGATCTAAATTACATATGGATTTCTGTAAACCTGCTAAGTGACAATGTTCATTATTAAAAGCACTCAAAGCAGACCATTTACATTTTTTACATTTACATTTGAAACCCAATGAGAGGACTGGCTGATCCTGCCTGGCTGGCAGATTTTTTATTTGATATAACCAAGAACTGTAGTGTATTCACCAGTCTGCAAGGAAAAGATGCTGTGTGGTGAAACAGCTGTATGAACACATCAACGCCTTTGTTATCTGTTACAGCTTCAGGTTAACATGACATACTTCCCCTTGTTGCAAGAGGTGATAACTGCTGTTACATCACTGTTTTCAGGATTTCATTGTAATTATGAAGGATAGGCTCCTCTTCTCTTGTGTCTTCACAGTGGCTATGGATGACACACCACACTAGCTGCAGGTGAAGCTTATTGAGATGCTCATCTTATTTGGATCAGCTTATACATTGCTGTACAGAACATCTCTTTTATGAACAAGAACTGCTTGGAGTCCAGAGCAGCTGATCGCCACCTACGTGCATCACGATTACAGCTGTGAAACCAAACCTAACACATAAAACCAAGAATAGTCAAGGTCTCAGCTCAACCCCCACATTAGTCTATCTTTCTGAAGAGAAAAGAATTCTGGTCCTGTTGATTTTATGGACAAAGTTTGAGGTTAAGCAACATGAGCTTGGACTAACAAAGCTAACAAAGATTGAAACTGAGTGATCATATTTGGGACAAGCTGGTACATCCAAAACAGTTTATTATCAAAAGTGTCAATACATTAAAGTAACAGTTAATAGAGTAATTCCTTGACTGAGGTGTCATTTGTGTCTCACTGATATTACAGATATTAATGTGCAAATATGTATGTAAATTGATTATAAAAGACTTTTTAAGCTTATCTAAAATGTCATTCATAGCAACCTATATGCACAATCCCCTCTGAAAGTATTGGAACACTAAGGTCAATTCTATTGTTTTTGCTATACAGTGGTGCTTGAAAGTGAACCCTTTAAAATTTTCTATATATCTGCATAAATATGACCCAAAACATCATCAGATTTTTACACATGCCCTAAAAGTAGACAAAGGGAACCCAATTAAACAAATGAGACAACAATATTATACTTGGTCATTTATTTATTGAGGAAAATTATCCAATATTACATATCTGTGAGTGGCAAAAGCATGTGAAAAGAAGTATAGGATTAGCATTTAATTTTAGAGTCTGGTGTTTCCAACACCAACAATCAGGTGTGACTGAGCAGCCTGCTTTATTTGAAAACCTCAGAAAAAGAATAGCTAGAAATGGTTAAAAAACATCTCTAAAGAGTTTGGACTATACCAATCCACATTCAGACAGATTTTGTACAAATGGCAGAAATTCACCTTCCTCAGGAGTGGTCTACCAACAAAGATCACTACAGGAACAAGATGTGTAATAGTCCGTTAGGTCACAAAGGAGCTCAAGGTAACTCTTCTAAGCAACTAAAGGCTTCTCTCATATTGGCTAATTTTTCAAGCATCACTGTACATTGAAGACATTTTGGTTTGAGATCAAAAGATGAATATGAGACGGTAAATCAGAATATCAGCTTTCATTTCATGATATCTAGATGTGTTAAACAAGGTAGAACATGGCATCTATGGTGGTTCATTTGCATTTAGTGACACCCACAAAACTCCATAAAAGTTCAAGTGCACAAACAGCTAGGGGCAGGAAATGAACAATGAGGCTGAATGCTGAAAGACAGAAGTGGAAATTATTTTGATTCAAAATGAATGATCAGGGTAAAGGCTGAAAAGCAGAAGCGGAAGTTATGGTCCCCTCCAAGACTATTGGAACGGCAAGGCCAATTATTTTTTTTGTGATATATACCAAATAAATTTGGGTTTGAGATCAAAAGATGGATATGGGATGAGAGTTTAAGATTTCAGCTTTTATTTCTTGGCATTTACATCTAGATGTATTACACAACATAAATCATAAAACCTTTTTATATCATACCACCAAGTGAGCAAAAGTATAGGAACATATTTCTGATTCTAACTGCTGATGAGTGGTTTGCATCTTGTAGTATAGCCTCTATATATCTGCTCTCAAAGTCTTCTTCAAACAGTGGATTATGATACCTCCACCCCTGCCCTGCGGAGGTTGTTGGTGATGTCACTGACTCACAATATTTCTGTCATCAGCTGTTGTTGTTTTCCTTGGCCGACCCATTCAGTGTCTGTTGCTCAGTACACCAGTGGTTTCTTTCTTTTTTCACGGTATTCCAAATTGTTGTATTAGCTATGCCCAGTGCTTGTGCAATGCCTCTGAATGTTTCCCCCTCTTTTCTGAGATTCAAAATGGCTTGCTTTTCTCCCATAGACAGCGTTGTGATCTTTGTGTTGGGTTATCCTTTTTATTAACAACTGGGTTGTGTGATACAAAATGTGCTATGCTCTATGTTGTTTAACACATCTACATATAAATACCAGGAAATAAAAGCTGAAATTCTAAACTCTCTTTTCATATTCATTTGATCTCAAACCCAAATGTCTTTAGTCTACAGCAAAAACAAATGAATTGGCCTTGCCATTCCAATGGTTTCGGAGGGGACTGTATTTTGATACTGCTATGGCAATAAAAATAAAAATTTCTTGATGGTATTCTTAGTCCCTGTGCTAGTGAACTAGCAAGAGGATGTGTTTGTCACAGAGGGTTTGGAGATGGATGCAAGTGCAGGGTCTTTTATTAATTGTGAAACACAAGAGAACAAGGACTAGGGCTATGTAACATAAACATAAAATAGACAAGCATGGAATCCGCGTGAACATAGAATGGACAATCAACAAAGAGAGCTATACGCTATACAAACATGACTTAAATACTAGTGCTCATTGTGCATTAATGTGATTCAGATGTTCGTGATCATGTGACTTGTTGCTTGACGTGAACATGTGGTGTGCAGTACATGATGGGTGCTGTAGTCCTGCGTCACTATATGGTATAACCTGACAATGTTTTTAATAGAGACTACAAAGCACTTCTATAAGTCGTTCTGGATAAGGGCATCTGCTAAATGCTGTAAAAGTAATAAAAATAAGGCATTTAAATTTAACAGTATTATCCATATACAATATGAAAATGCAGTAACTCATTGCTAATTATATGATTTCAAGCCAAGCAGACATCTCTCAATCTCTCCCACTCTCACTTTCACTCTGAGTGTGTGTGTGTGTGTGTGTGTGTGTGTGTGTGTGTGTGTGTGTGTGTGTGTGTGTGTGTGTACTGTGCATTCTATATAGGTGTCATGCCATTGTCACCACTGTTGCCAAAAAAAACAACAACAAAAAAAACAACCTCACACTAGATCACATCACACTAGATGATAAACGCTGGCTGCACTTTGCTAACCCCACCCAGGAAAACATCTGTCCTCTGACTTATTTTTTGAACTCTATATAAACAGATATTGAATAATAAACAATAAAAGAAGCTATGTGCGTTCGCATTATGGCCACAAAAATTGTAATTGTTGTTTTTAATTTGTAGACTCCATTCTGCTGCGGGCTTGTGATATTTGTTTACACAGTGTGCAGCTATTTCCACTGTGCCCCTGGTGAGTTTATGCCACTCCCACAGTTGGATTTACATGTGGCTTACTACTCGGCTACACATATTCTTCTCTTGCGTCTACTTCCTCAATAGTCACTTTCTTGTCTCCACCACTCCAGTCATTCTGAACTCGATGAAAATGGCCTGGAATTTTCCAGTGTATTTTTTCCTGATTTCTGGTAAGACCAAACTAAGTGTCTTTATAGCTATCTTTATAGCTACATTTATTTATTGTATTCAAATTCAGGTCCATTTTGATCTCTCAAATCATTATGGCAGGGAGACAGGGGTCTCATAAACAGCCACATTAAGGACAATGAATTAAATAATTTGCTGATTCTGGTTTTGGATTGTATTTACATTTGTTAGATATTAAGACATTGTTAACACATCTCGAGGCTTCTTTTGAAATACACAAGTAACATTTTTAATGAGTAAAATGCTGTATATGAAGTGATAAGTGTATTGTTTTTGTCATTTTGGTCATTTGTGAACAAGTGACGTGGCATATGGGATAAACATAGATTTTGGCCAGGGAATATAACAGCATTTAAGCCTTTGAAATGCCCTTTTATGGCAGGTGATGAAATGTACAAGATTTAGCCACTTCCTCATTTTTCTCTCTCTCTCAAATATTCTCTCTAATTTTCATATATAATGCTTTATTGGCATGACATGCTGCACAGTCCTACCAAAACAATGTTAGGAGTAAGTAAACGTATACATTTTTATATCACAGTGTTGTCGATTTCTTGATTCTGATTGGTTGGAAGGTGCTGATAAATTTTCTATAACAGCAGCTCAGATGGTAGTTCCAGTAGTAGTTCTAATATCGTTTCTATAGTAACAGCTCATTCACAGGGACTTGCATGGTAAATGCTTTACATAAATGGATTAAAAAAGCCATGTGTAATTTTGTAGGAAAAAAGTTTTCTGAGAGATGTTTGAGAGACCTGTTTTGCAATCAGCTCTTCGAGGGTGTGGGTTTACAGTGAATTTATCATGTGAAAAGCTGTTGCTTGAAACCACAGAAAGCAGAGTTCCTAAAATACTTTTAATGTAAAAAAAAATGTCAAGCATGTTTAATATTCTTGGTGATGGATTGTGCAGTATCAGCCCCTCTATGACAAGCAAGCGATGAGAAACAGCCGATGAAAGTCTGAGAAGAAATCAAATACACCTGATTTCATGTGCAGGAGATCCCTATCATCCATCTATTTGTGTGGGAGCACAGATTCAAAATGTAACCACAGTAATAATGCTTCTATAAGAAATTATTTGGCATATCAAAATGATGGATTACAAGAAAATTAGGAACACAACACAATTCCTGGCAGAGTACAGATGCAGAGTATAAAAATAGTTATGTTTCTCTTCACTATACCAGTTCTCTTTGCAGAACAGACAGTCAGCACTGTCTGCATCTCCCCAACCAGTCCTTCCCTAATATTTTTCTTGTTTCTATAAAAATAGCACAGATAGACATGATAGAAAGCTCTTTATTTATTTTCATGAGAAAATAAATAGTTTATTTCCATTTGGGGATCAGATGTATGGAATCATGTGGCAAGTGACCATTTTTAAATCACAATTTTTCAAAGGAGTCTCCACAGTCAGTGGAGAAGTAGTTTTAAGTTTTCACTATGGGAAGGACTTCAACATAACATGAAAAGTCACATTTCTTTGTCTTATATCTTGAAGAGAGAGAACCAAAGAGGCAAATTGCTGTGACATAAAAGGAATAAAGCACTTTGTGATGTGCTGTTATAGGAAATTTTTCTGATTTGCCTCCCACATCACATCACCCCATAGTGGATTATGTTCCCATAACAGCGCACCGCCAAGTGTTTTATTCATTAATTATTGAGGCCTATGTAATGTAATGTGTCGAATGTGCTTCTATGCGGCATCATTTCATTTTTCTTTCACTGGAACTAAAAGACCCATCATGACAATGCTAGTGGAAAACCTTGACAGAAGAGTTAAGGTTATTATATGGCAGAAAGGGAGGCTAACACTACTATACCTTACAAATCCATACATAGGCAGATAAACAGATGCATAGACAGGCAGACAATTATATTTATTTATTTATTTTACCCCTTGCACTGAAAATGTACTCTTTGAGCATAGCAGCGTTGTAGCAGAGTTAAATTTTTTTATTTTTTTTTAAAGACGTCACTGGGTTGAGAATAGCTGTGACCAAGCAATAATCTCTCATCAGTCTGATACTGATGAACAAACTTTGCATGAAAAAAGTTTAACTACAGCCTCTCTGCACCAGGGTGAACCAACATGGAACACACTTAGAAAAAAGTTCCTCCATGGTTCCCTAAATAGTTAAGGGTTCTGATACGTCCTAACTATCTTTGAAGGTAAAACATTCTATTTTCAAACCCCATCAGTACTGATGTACTTCATGAACATTAATTAATTGTGCACTATAATGCATATTTTTTCTATTTATTACAGCCATAGTGCTTTTTTTTTTTTTTTTTTTTTTTAAATTCCTGACCTTTCCACTGACAAAACACCAATTAGGCAGTCAAACAGGCTAATAATCACAGACCCCTGGGATAACTGGACCCTGGATTCTAAAAGAATAGGATTGTCTAATAAGGTGGCCAGTAGGTGTACACAGATTTTTAAAAAAAATTCCTGCATAACTGCTGCACCTGATCAATAATAGCAGCACTTATCTGGTACACAGTAGACACTGTTTTGAAATGTTGATTAATAAAGTGTTAAGCTTTGACGGAAGTCATCTTATCTGAAAGAGATATGTATGAGTATGTACGAGTTGACTTTTTAGTTTTTAGTTTTTGCAAGTAAAATTGTGGAGTGAAGTTTAAGTTATTAATGAACGTGACATGAATGCACCTTGAACTAAAATCGGTGTGTACTCTGAATGTTTTTTTGTTTTTTGTTTGTTTTTTTTACTTTAAGTGTAAAGTGTAAAAAAAAAGCCCTTGTGTATGTACTTTATAGTACATTTTATGTACTTTAGCTGTTCATAGAGTAACTGTGCTTGTCACATGTGAAACAGAGGCAGAAATGTCCATTTGCCAGTTTGATTATGTAAGATGTATTAGTGCGTGTGTACATATACAAGGAGTAGACACAACAAAATAAGGGCATTGGCATTGAAGTGACTAAATTGCAAACACATCTGCACAGGTGAGTTATATTAATTTGTGAGATTTGTGAGCATCATGAGGCAACTGTCAGGCCAAATGATCGGTACCTGAATTACAGATCAGTAACAAAAATGGAAAATTATGTAATGTTTTAGTAACAAGCATAAAGACAGTGTATGTATAACATGGACAAAGAGAAACAGAGTTAACCCAAACATACAGCCACAGAAATAACCAAGAAGCTTTTCTATGTGGACAGTGTATTGGCTCAGAGGTGAAGCTGTTCAATGGTTGTGGGTTCATGATAGAGCTTTAGTGGTCCAGTGGTTAAGGTTCTGAGCTCCTGATCAGAATGTCATGAATTCAAGCTCTAGCACCACCAAGCTACAACTGTGTAGTCCTTGTGCAAGGCCCCTAACCATCTCTGCTCCAGTGATGCTTTATCATGGCACTGACTAAAGGCTTCTTATAGGGGAAGCGTGGATCAGTGGTTAAGGCTTTGGGTATTTATTAGAAGCGAGTTAATTAGTGAGTACAAATGACAGTAGTCCCCCGTTTGGGGCCTTGATCAAGGCTGTTATTCTTCAACTGTTGTATCTTGTCTGAAATGTAATTCACTTTGGATAAAAGTGTTATGACTGAGTCACAACAAAAACTGCATGTTGTGAGCTTAGCACAAAACTAGAATTCATGGCAGTGCAACCATTCAGAAACACTTTATACTGGTGTAAGATCCAAACAAACCTGGTGCAATAAAAAACAGTAAAAAAACAAACAAAAAAAACCCAGCCCTTCCTACATATGGAAAGATCTATGTTTGAGGAAGCCGCAGTATGTTTATTGCCAACTGTTAGAACAGTGTGGGATTCATAATGTTCTGGGGTGCCATCTTGTGGAAATCCTTTAGAGCAATGATTGCTTTGCACCAGTCAGTGTCAAGTTTCCTTGCATGAGAAGAGTCTTCATCACAGAATACTTTTACACTCTGTGGTTCTTGGAAACAAGATAAGCTGCAAGTGTTGGGCTTATTAGCTTTGGGAAAGGGAGAGAGAGAGAAAGAAAAGCTTGTGATGGAACTACAGTTTATAGCTGTTCGAACAAGTGATAAGACCTAATATAATTATATTATATACATAAAATATTATATACACAAAAGTAAAAATGCTCATATCCACTCCTACTAGTATGTTGGATTTAAAGCTGAGATCATTTCCATTTTCTTTTGGCAACACATTTTATACACATTATCTGATATTTATTACTTTTATTGTCTTATGTTTTTAGCCCAACCCCTCCTTTAATCTTCTTTCATTTAAAGCTTTTTACCTTTGTCTTAGTCTTTCATTTCAGTTTTATTTATTTCACTTTTTTTTTTAAAATAGTTGTAATCTTCATTGAAAAAAAATGTCTAATAACAAAAAATATCAAATTCAAATTTTATTTTATGACATGCAGTGAAGTGATTTTCTTGCCTGTTCACAGAAATTTACATCCTAGACACTAAATAAATAAATAAACAAACAAATAAATAAATAAATACATCCATCCATCCATCCATCCACCAAACAATAAACAAAAGGTCATTTCTGGACCCATGACAGAGCTACATTTTTCAGTTATGTGCAAACCATGCATATGATGTGGTAAATTATCTTGAGATTTTTCCATGTCATGCTTCCTAAATGCAAAATAAAACAAGATTATAAGTATTTCTGGTGATGCACACTTTCTTCTGAGTTTTCACTGAGTTTTCTTGAAAGAGATATCATTAGCATTTGCTGTGGTTTTGTCTCAAAGCTATTTCTAAAAACGTTCTAATATACACATGAATCCGATACTTCTTCTGAGTAAAAACCTTCTGGGTATTTCTTCTGAGTTGTTCAGTATAAATATGTATAAATTTATACATTTTAATATACAGATGGCCGACAAATTAAAGGAAAAAACAACACTGTCAGACTGAGTTAGACTTAAACGTTACATATGCAGGGTAAAAACCAAAAAGGCAGCTTTATTTTTACAAACAGTTCAAAATGATAAGCATTAGTATGGATAAATAGTCCAAAAAGAAGAAATGCTTAGAAATGAAAGCAAGGAATTTATTGTGTAATTAGAAGCCAAATGAACTTGGTGGGGATGACTGGTGGAAATTGAGGAAGTGGGTGTGGCTGCTGGTGGGGGATTCTGACAGTTCCTGTAGGACGGAGCATTTTTGCGACAAACATAAAGCATTTAAGTAAGGTATTGGCACAGGTACTAAAAGTCTCTGTAACTGTTTCAGAGAGATGAACATCATTTTTCCAAAATATATTTCTTTAGTTGGTGTTTTGATGATGGTGTTGGAGAATGCTCACTCCAAAATCTCCCAAAAGGTGTTCAATTGAGTTGAGCTCTGGTGAGGCCTATATCATTTTCATCCTCATCAAGCCATTCAATGAGCCCTCATGCTCTGTGGATGGGGTGGAGTCATCCTGGAAGGGGCCACTCCCATCTGGCGAGAAATGTTTCATCATAGGATGAAGGTGATTAGTCAGAAGAACTTTATTGATTTGCAGTGACACGTCCCTCTAAGGGGACAAGTGGACCCATACCATGACAGAAAAATGCCTTCCATAGCATAACAGAACCACCTTTTCCCCTTTAATTTATCACTCATCTGTATATATTGATGTCGGCAAAGTTTAAAGGTAGACAGTACAATTTTGTGTTCCCAGGTACCATTTGGATGACTGGCTCATGATCCAACAGCTTTAACAGGGTTAGAATATTAAAGGTCTTCATCCAGAGTCTCCATCCAAATTCCAATCAGAAAATTAAAGGTCTTCATCAGCTGAGGTGTATGAAAGCTGTATCTCTCATCAGATTCTGAATACTAGTTTACAAAATTTCAATAATCAGCTCGTTACTGCTGTATGTGTGTTTAACTCAACTGTGGACCACATATGGACGACATTCTTATTTTCTTTCCCACTTTAATAATTTCAGTAATAAAAATGCTTATACTCAAATATACTCTAATATTAATTGTCATCTAAGTAATGCACAATTATAACATTATAAAAACTTTAATTCACGTATCCTTGTTTTGAATTCTAGTATCTCAGTCAGTGGTGGCTTTCAACATTGATCCAAATCCGTGGAAATATTTCACCCAAAACCAAAACACGGCCTTCGGCTACAAAGTGATACAGAAAAACAGCATGAGGTGAGAAACACAACAGCCATAATGCTCCAATGACACATGCCTTCTAGTGTAATCTGTGGTCCATACATTCACATTTATTTATTGTGACAAGTTAATTATAATATCTACTTTGTTCACATCAGAGGTCATTTTAAAACAATAGATTAGAGACAGATTTATTTCAGCTTTAATTCACTATATCAGAATTCCAGTGGGTCAATTGTTTACATACACCATGTTGACTGGAAAGTGATGTAATGACTTTCCAGTCAAGGAAGAAAGGTACCACAAGCATCTGTACTGTAGAAACAAGTGTATGCAAATATAAAATCTTGGGAACACACAGACACTGCATCGTTGAGGAAAGAGGTACAAATTCACTTCCAGGGATGAACGAACTTTGATCCAAAAGGTTAAACTGTACCCCAAGACAACAACAAAAGAACTGCTGAACTAGTTGGAGGCATCAGGTACCAAAGTAAATACATCCACCATTAAGAGAATCCTACATCGACGTGGCCTGAAAATCTGTCGCACAAGGGAAAAGACCCTAACCTAAGACCAGCATGAAAAAAACAGGGTTGAGTATATAGTTGAGAATAATATAATGTTTTGCCATAATGATCAGCGCTATGTATGGAGGGAAAAGGGTGAGGCTTTAATTCAAAGAACACCATCCCAACTGTGAAGCATGGTGGTGGCAGCATCGTGTTGTGGGGGTATTTTGCTGAAACAAAAAATGGACTAATGCACTTCAGAAAATAGATCACAGCATGAGGAAGGAGGATTACCTAGAAATACCTGAAGCAAAACCTCAAGACATCAGGCAGAAAGCTAAAATTTGGTTGCAACTTCCAGCAGGACAATGATTCTAAGCATACCTCCAAAGATGTAACAAATGGATTAACGACAACAAATTGAAAGTATTAGTGTGGCCATCACAAAGTCCTGTGGACTGAACTGGAAAAGCATACCTGACTGAGAAGGCCCACGAACCTGACCTGAGATACAACAGTTCTGTCAGGAATGACCAAACTATTCAAAAGTATTGTGAGAAGATTGTGGAAGGTTACCCCAAGTATTAAAGTTTCAAGTGAAGCAATTAAAAGGCAATGCCACCAAATACTAATAAAGTGTATGTAAACTTTTGAAACATTGAACATCTGATATAGTAAATAAAAGCTGAGATAAATTTGTCTCTTAGCTATTATTTTCAAATGACCTCTTATGGAAATAAAGTAGATACCCTAATAGCCAACAGCGGAAATGTATGAAATGAACAGAAACGTGCATTTCATACCAGAGTTGTGAAAATTTGAGTTTGAATGTTTATATGTGTGTGCCTAATGTATGCCTGAATGTGTAGCCTAGGTGCGTGTAAACTTGAAGAAGTTTGTTTACAAAAAGACATTTGTGAATGAACCCAGATGTACATTTCTGTTTAATGAAATAGTAAGCAATAAGCATAAGCATAAGAAATGACCAACACATTGCAGCACTAAATGTTACAAATGACGCATTTCTCCACAATTAGTACTGTGTAAATCATCCAGCCAAAATTTAGACTGCACTATGGTCTAAAATATGGTTTTGTTATTTTAACATTTTCAGATTTATGGTACATGACACCATGATTCATGCCTTTACATATTTGGTAGTGTCACAAAAAGTAGATTAAAGTACAGTATTATGGTAATCCTTTACATTAAGGATCCCTTTACTGACATTTATTTAACCCATTAATACAATTAACACACTATAAACATCAGCATTAATGCACCATGAGTAACTAATCAAATATGCCAAATAATAAACACACGTTCATATCATTAATGAGTAAAATTAAACTCACTATGACCAACATGAACAATACCTTAATGAACATGCTTGTGACTGAACTGAGGCTCAACATCTAGTAATAATATTTACATCTGGAGACCAGAGTTTTAATTATAAACATTTAGAAAGGTTTATGTTATTATTTAATTTTTGCTAACTTATATGAATTTATTTTTAGCCATGGTTTGAATAAACATAAGCAAATGCAGGCGTATTTAGTAAACAATCATCAATTAATACATTTGTTTGTTGCTTTGTTAACATCTGTTACGACCCGTAGGGTGAAAGGGATGAGCAGGATGCAATTGCAGGGGAAAGTGTTCAGTTTATTAGGTACAAAAAAACAAAACAAAACAAAACATAAAGGACTTCGCTCAACATAATCATGAACATAAATGTACTTAAACTCATTAACGATAAACTAAAGCTCGAAAGGTGATCTGGAAATCACGGAACAAATCACAAGGTTAAACTTTAATATACAAGAATCTACTTTCCTAACGGTCGAAGGGTGATCTGGAAATCACGGAACAAATCGCAAGGTGAAACTTTAATACACAAGAATCTACTTTCCTAACGCTCGGAGGGTGATCTGGAAATCACCGGAACAAAGTGCACGGAATCTAAGCCATAATAATACTCCGCCCCCAAGCGGAGACGGAGTGGCGTATTTAAACACATACTAATTACACACACAATCAAAGACACCAGGACATGATAATCACATTAGACAGAGAACCAATGACGAAACGGGGCAAAGACATGACACAAAACAAAAAACAAAAGCACATGGGGAAACACAGGAGGCGGAGACATGACGTGACTATGACAACAACAAGCACATGGAAAAAGTAAACAAAACATGAGTCCATGAAAGATTTGCGCTGGAATGCGGAAGCCCGCCACTCGTCACGCTTTGCAGCATAACGAGGGCTGGAGAAGAGGAAACGTAACAGAGCACCCCCCCCCCACAAGGTGCGGCTCCCGAAACGCCGCAAGTTCGATCCACTTTGGTGGACCTGGGCCCCTGGGCAGGATCCTAACCTCTGCCCTCCAGGACCTGAGGCTGGTTATGTCCAGTGTCCCATAACCCGAGCAGAACGTGTCGGGTTTTCCTTGAGAACTTGGACGAGAACTCGGAGCTGCGCGTAACCTGGTGCTTGACGCGGAGCTCGACCTTGAACCAGGATTGGAGTATGCTCTGGAACCAGGATCGGAGTCTGCTCTGGAACCAGGATCGGAGTCTGCTCTGGAACCAGGATCGGAGTCTGCTCTGGCACCAGGATCGGAGTCTGCTCTGGAACCAGGATCGGAGTCTGCTCTGGCACCAGGATCGGAGTCTGCTCTGGCACCAGGATCGGAGTCTGCTCTGGCACCTGGATCAGAGACAGGCTTTGAAACAGACTCGGAGAAAGGTTTGGAAACAGACTTTGAGACAGACTTGGAAACAGACTTCGAGACAGACTTGGAAACAGACTTTGAGACAGACTTGGAAACAGACTTCGAGACAGACTTGGAAACAGACTTCGAGACAGACTTCGAGACAGACTTCGAGAAAGATGTGGAAACAGGCTTCGAGACTGGACAGAGATCTAGGTTAGACCCAAAACCATAGACAAAATCCAAAACTTGGTTGGAGACAGCATTAGAGATTGGGCTAGGGACAGAGGAAGGGACAGAGGAAGGGACAGAGGAAGGAACAGAGGAGGAGACAGGGCTGGAGACAGAGGAGGAAGCTGGGTTAGAAGCGGAGCTGGGAGGTAAATCAGCCTCTGAACTGAGAAGGAGAGCAAACACCCATCCCGAAATCAAACCTATGTAGCTAGCATAGAAATCAGGAACTGGACTTGGAACTGAACTAGGAACTGGGCTAGGAACATGGTCGGAACCTGGATTTGGACTTGGAACTGGACTAGGAACTGGGCTAGGAACATGGTCGGAGCCTGGACTGGGACTTGGAACTGGAATAGGAGCTGAACTAGGAACTGGTTCGGAACCTGGACTTGGACGAGGAACTAGACTGGAACTGGGAATGGGAGCAGGACTGGGAACCGGATTGGGAGCAGGACTGGGAGCAGGACTGAGAGCAGAACTGGGAGCGGAACTGAGAACTGGCTCCGAGATTGGCCTTGGAATAGGGCAAAAATCTGGACATAGACTTGGACAAAGACCTGGACATGGACTAGGATTAGGGCTGGAACCTGGACTGGGATTAGAGCAGGAACCTGGACATGGACTTGGACATGGACTAGGATTAGGGCAGGAACCTGGACATGGACTAGCTTGAGAAGAGGTCATCCCATGGACCTCAGACATGGACAGGGCATGAGTGGAGGTTTCTTCTCGAACCTCTGGTGTAAGCAGGCCAGGAGAGGAGGTTTCCTCTTGAATCTCTGGCTGCTGCTTGGGGCTGGAGGTCGCCTTGTTAACCTCCTTGAGCAGCTCCGCTGTGGAGACCTTCTGCTGGGCCTCAGGCTGGAGCTCGGGGCTGGAGATCGCCTTGTTAACCTCCCTGAGCAGCTCCGCTGTGGAGACCTTCTGCTGGGCCTCTGGCTGGAGCTCGGGGCTGGAGGTCGCCATGTTAACCTCCTGTAATAGCTCCGTGGAGGCCTTCTGCTGGGCCTCCGGCTGGAGCTAAGGGCTGGAGGTCACCACGTTAACCTCCTTGTGCAGCTCCGCTGTGGAGACCTTCTGCTGGGCCTCCAACTGGAGCTCGGGGCTGGAGGTCACCACGTTAACCTCCTTGAGCAGCTCCGCTGTGGAGACCTTCTGCTGGGCCTCTGGCTGGAGCTCGGGGCTGGAGGTCGCCTCATTAACCTCCAGGAGCAGCTCCCTTGAGAAGACCTCCTGCTGGGCCTCCTGCTGGAGCTCGGGGCTGGAGGTCACCATGTTAACCTCCAGGAGCAGCTCCCTTGAGAAGACCTCCTGCTGGGCCTCCTGCTGGAGCTCGGGGCTGGAGGTCACCACGTTAACCTCCTGTGGTAGCTCCGTGGAGGAGACTTCCTGCTGGGTCTCCGGCTGGAGCTCGGGGCTGGAGGCCGCCATGTTAACCTCCAGGTGCAGCTCCCTTGAGGAGACCTCCTGCTGGTCCTCCTGCTGGAGCTCTGAGGGTGCCCGCCTGTGGAGCCGCTTATGCACCCGCCAGCTGTCCTTAAAACAGCTTTGGGAGCAGAAGTAGCTGCTCCTTACTCCCTGGTTCCTGCAGGTGGGGCACTGCAGGATGGCTGGTCGGGTGCATCCCTCGGTGGTACACTCCTGGCTTAGGGGGTGAGAGGTGCAGGCTGCCACGTTAGCCCGCTTACTCTCATAATATTCCAGGAATGTTTTACTAGGTCGGTCCCCCAGACGATCCTTCCCCAAAAATGTCCTGAGGTCGGGTTGGAAGTCTGGGCTTCCGAACACCTGGACTAGTAGATCCACAAAGCCCGAAACTGTTTGGAGCTGCGGGGATCTACTGGTTAGGTGAAGCTTCACCCATTGGCGAGCGGAGCCGACCAGACGAGAGAGGAGGAACCCCAACCACTCTTCTTCGTTGGGTTTGGGGTCCTCCAAGCTCAAAAAATAAAGTTGTGCCTGCAATATGTAGCATTGTGGCCAAGTGGAAAAACCATCATATTCATCGGGAGGATAGATGAAAGTCCACTGAGGAAAAAACACAGAGTTAATAGCAGGCATTTCAATTGTAGCGTGGCTGGGCGTGGCGTGGCGTCGCTTTCCATGCTGCATCCATTTTTTGGCGGAGTATTCTGTTACGACCCGTAGGGTGAAAGGGATGAGCAGGATGCAATTGCAGGGGAAAGTGTTCAGTTTATTAGGTACAAAAAAAAACAAAACAAAACATAAAGGACTTCGCTCAACATAAATGTACTTAAACTCATTAACGATAAACTAAAGCTCAAAAGGTGATCTGGAAATCACGGAACAAATCGCAAGGTTAAACTTTAATATACAAGAATCTACTTTCCTAACGCTCGAAGGGTGATCTGGAAATCACCGGAACAAAGTGCACGGAATCTAAGCCATAATAATACTCCGCCCCCAAGCGGAGCTGGAGTGGCGTATTTAAACACATACTAATTACACACATAATCAAAGACACCAGGACATGATAATCACATTAGACAGAGAACCAATGACGAAACGGGGCAAAGACATGACACAAAACAAAAAACAAAAGCACATGGGGAAACACAGGAGGCGGAGACATGACGTGACTATGACAACAACAAGCACATGGAAAAAGTAAACAAAACATGAGTCCATGAAAGATTTGCGCTGGAATGCAGAAGCCCACCACTCGTCACACTTTGCAGCGTAACGAGGGCTGGAGAAGAGGAAACGTAACAACATCTAATAAATGTGTTTTTAATTTGTTAGATTTAGATTTATTATTTATTGGATTTGTTAAATTTGTGGTTTGCTGATGCAGTAAATAAAGTTAGTTAGGGAAGTGTTAAAAAAGCAGACAATGACAGTGACGTTATAATATGGCTAACATTTTCCTTTTCTTCTCAGTTTGATTGTGAGTGATCCCTTAATCCAAAGTCAGAATGAAAGAGGGAAAGTGTACGGCTGTGAGGTTATGAGAGGAACATGCTCACCAATACAAATGAATGGTACTAACGCATACACAATATTTATTAGTCATAAGTATATAAGATATTTAATAGAAAATATTTTCCGGAAAGTGTACCCCATTTGTCTCAATGTTAAATCTTGTCACAGTGCCCCGTGAGGCTGTCAACATGTCCCTTGGACTTTCAATGACTAAAGATCCCCAGTCTTCAAAGTTAGTGGTAAGATACATCTGTAATAACTTTGTATTTCAACTCAGGTAAGGATTGATCTTAGATAGTGGGTCTAATACCCCACTGTATATTCTGCTTCTGTATAAATATCAAGCTGAGTTTTAAATGATCTGTGAAATGTGCATTCAAGAATCTAACCATTTGACAGGTTTTTAGTTCATTTTCATCACTTTACATTACTATCACTGAAAACCTCAAAATATCAATCTGGCATTAAGTAAAAGTGAACAAACATTGTTTCTCAGGTCTGTGGCCCAACAATTCACAAGGACTGTAAGTACTTTACTGCCTACAATGGCATGTGTTTTACATTGGATTCCAACAATAATCCATCAGGACCTATACCAAGTACTCTGAGAGGTATTTCATATGTGTATCTAGCACTAATAAAAATCCAAACCCTTATTTCTTTTCTCTATTTGTATAAGTGTGTTTTTGTACTTTCTTTACTCTTAGATTGCCCGCCTCCATCACAAACAGATATTGCTTTCTTGTTGGATGGCTCTGGAAGTGTAATCCCAGAGGATTTTACTCTAATGAAGGATTTTGTTATAAGCATGGTTAACGGACTAAGAGAAAGGGATTTTCAGGTATGTGCAGTATCATCTTTGTTTTTTCTGTTTGAAAACAACAAAACAAAACTAAATATTTGAGAGTTTTTATAGTTATGAGAATGAATACGCTGTTGCTGGAATATATTTCTGATACATGTTTATACAGTATAACTCTACACTAGTATAATGAAAGCAAATGTACATCTTTCTAAACACTCTTTACTCTATAAAGACTCTCCATCAGGATCGCATGCTAGCTAAAGTTAGCTTTAGTTGATGTTTGACCAAGTTTCTTGGTGAAAGAAAAGTAATTTACTATCAGTAAAGTCAGTGTGTGATTTGAAGTTCAGTGCTGTAGTTTTGTGATCATATCACACATGTAAAAACAAGGATTATGGCTTTGTATATTGTATCAGCGCAGGTGAAAATGTGGCACAGAATGGTGCAAATATAAAATAGGAGTTGGAGTTAAGTGAATACATTACTGAGAGTGTGCTGCTCTCAACAATAATGTGCTGCTCCCATATCAAATCAAATCAGGTTTTAGCATTCCCTTTGAGCAAGTGTGCCAAGTGCAGTGTAGTGACATTTTCATAATGACATACAATTAGATTTCACTTAAAGATTTCATATAGAACATTAGTGTTAAAAATAAACATTTGTGCCTTGCAATGGATGTGCACATTTTTATTTTGAATGCCAACAATCTAAAATAATGAAATTAAATTAAATAATTTGCAGCACGACTGCAAATTAACATTTCATAACTACATAAACATTGTATAACTACACTATACTGTATGGCCATAAGCATGTGAACATCTGACCATCACACCCATATGTGGTTCTTCCCCAAACCTGTTCTAGCACGACAATGCCCCTGTGCACAAAGCGAGATCCATAAAGTGGCCCGCATAAAACCCTGACCTCAACCCTACTGAAAACCTTTGGGATGAACTGGAATGCCGAGTGCACCCCAGGCCTCTTCATCTGACATCAGTGCCTGACCTTACTAATGCTCCCCAAAATCTAGTGGAAAGCCTTCCCAGAAGAGTGGAGGTTATTATAACAGAAAAAGGGGACTAAATCTATAATAAGATGTTCAACAAACTGGTGTGATTGGTCAGGTATCCAAAACTTTTTGGCCATATAATGTAGGTTCATCATTATACTGCCCAAGCCAACAAAAACACACAGATGTCAGGCAAACACACTGGCATTAAAAAAAATAAATAAATAAATAAAATACACTATTTTTTTTGTAAAAATAACCCAGTGAAGCAAAATGTCCTTCTGGACTTATGTGACTCTTCATGAACTTTTACTTTTGAACAACAGCCATCCACTACAGTCAAAAACATTGCAACTGATTTTGCAAAATAGAATCTTAGAAATCTGCTGTAAAAATAAAATGCAATTTATTGTGAATGTTATTTTCCTTTTCAGTTTGCAGTTGCACAGTATTCTTCAAATTGCGAAATACACATAAAATTCAACAGCTTTTCAAGCACTAATCAAATAAGTGGGATCCGTCAATTTCAGGGTGGTACCTACACTGCCAAGGCTATCAAAAAAGTTGTGTGAGTATGATGAATGCGTCTAAAAGCCAGAATGTTCTATGGTGCATTTTCATATTACAGAAAAGTAAGTGAATGACATGTTCACATCAGTTCATTTGTTTTGCACAGGGCTGAAGTGTTTACCAGTGGGGCAGGCGCCAGAGAAAATGCTAACAGAGTGTTGGTGGTCATCACCGATGGTGAATCACATGACCGGAAAGAACTGGGAACTGCTGCTCAGAATGCAGAGCAAAAGAAAATTATTCGCTATGCTATAGGGGTCAGAAATTCCCCTACATTACCTGTCCATAGGACTATTATGAATGTTTTATTAACTGTATCACGTATTTAAATAATAAATGTCCAATCAGAACCAGAATTGAATTGTAACGATGTTGGACCGCCTCATCATTTGTAGTCATTGGGCCTCATTTATTAATCTTTTATGTAAATTGTGTGTAAATGTTTTGTCAGCCAAATGAAGCAAAAAATTTCCATCAGATTCACAAAAGTTTTGGTAATTTTCTTAATATTTGTCTGTATATATTTATACATGCCAATCACCTGTAAAGTGCAAAGTGTGTTCACAGCATAGCCCACTTTCATTTAGTGATGACAATAAAACACTATAAAAAGCAAATGATGACTAAAAGGTGAAAGAGCACCCCGTAAGCGCATAATGCACTAAATCTTCTGGTGATGCCGCTGAACCATTGCAGTTCCTAGGCTAACATAGACTATAAATATGAAAATAAATATTTTTAAAGGCTACTAACATACTACAATACTAATATTTAGTTTATACTAGAAATTTAAAAGCAGAAATACAATGCGTTCAGTTTTGGTATGTAGAGATTTCAATATACAAAAATACATGTCATACTGGTGAACTGGCAAACTGTCTCTATTTATGCTCTGATTTTTTCTTCACTAGGTCGGTGGTGCCTTTAAAAGCCCATCAGCAGAGAATGAGTTGAAGACTATTGCATCGGATCCGGATAATAAACATGTATTTAAAGTGAATGACTTTTCTGTATTGAAGGAAATTCAAAACACACTGGAAGAGAATATCATTGCAATTGAGGGTATACTATTAAATTTATCTTGGGTACATGTTCTCTATCACACTCTGATACATAATATGAGGAGGCAGAATTTATTGCAGCTACTGAAAAATAAAGAAAATAGGAATCGTTTTTCTTTGGTGTTCACAATAACTGGCATTCTTGATATTACTTTATTAGGAACCCAGACTTCAGGAGAATCCACCAGGATGGAATTTGCACAGGATGGCTTCAGTGCAGACTTTGTTTCAAATGTACGTTACGCCTTTAATTTTTTAACCAGCATTGGTTGTCTTTCATCTCATTGCTTCTTTTTCACTTTTAATAAAATACTGCCAATCTTGGGCACCTCTATACTACTCTACATAATGTTTAAAACACCAGTTGAAACAAATTTAGTGCTGTCATCTAGATGGAGCAAGAATATTTAAAAAAAATTATTTTATATAGGCCTTATCGTGCTTAATTGCCAGGTAGTGGTGAAAACAAATAGACACGGCCAGACACAAGCACATAACATAAACTCAAAACACAAGAGAACTTACAAACACACAAAGCTTAGTTTTAACAGGTGGTGGCCCTAGTAAAACTTCATTTGTTTCAGAATTAATTTGGAGCAAGTGACTCAGCATCCAGTGTCTGATGTCTTTATAAGTAGCTTTTTAAGCTGCTACCAGTCATCTGCTTTGACTGAAACATTCTTCTGTGTGTCATCAGCATATGCTAATGTCATCATTACAAATAATTCTACCTAAAGGTGGCATATGTAAGCAAAAAAGCAGTGGCCCCAGAACAGAGCCTTGGGGAACACCAAACTTTACTTTTCTTTGCACAGAGATGTAATGAATAACTGATAGCGGTCAGAGAGATACTATAATACCTGAGCCAGGAAAGAGCCATTCCTTTAACTCCAACACAATTTTACTTCTTTTATTCCTTTAACTACAACACAAAATACTAAATCTAAAAGAATATTGTGATCTATGATATCAAAGGTTCCACTGAAAAGGAGTTAAAACAAGCAAACAGACCCAGCACTGATTAAAGGTAAATAATTGTTTGTTTGTGAGGCAAAAATGGAGTAAGTTAATGAGGTTAATTGGCAATGGACCATTTCCACATAGTAACAATGTTATTTTAAAATATTGAATAAGTAGGGGCTCCTGAGTGGTGTAACAGAAAAGTGTCCAAACTATTCTTCTGATATTGCGAGTTTGAGTCCTGACGATGCCAGAGCCATCCGTGGCCAGAAGTCCAAGAGGGCAAATTGGCCATGTTGTAGGGGTTGCATACCCTCTCTCCCCTGTTAAATCACAGTGACACTATCCAGTCATGGCCCTCTGTGAACTCAAGCATGTGGAAGGGGGCAAATAGCACTTTCCTCTGAGTGTGTTATGATGCCCTGTGGTTCTGCATGAGTAGCAGTTCAAAAAGATTTGGTTGGCTGAATTCACATGTCTTGGAAGCACCTTGCCTGGTTAGTTGATGTCATATGGTAGGTGTAACTAGCTGGTGGGTGGGATGTGACCAAGACTAAATTAGGAAGAAATGGGGGGGGAATTATTTTTAAAAAAAGAAATAAATAAAAAATAATGGATACCTATATTCTAAAGGTGTCATTGTAAGAATCCAGCTTCTTCTTGCACATTCTACCCTTATGTGTTGTATGTGACAACTCGTATGGCCTGTAAGGTATACTTACTTACAAGACACACAGGAATGTCAATGAGTACATATTAAAGACATTTGTCACTTATTCCATTATTCCATGTGCTTCTTTGTTTATATGTACTGTATATGTTCATTTTGTTTTGATTCATGCCTTGTCTTCACCCATCTTCTTGTTGGTTTATCTCCCTATTGTGTCATGATCATTCTCACCTGTTTTCAGATAAAATAGGCGTGTGTGTATATCTCATATATATATAGATATACACATCAGATATATACTGTATACGCATCTATTTTGACGTCCTGGTTTTGATCTCTGCCTGTGCCTTCTATTATGATTATAGATAATCCTGTAACATGCCTGTGATGTGACCTATGCTATGAATTTGACAACGATTCTTGGATTGCCCCAAATAAACAGCATGTTGATTTCATGCATTTGTGACCTGCTTCTACTACCCACATGTTACAACAGTATTGGAAATCAGAGGATGAGTTTGTTTGTCATTTAAAATGATGTTTTGTGTGTCTTTAGGGTAACATAATAATGAGTGCAGTTGGAGCGTTTCAGTGGAAAGGTGGTTATCAGAAGTACGATTACAGAGGAGCACCTGTAGACTCCTTTCAGAAGGGCAACAGTACTGACAGTTATTTAGGTGAGAAACCTCTCAAAACTCAACCTAAGCAATGTAAATGGGAAAATAAAATTTTGTACAGGTATCCATAGGCCCCAAAACACCATATGGCTAAAAGTTTGTGGACACCTGACCCTCAAAGCCATATGTGGGTCTTCTGCAAACTGTTGCAACAAATTTGTAAGCACACAATTGTATATAATGTCTTTGTATGCTGTAGCATCAAGATTTCCCTTTACTGGAACTACTAGCCAAAACATGTTCTAGTATGACAATGCCACTGTGCATGGGATGTCCAATACTCAGGTGTAAACATACTTTTTTCCATAAAGTGTGGGTTTGCAATGTGGTGTTTAAATATAGTAAATATACAGTATAACTCATAAATTGGAATTCCATATTAGCTTGATTTAAATATGGCAAATAAGGACTTACACTGGCAAATAAGGTACACACACTAACACAAACTGACAGAAATGAAACTGAGAAAACTTAAAAAGAAAACGCTCATTTATACGCTCAGAACTTGGGAACCTTACAGAATACGTGCTTTAACATTAAAAAATTTTTTTAAACATTTTTAAATACAGAGGTAAATTTAATAGATAAATCAGCAACTTAAACAGCATAAACAGACACAGGTACATAGAATTTATAAATAGTGGATGATAGATCAACAATTCAATCAACAATTTACAGAAATTATGTTTGTCTTAAGAGCTACACAGAAAAGATGGGAATATGTTGACACTGACTAGTATTAAATTAACTTGAATCATTCATGCCTGGCATGGTAGTGGGCAACATTGCTGTTAACTGCAGGGTCCTGGATTCGATCTTGAACTTGGGTGGCTGTGTGGAGTTTAATTTTATTCCAGACCTTTGAACAGACATGATGAAATCATGTTTGCTGTACAAAAACAAACTACAGGTGCATCTCAATAAATTAGAATGTCGTGGAAAAGTTCATTTATTTCAGTAATTCAACTCAAATTGTGAAACTCGTGTATTAAATAAATTCAATGCACACAGACTGAAGTAGTTTAAGTCTTTGGTTCTTTTAATTGTGATGATTTTGGCTCACATTTAACAAAAACCCACCAATTCACTATCTCAACAAATTGGAATACTTCATAAGACCAATAAAAAAAACATTTTTAGTGAATTGTTGGCCTTCTGGAAAGTATGTTCATTTACTGTACATGTACTCAATACTTGGTAGGGGCTCCTTTTGCTTTAATTGCTGCCTCAATTCGGCGTGGCATGGAGGTGATCAATTTGTGGCACTGCTGAGGTGGTATGGAAGCCCAGGTTTCTTTGACAGTGGCCTTCAGCTCATCTGCATTTTTTGGTCTCTTGTTTCTCATTTTCCTCTTGACAATACCCCATAGATTCTCTATGGGGTTCAGGTCTGGTGAATTTGCTGGCCAGTCAAGCACACCAACACCATGGTCATTTAACCAACTTTTGGTGCTTTTGGCAGTGTGGGCAGGTGCCAAATCCTGCTGGAAAATGAAATCAGCATCTTCAAAAAGCTGGTCAGCAGAAGGAAGCATGAAGTGCTCCAAAATTTCTTGGTAAACGGGTGCAGTGACTTTGGTTTTCAAAAAACACAATGGACCAACACCAGCAGATGACATTGCACCCCAAATCATCACAGACTGTGGAAACTTAACACTGGACTTCAAGCAACTTGGGCTATGAGCTTCTCCACCCTTCCTCCAGACTCTAGGACGTTGGTTTCCAAATGAAATACAAAACTTGCTCTCATCTGAAAAGAGGACTTTGGACCACTGGGCAACAGTCCAGTTCTTCTTCTCCTTAGCCCAGGTAAGACGCCTCTGACGTTGTCTGTGGTTCAGGAGTGGCTTAACAAGAGGAATACGACAACTGTAGCCAAATTCCTTGACACGTCTGTGTGTGGTGGCTCTTGATGCCTTGACCCCAGCCTCAGTCCATTCCTTGTGAAGTTCACTCAAATTCTTGAATCGATTTTGATTGACAATCCTCATAAGGCTGCGGTTCTCTCGGTTGGTTGTGCATCTTTTTCTTCCACAATTTTTCCTTCCACTCAACTTTCTGTTAACATGCTTGGATACAGCACTCTGTGAACAGCCAGCTTCTTTGGCAGTGAATGTTTGTGGCTTACCTAGTGAACCAAACTGAGAGACCATTTTGAAGGCTCAGGAAACCTTTGCAGGTGTTTTGAGTTGATTAGCTGTTTAGCATGTCACCATATTCTAATTTGTTGAGATAGTGAATTGGTGGGTTTTTGTTAAATGTGAACCAAAATCATCACAATTAAAAGAACCAAAGACTTAAACTACTTCAGTCTGTGGCATTGAATTTATTTAATACACGAGTTTCACAATTTGAGTTGAATTACTGAAATAAATGAACTTTTCCACGACATTCTAATTTATTGAGATGCACCTGCATGTTAAAGAAAATCAATTCAATCATGTGGAACCAATTTACATATTTGAATCAAGTAAATTCAATGATCTTTTTTTTTCAGTGTACAAATCAATGACCAAAGTACAAAAGCTAAACAAACAAACAAACAAACAAAAAAATCATTGAATTTTCTTGAATCAACTGTGTACATCAGTTCCACACAATTGAAATATTTTACTTCAGCATAAATTCATCTCTTACACTGAATGAATTGATTTACATGAACACAGTTTTAAATGTAGCTTGCTTCATTTGTTTTTGTACTGCTAACATGATTAATAAACACAGTGTGCAACCCCACACAGACAGTCACCCAAGCTAAGGCTTGAACCTAAGAGGCTGATGATGAGAAGTGGCCACACTACCCACAGCACCACCGGGCCATGGACAACCTTATTAATAAAGTTAACACTAGGGCAATAGATCACAATCACTCAATTAGCAAATAATGAATGGATTAGGTTAACTGTTGAAAGTTTTTATGTACCATGTTAGTTATGAAGGGTTTTGGAAACTCTCGTTATTTAAAGAATGTTCTAACAAATGAGATAAAGTACGAACGTTTTAGGAAACCCACCCCTGTTCCTTAACAAGCTTTATGTAACCACACTATTTTTTTTCTAACATTTTATCCAGGAGTCACTCCCTGGATTTGTATAGAACTTTTAGTACTACAGTACTTTGTGCACTACTTGCTACATTATATTTTAATAAATGTACAAGTAAATATAAAGAGAAAGAAAACAGGGGTTTGGATAACTGTTCCAAATACATTTTCAATTTTATGATTTAATTAACTTGTTAGTGTTCTGAAAACTTAATATAAGTTTGTATTGCTATGTGTATTGTATATCTATATACAGTATAGTGCTATAATGTAATGCAGGTATCAATCTGTGAGCAAACATGTAACATGACCAAGTAAAACTCCTGACTGCTTGTCCTGTGTTCACAGGTTATTCCATGACAGTAGCAAGAAAAACCGAGGAGCACTACTACATCCAGGGAGCTCCAAGGGATAAGCACATGGGGAAAGTGATCATATCAGGCAATAGAGGCAATCCAATTCAGATACTGGATCCTCCTGAGGTAGTTTTATTTTTTTTAGTTATAGCTCCTTTATAAAAAAATAAAAATAAAAAAAAAGAAGCTGCATTGTGGTGCATCAGGAAGTGAAACTGCCTCACAGCTCTGGCACACAGTATGTGATATGTGAACGACTTTTTCCCAGTCTCGGATGAAATTCAGACCCAGTCACCATATTTTTTCAGCCTCAAATTGGTGCCTATTATGGTGCTGAGTTATGTGTGGTGGACTTGGATTTGAACAACTTCGCAGACCTTCTACTTGTTTCTGCTCCACTGCATAATGAGGGAGATCAGGAAGGAAAAGTCTTCATCTACACCTTTACGAAATCTGAATACCAGGTAAAGCGTGAACACGAAAGTCCTAAAGTAACAAAGCTGAAGTTGTATTCTTATTCTCAACATCAAAATGTCCATTCCACCTTAAACGAAGTTGAAGATACAATACTGCACACAATAAAATACAATACTACTTAACAGTGACCACGTTTTCATACACATCAAATTACATTTAAGGTCTATGTTCAGGTTGCAGCCAAATTCCGAATACGATGTTTATGTGCGTACAGGCATCAGAATATTCCTGTATACATGGTTGTTGTAAGTATGCCTGAGTTGCCATTTCTAAATACCTAGCCTGAAGCTAAGCATCTGTTAGCACCCACAATACCTTATGGACTGAGCATACACATATCTCCTTTCAGTGGATTTTCTGAATAAGGTGTTTACATGCAACCCTTAAACGGTCACAATGCTTGAAAGGTTCAAACATTTTGGGCCACTAAAATCACATCACAAGTTGCAAAAAAAGGGCCATCGGAGAATAGGATAATCTGTCTCCAGCCTGGCCAGTAATCTTCTTCATCATTATACAGTATATATTATATTGTTTAAAAATAGCTATTTTAAAATTTTAAATACTATTTAGGAGGTTAAATTATCTTTGGCAAACAAAAACTCACTACAATCTGAAAGGACTTTCTAAAGTATTATAGCCTGGTCCCATGTTAGCCCAATGTCTTCTTTACTTCTAAAAGTATAATTTATGTTGTGTAAAATGGCTACTGTATATTGCCATACGAGTCAATGTTCTGACCACTGTTTAGAGAGTTAAGGCATCTTGAGTCACCAAAAACTCATCAAAATATACAAGAACAGGACTTCCTAAAATGATATAGCTTGGTTCCAGGAGAATCCAGGTTAGTCCCAATCACCTGGACTCTCACATGGCATCTCCTGTTTTAATGCAAAACACAGAGAGAGTATAATACTTTGTTGACTATTTAGTAGTTTCACAAAAGGCTGACAGAGCACAGGACACTGTGCACATAGAGCACTGTGTGTAAGGCACATGTATAGGAATTTTTTTTAAAAGCAAAGTTGCCTACAAAAGTAATAAAATGATAATATAAATAATTGACTATAAAATAGAGTTAACAGTAATAAAAAGTAAAATATTTTCTTGGTTTAGTTTATTACTGTGAACTGCATCAGTTCTCTTAGGTACCTTGTCATGTAGTTTTATAAGAAAACTGAGTGGTACATTTTTCCAAGCTTCTCCTGGAGACTTGGGCTGTTGTTTCTGTTTCTGTTTTCTGTTCCAGTGTGTTTATCCGAAAAGTGGATTGTTACTTAATGTGTTACATTCTTTAACAACACACAAACCTTTTTCTGTACATGTTTTACAGGTAGAACACATACAGACAGTGAAAGGAATTCCAGGACAAAGGGGGCGGTTTGGCCTGACTTTGGCCAGCCCTGCAGATCTAAATGGGGACCGTCTGGTGGATGTAGTGGTAGGAGCACCTCTAGAGGACAATGGCCAGGGCAGCATCTACATCTTTAATGGAAGAAATGGAGACATTGCCCCCACGTTCTCACAGGTCAGAAAGAACCAATGTTGAAATGTGCTGTAATAAAGAGCAAGTTGAACTTGCTTGAACTTGATAAATGCCGCTAGTACCATGGTATTTCACATCCTATTTAATTTTGACTTGGAAAATTCTTACTTTTTTCTTAGTCATTGATGAGCTTGTATCTATGCTCAGGTGACATTCTGTAACAGGTTACAAGCACCTAAAATCCACTCATGTTGTTATATACACTCTAAAAAATGCTGGGTTAAATGTAACCCAATTTGAGTCAATATAAAACAAAACTCACACTGAGGTAATTTGACTAAAGTACATGCTACTGGGTTATGTCTAACCCAAAACTTAGATCCTTATAAAGCAGCCATAGATCTTACTCAGACAGGGGATTTGAATATATTTTAATTAACAAAATTACTATATTATACAACAAAAGAACTATACTATACATATTTAACAAACATAACTCCAGTTGTAAGAATCCATGTGTTTAATAAGGAATCCAAAATCAGTGTCAAAACAGGACAAGGTCAAACACTACAGTTCACAGTAAATCAAAACAAAAGGCAAATCCAAAATAGTCTTAACACAAGGCAATGGTCACGGACATAGCAATCACTAATTTAATTCTAATTCTAAGTGGCAAGGTTAACTTTAAAAGGACCCATGAAGTGAGGACTTACATTTCAAGATGGAAGCTTGATAAGAAAGCCACACCACTGGTGAGGTTGATGGATGGATATATGTCAACTTCAAGGCTTCCTTGGTTAGGAAGCCAGGAAGGAGGTCTTTGCAAGACTATAGTTTGCCAATGACAATATAGGCAAAGACCAGGCCTTTTGGAATAATGTCCTCTGGACAGACGAATCAAAGGGAGAGTTGTTTGGCCACAGTAACAGCAGACATGTTTGGCGCAGACCAAAGACATCATTGCAGGAGAAGCACCTCATACAAACTGTGAAGCACCGTGGTGGAAATGTTATGGATTGGGGTTGCTTTGCTGCCTCAGGGTCTGGACAGCTTGCATTAATTGATTCAACTATGAATTCTGCATCATATCAAAGAGTGCTTGAAGATAATGTGAGGCCATCTGTCTGAAAGTTGAAGTTGAATCAAAAGTGGACCTTTCAACAAGCTAATGATCATAAGCACACTAGCAAATCCACCAAGGAATGGCTCAAAAAGAAGAAATGTGCAATTCCAATCTGGAATGGCCTAGTCAAAGCCCAGAATTAAAACCTATTGAAATGTTGTGGGGGGATTCGAAACGGGCAGTACATGCAAGAAAACCCTCAAACATCTTGCAACTGAAAGAATATTGCATGGAAAAGTGGTCAAAAATTCCAGCAAGCCTGGTGGACAATTATCCAAAACACCAACAGTTATTTCTGCTAAAGGGGGCAATACTAGCTTCTGAGGCCAATGGTGTTGTTACAGGGATGTACACAAGGGGAGCTGGATGCATGCACTGGGGAAAACGTCAGTTTATTAGGTATATTCAAAAGAAACGGAACAGTCACAAAACCAAAAGTATATGGACAGGGAACACAAAATCCTGGGAGGCAAAAGGGAAACAAACAATAATCCACTTGGTAATATATCCACAGAAGAGTACAACATAAATCCAAAAGGTAGGGCATTAATCCAAAGTTAGCAAAATAATAATCCAAAGAAAGCGAGGTACAAATCCAAACGAATATCCAGGTAGGGGGCTATGGTTTAGGAAATGTTGAGCAGAGAGCAAAAGCACAGACCATAGATACACATCATTCTATCACTATACACATTCAATACACACAGGAGGCGGAGACATGACGTGAACCAAAACAAAAGCACATGGTGAAGAAAATAAAACCAAAGTCTGTGAATGAGAATCGTGCTGTTCTCTGTAGCAGCGCATAGCGTGGAATGCGGAAGTGAGTCGTTCGCTTTGCGAGCGACTCCGAGTGCGAGGGGTTCTCTAACAGGTGTACTTACTTTACCTATTGATATTTCTGTTGAATCTTCTGATGAAGATTGAAAAAGCAAATTTTCCTTGTGGTTTTGTTCAAGTATATCAACTTTATTAATAGGCACTGTTTCAAAAATGATCGAATGTTTGCTTGTCCAAATATGTCAAAAAAGCCAACAATTTCCATGGGGTGTACTTATTTTTATTATTCACATGATTGTAGATAGATTTTATCTCAGCCATTCGCTTCACATCATACCTCATAAGTAAAAAGTGTCAAAAGTAACTTTAACTTTAAAAGTAACCAGACATTGGGTTCTAATGACAGTCCTGCCATTATGCTGCATTATGAAAGAATCTGCAATCTGCATTCAGCAGATTAACTGAAGGACAACAACATTCACACAAACACACGAATTAGGTTAAAAGGTGAAGCATTCACATTCATTTTCAAGATCTCTCACAATCAGCTTCTCTCTCTGCTACTTTTGCTATATAATTTTGTCTTGTGTTTCGCTATTGACAGAGAATCAGAGGCTCGTCTGTGCGCACTGGGCTGCAATTTTTTGGTTTTTCTCTGAGTCAGTCTGCTCTGGACCACAGTGGAGACCAGCTGCCAGATTTTGCTGTCGGTTCCAAAGGAGCAGTCATACTTTTAAGGTCTGGCATTTCAGTTCTGACATGGTAGTGTGTGCTATGCTTGTGTGAGGGTATCAGGTGCAGCAGCTTTAGAAGGGTTTGAACAGTCTGAAAACCAAAAATGAAGCCCATCAGTACCACTGATGAGGTATTAGAGGATAATTAACACAAATTACACACAACAATAGTAGCTAAAGATAACCTACAAAGTGGCCTAACAAGGTAAGTATGTAATGAACTAGTCAGTAACTGTGTCACAATATTTTACATGTGGTACTATTTCAATGAAATATATAGAAATTCCACCCTCTTGAACTTTTCCACATTTTGTCATGGTACAAATGGGAATTGATATGGACTTATCTGGGATTTTTAACATTTGATTCACACAATTTACCTAATATATTCATTTTTTTGACATTTCTTAGATGCTTATGTATTCACCTCTGTGGGTCAATACTGGGTAGAACCACCTTTAGCTGCAAATACAGCTGCAAGTATTCTTGGATATGTGTCTATTAGCTGGATGCGGATATTTTTGCCCGTTCTTCTGGTAGCTCCTTGGTTTTCATGATAATATTTGTGTAGGTATGTTCTCTAATAAACCCAGGGGCCATCTAGGAACAGGTATATTTATATTGAGGTGACACGAAACTTTAATTGAAGACAAATTCACTCTATTCAGCTAATTATGTGGCTTCTGATGGCAACTGGTTGAGCCAGAACTAATTTAAGGGATACATGGGTAAATACATATCCACTCAACAGGGGTGCAACAGGGGTGAATATTTATACACTCATAACTTTAGGTGTTTTTATTTGTAAATAATCTTGGTTTTGTCCCTCAGTGTAATAATATGGTCTGTTTTGTGTAGATTCCTGACATACAGTGAAATGCCAATTAAGTCCATTTCAGTTCCAGTTTTTAACACTACAACATTTGAAAACGCTGTTAGTCTTAGTTTGATGTTACATTTACTGTGTGTGTTGTTTTTTGTGTAATGTTCAGATCGAGACCCATCATGCGCTTGATGAACACAGTAACTTACAACCCGTCCAAAATCCCCACCAGAGACACCCAGTGCACGAGTCCACTGAAAACCACACTAAAATTGTGTTTCATTATGACAGGATTTAATACTCGCACACAAGGTTCCTATATCAATTTACATGTTTAAATGCATAACCTATTGGTCTTTTTCACAAAATGACAAGGAAAATCTTCGACTTCAGAAAGCTTATGATTGTTGTTATTTCTGTTTCTTTAGACTTGACTGGAAATATAAACTATACGTTAAAACTTGATGCCAAACGAGAAAGCTACCGGGCCTACTTTTCACCGAAGAACCGTGTTCTATTTGGCATGATATCTGTGTCGCTGCAGGAGAACTGCATTCAGCATGAATTTTTTATAGAGGTATTTAAAATGTTCCTTTTAAATCTTTTAAATGTATTTACTTGGGTGACAAAAAAGCTGCAAACAGCCTAACCTAATATAGATGAAAATATCTGCAGATTGTTTTCACATTGCACCTACATTTTTAAATATATTATTAATTTTGTGTTAAAATATGAACAATAGAGGCTTAATGAATAATGTACTGGATCCAATGGGATTTTTTTTTTTTTAGGTTTGGTTTGCCTACTCCAGCATTTTTAAAACAAGATACTGTAGCTCTTATTTTAAAAGAAATTTTGCACCATCCATTTTAATAAACATTCCAGCAGTCCTTAATTAAATAATCATTTAATCCTTGCACTTCTGCTATAGTGTTATATGATATTTAAAATTGTCTTCCTTAACAAAATTGTAAGCAATCTGTGGTCTGCCCATACCGAAAGGAATTTTCACACCATTTTACGTCATTCGTCCTAGAAGAAAATTATTATAATTTTTTCCCATGGTATTTTGTATTGGTTCCTCAAATTTTGCTATAGCACAACGAACTACTATTAAACAATAGTAATTTTCACGCATTTTCTACTTGTGTATTAATGTACATTATTTGGACATATCTGTTAGGTTCCCTCTTTCTCCCGCTCTCGCTACGCTGCAAAATGAAGCGTATCCTACTTCCTCATTCCACGGAGTGCATTCCGCCTCCTGTCAGAAAGACTCTCGTTTTGTTTACCTTGGCCATGTGCATGTGTTATTGTGTTCACGTCATGTCTCTGTCCCCGCCTCCTTGTTTCCTCATTGGTTTAATTTGTGATTATCGTTTCCAGGTGTCGGGGATCTAATCTGGTTTAAGGTTAATGAACTCCGCTACTTAAAGCCCTGTTTGTGTCCGCTTCAGCGCGGTGTATTAGTTTAGTTTAGCGTGGTTTAGTTTAAATTCCGTAGCGCTTTGAGCCGTAGTCTTGGTTCCTATGTCCGTAGTTCCGAGTTTGTGGTTCCCAGACCACTTCCTAGTTTCGAGTGTTTTTTTCCCTGTCTTTTGGATTACTGCTTTTTTCCCGATTTCTTTGTTTTGTGGATTAATGCCTTTTTTGAATAAACTTTGCTGCTCATGCATCCTGACTACTCTCCCCTGACTCTTCAGCCTGCACCGGCAATACATAACAATATCTTCATAACCGTCCTCGAGTCAGAACTAATCACCTAATTCATTCCAACATTTCATGTGTTGGAGTTAATTAAATTAATTTATACCACAGCGACGTTGCATTCTCGATTCTGATTGGCTGACAGACGTTCTGAGTTGTGCCATTATTTTTCAGCAAATGCACAGCTAAAGTAGTTCCAGTCAGGTCTTGACCACATTACAGTCCCATATCACTTTGCCAAGTTAACTGAGGTGCTAATCAGCTAGCAGACAGCTAATTCTGTTCGTTCGCTGGCTATAACTTTGCAGTCTCATTCCACACTACAGACGATGTAGTGGTACACTATGGTGTAAAATCAGAAAAAAAATCATGAAAAATTTGAAAAAAAAAAAAAAAAATCATGAAAAACATAAAAAAAACAAAACAAAACCAAACAAACATAAAATAAACCGTATCGAACTTCCAGCCAGTGACCAGGAGTTGTGTGGCAGTTTGATGTGACGTCAGGTGACATCAGCTTTCACTGTTTACAGCAATCCTGTATTATTGCCTGGTATACTGTAGCCATGTTACAGCCAAGTTTCAGTCAAGATTAAAATATATTGTAAAATATTCCCGCTCAATCAAAATTACCCAGAATGCAATGTAAACTAAAGAATTTTACTGTATAGTTGAAATGTGGTATTGTACTGTAGGATTTTACAGTACTGTGCAGCTAAATCTACAGCGACATATAACAGTGTACATATGAAACGTTTTATTAGCTAAGGGTACTAACATGCCTCTTATCTTGTGTAAGATGTACAACGGTAGGTATATGAGGAGTTAATATATAAGATAGGATGTGAACTCATCAACCAACACGTCCATAACTTAATTAATGCATCATTTGACTCTTACTCAGGTTTTTAAATAAGATGGTGTATAAAGTTTCTTTCTCTTGCTGTGGCTATTTGTTTCCTCCTGTATTACAGGCCTGCCCCAATGATGCATTAAACCCAGTATCTAATGAGTTAGTGTATACATTTGAGGGTCTACCTAGTAAAACACTGAACAATTTACGGCCGATGCTGCTTCCTACCACAAAGTACACCTCAGATTATAATGTAAGTGCTGAGAGTCTACAGCTTTTCATATTAGAGCAGTAGCAGTATAATCTCTTTTATGACTTTTTTCTTATTATTGCTAACATTATCCATAATTATCCGCTATGTTTATTTGTACAAAATATTGAAATATCTTTTTACACATTCATATAAATCTATCATTAGACCATGCTTGTGACTCTTCACTATGTAAATTATTTTCACAGCTGGATTTTGAAATAAACTGTGGAACCGATAACATCTGCATTGATAATCTCAAAGTGGATTTTAACTTTTCTGGGTAAGGTGATTGGTTTAAAAAAAAAAAAAAAAAAAAAAAAAAGGGGGCAACACTGGGGGAAACCACTGGGCAGAGTCCTGAGAAGTGGATGATTTAACATTGTGATTTGACATTGTGTTTCCTTTTTCAGATACTCAGTCATACAAGTTGGAATAATGCAGGATATGAATGTAACTGTCTTCATAGCAAACAGAGGGGAAAATTCCTATAATAGTAGAGTAATTCTGAAATACCCCTTTGGACTTTCCTTCAGGAGATTCACTACTAAACAGGCAAGTGTATCATTTAAAAAAATGTATACATTCTGGGCCACATTCAGAGTTATACCATATACAGTATGTGCATAATGAGGAATTATTATCAGAATTGAACACACAGAGGTGCAGCGGATAGCGTTCCTGCCTCATAGCTCCAGGGTTCACAGTTTGATCCTGAACTAAGGTTACTATCTATGAAGTTTCGCATAATATGCTGTGTGCACATGGGTTTCCTCCAGGTTCAAGTGATTTGTAATTAAGACAGAACGTAATTGAGCAGTTGAGGGTTAAGGTCTCTTGTCAGTGGCATTTTGGCAGTGCTGTGATTTAAACTCAGAACTTTCTGATCGGTAGCCCAAAGCCTTAACTACTGAGTCACCACTTTCCCTTAAGATCTATGGCAGCATTGTGGCACAGTCATAGTGTTGCCACCTCACGGCTTCAGGGTCCCCAATCCCTTGGGTTACTGTCTGTGTGGAGTTTGCATTTTCTTTGCATGTTATTACGGGTTTGGGTTTTCTCACACATACCACAAACATGCTGCTACGTGTATTGGCTATGCTAAATTGCCCCAACTTGTGAATGAGTGTGTGAATTTGATGTGCATGTTTATGGACTGGCAACCCATCCAGGGTTATTCCCACCAGATACCTATAGGCTACGGACCAACTGCAATCCTCACCAGGATAAAATGCTAACTACAAAGAATTGATTGAAAGAGCATAATAAAATAGCTTATATTCCATGCACTTATTTTTTCCTGACTTTGATTTAGTATTTTGTGTCAACACAAGATGGCTCACCATATAAATATTACATATTGCTTCATGCAATATGCATATTGCATCATGTCCAGTCAATGACAACATTTTTCACCCCTGCTTAAGGATCATGCTTTCTGCCACTGTACCTCTAGTTCATCATGCAGAAATAGGATTGTAACACAGGGCTTCCATGTTCCAACTCCCACAAGAGAACCAACTCCCACAAGAGTCCTTAATACAAACCTTATGCAAGGTACATCATGTCCTCAGACTGCTGGTAGGCAGGGGATGTGAAAACATTGCTCACTGAACAGAGACTATATTAATCCTGATGAAAGTGTTACATGGATACAAACTGCAGTTTCACCACTGGCCCCCAGACTTTTCAGTGCGCAAATACTCATTGATAACAAACTCCTAGCTGGACTCTAAATGTGAAAATGTGTCTAAACACTGCTTTGCTGGAAATGTAGTAAACTACTAACAAAAGGAGTCCTATTGAGTCCTATTTATGTGGAGCAACAAGGGTATGGGGGGTATAGGTCTTCTTAACAGTTGTGAGACATTGCTACATGTTGGTCAGCTCAAACAATAGCATGATAATAAGCCTTATATCAATGATCAGAGCAGTACAAGATTAAGCAGCTTTCTCCACCTTGCCTGGAACCTCCTCAGGTGCCTGGACAAGTGTCCAGGGGAGTGGGGGATGCATCCAGTAGTACCTGGGAAAGGTTTGGTGAGGCACAGTTGAACCTCTTTGCCAATTCCAGAGTTCTGCTTGTGGCCTCTAGATGGTCAGTGAGATATGACTCCCTCAGACAGGTCTCTCAGGTTTCTCTGGATCTGGCCCCTTGGACTCAATTGTCAACTGAGGACTCAGACCTAACACTCCTGAATGCAAGAGGGCCTTAGATAGAAACTGTGCTGTGAATGGTGTTCAGCTTATTGAGCTGGGCTCATTGTCCAATTCCTAAGATACTAACCTTTCCTCATGGTAGACAGTGGCAAGTTCCTCTCTACACTGAAGGTGTATGTTGCAACACAGCGCACTACTGCAGAAGAGTGGATAACATTTCTCTGGAGACTCATAGGCGTGTTACTTTATGATTACCTTTTTGAGGGGTGAGGTGCCTTCATTCACCATAATCTCCTAGGAGCCAAGGGTTGGTCCCTCTTGTGCTGGAGTCCCTTAAGGGCCCCCATTATGAGCCTATTCAGTATGCTCAACTGAAATGGGTATTTCTGAATGGTTAAGATTTGGAGAGTTACATACTCTGGCATTAGGCATGCCTTGCATGCATTGGTGGCCAGATGACTCTGAGGTGAGCTTGTGTTTCAGTCTGGAATTTCTGCCCAAAGTTTATATAACCCAACTTTGTCAGTCAACTGACCTTGCAGATTCCACTGAAGGTGAGCCTGCAGCATGTTCCTATGCCTGGTACATGCCCTATGATATTATGTAGACTGACCAGCAGCTGTTGCATTGTATTACAGCTGACAGCAACTGTTTGTCTACCACTTTGTGGTTTCAGCATGCACGCGCATGTGCACAAAGAGGTATTCTGGTAGTGTCCCTACCCCTGGCATTGATATAGGTTTGTAGAACCACAGTTACATACATAACTAGCATTAGTCAAGAAGAGCTAATAACATTAAAATAAAGACCATCAATACTGATAACTATATATCTCACGTGTAGTACACAAATCTAATGTTAATGTGACATTAAGGTTATCTGCATTCGATCCTTTCTCCAGATACTGTATACCCCAAGGTCACGATGAGCCATACAAAAACTGTTAAACATTATGCTTTATAAAGTATTTATTATAAAGTATTTATTTATATGGCCTTCAAAACGAGTGTTAACGATTGATGTATCCTTCATCAGTGGGAATTGTTACAATGTGACGACTTAAACAATGCAAAAGTATTTGGTTCATAGAAATGCTGTTTCATTTCATTCTATTATATTTCTAAATGACTGAACTGGACTCTGAGGAGCAAACAGAATAGATGTCTGTCTTGTTTTCTGTCTGAGCAGGGCAGACTGGAGTGTGTATCTGTGGACAGTGATGAAAAAGCTGCACTGGGGGAGACGACTTGTTTAATCAGTAAACCCATCTTCAAGAATAATGGTTTGGTGGGTCCAAATGAGTTCATACTTCTTTTAGTATTCCTTCTTTTTTTAGGTATTGTATAGTAAGAGGAATGGTGGGGATCGAGTTTCAAGCTATGCCTAGGATAAAGATAAAAGTAGTGTAGATTTGTAATTATTGACTGGGTAAATATTAGAATTAGGGGAAAAATAAATCAGAGTTGTTTAATACATTCACAAAGGATTTACATTGTTTTCTCTTTAACTTAACTTCTGAAATTATGCAATATCTCAATTCCTGTATTACCTCTATAGGCTATCTTTGATGTTACATATAATGTAAACAAAGACAGTAACTTGGATAGGATGGTGGAGTTCACTGCATCTGCTTCCAGGTATGTTCTTATATTAAATTAATTCCACATGGTGGATTGCATCTGTGCGTATTAAAATGAATGAAATGTCTTTTGTCCAACAAGGACACACGGGCTACATTCCCATTACAAGCTTCATTGTACAATTCTAATTTTTTTGTGCTTAGATTGGATCTGTCTATTTTGACTGTTCACATTTGTAAATGTAAGTTCTCAGTATCTGTCTTTAGTCATAATGAACCTGTCCACCAAAACACCCAGCATGTGCACATCGATATCAATTTTGTCTGCATCACAAACAACAAAAAAAAAGTTTTATTCATGAGACAGTCCATCATAGAAGAAGCACCAAATGAATATGCTAATAGCCCAAGCCTGAATTTGCTCTGGAAGTCAGCAAACAGTTTGTCAACTGTACAATTTGAGAAGGTGAAAAAAAGAGACAATGACTAGTTTTTGCAGTTATTGCTGGCACTGCTGTGCTACGTGATGTGTGGGTCTGGAAGACACACCAGCAATGGTGGACCCACAGTGTGGACGGATTCACAGAGTATTTCTATAGGAGAGTATTTCTTTGTCAGGCGGAATGGTGGCACAGCGGGTAGCTGTCCCAGGTTCAATCCTCAACTTGAGTTATTGACTGTGTGGAGTTTCTATGCATGTTCTCCCTGTGTCCAAGTGGGTTTCGTCTGGGTTCTCCGGTTTCCACCCACCTTCCAAAAATATGGCATTAGGCGGATTGGCCAGTCTGAATTGCTGCTAGGTGTAAACATATGTATGAATGTGTGTGTGTTTGGTGTCCTGCTATGGACTGACATCCTATCAAGGGTGTATTCCTGCGGGATAGGCTGGATCCACTGTGACCCTGACCTGGAAAAAGCAGTTACTGAAAGTGAGTGAGAGTGAGTGACTATTTCTTTGGCACTGTAGCCACATTCATTTCTGGCCAAACTTTGCCATTCTTGGGTAACTGTTTTGAACACTACTCAGTTTCAGTAGAAATTGATTACTTTCCCTAAATAACAGTCAAGATAGATCCACTGCTATTGCTGTCCTTCATTGTTGTTTTGCCATGCTGCTAACCCTGGGTGATGACAACAATAGTGATATGTGCATGCACACTGGGAAAAAGCCACAAGAATTACAATCTGACTTCTCATTCATGTCACATGGATATGCAGCTGATCTAGAACTACATATGAAAGTGGCTCAGGTCTGGTTTAAAAAGATCAGATTATTTTTGCCCACACAGTCCTGGAAAAAAAAAAAAGATAAATTAAGTGGGTCGGGGCTAAAGATTGCTTAATAAGATAAATAAAGCCTATTCTTTTCAAATCTGGAGGTTGTGCTGATTTAATTGCAATTTCTATACATGTGAATGGATCAAATCAAAAACCTATGTTCAATAACTATGTTCATTTTGTAAAAAGAATGTTTACTGAACTGATACAAAATGCCCCAATCTTTACAGTGACAATGACAAACATTCATCTGACAGTGAACTATTCAAAAACAAAACCATTGATGTTAAATATGGCATCTACATCACATTGATCAGGTTAGTCTTTTTTTGTTGTTGTTGATTTATAGTTCAAATAAAGTCTGCCATACTTTTGTTTAGATCTATCAATAAATTGTCAAATATTGTAATATGCCAGGAGAACACACACACTGTATACATTAATGGCCTTTAACTGTGTCTACTGATGCTTGTTTAGTTATCTGTGAGTAACATCTTACTCTATATGATTTCATGTCAAGGCACGAGAATTCCACTATCCACATTAACTTTACTTCAGGGGAAAATGACCTTGAGAAACCAGTCCACCAAATTTTCAAGGTATAAAAAAAAAAATTAAGAAAACCTTTGATATCCCTTTGTTTTGACAAGAGCAAAATGTAGTTATTATTAAATTCTCACTTCCTCTCAGGTGGAGATCTACTTCAGGGATTTGAGTGTCGACATTTTCATCAGAGTACCCATAAAATTAGGAGTTAAGGACATCTGGACTAATAACAACTTGCAGGTATTGTAGATTGACATTATTGCTACTGAGGGTTTCTGCAGCTGTACATCTTTGACAATCTATTTGTTATTATTACAAAATGTCACGTCCACCATGATGAATTCCCTGCCAAGCCACCACAGGGCACCCTCCCACTTCTTCTTCTTCTGTTATCCCACTCATTTCCTGTGTTTGTGCACACCTGTTCAGTTTCTCTCTTGTGCTTAGCATTCTGTCACCAAATTTTAGGAGATGGATACTAGTGCAGGCAAAACAAGAAAATGCCAAGAAGCATAGACCAGACAACCGTAACAACTGACTGTTCATAACAACAGTCAAAAACAACAGACGTTAAACATCCAAGGGCGGCTGGGGGTGGGGTGGGGTATGTTGGTGGGACAGACTTTGGACATTAATCAATGGAGAAACTAAATTGGTACGCACAAACACAGGAAATTATGTATCAAGAAGAAGTTATGTGGGAGGGTGCTATATGGCCTCTGGTGGCTATATGGTGAATTGTTCATGGTGGTTAACTTTGTAACATACTATTCATCCTGACCTCTGTTAGTTACGACTGCATTTTAGAGCCACGTAAAAAATAAAATAAATTAAGATTACGAGAATAAAATCGTAATATTTTGAGAATAAAGATGTAATATTTATTCTCAAAATATTACGACTTTATTCTCGTAATCTTAATTTGTTTTTTTTTGTTTTTTGTTTTTTTACGTAGCACTAAACGCTGTCGTAAGTAGTGGAGGTGGGGGAGGCACCAGTGTAGGACGCAAAAAACCCTTCAAATTGAATTATCATGCCACTGGAGCACAGACATGTATAAATGTACACAAACCACAGACACTCAGTGTCATTTTTAGGTGATATAGTTTCACCCCTGTTTCATCCAACTCTTATTTAAAGTTAGCTTTTGCTGATGTACATAGCTAAGAAACTACTGCTAGCTAGTCACACTCTTGGGACAAAATGTGTTTTCAAAGGTTTGTTGGATAATTAAGGGTTTTTAGCTTCTTAAAAGGGTTCTACTTATGACTGTTCCTGATAAGGAAACACAGGATTCTACATAGACACTTCAGGTGGTTCACGTAGAGGGAAAACTGAAGAACCCTTAAGGTTTCTAAATTACGATGCTGTACTTCTGCTTGGAGCTTTCTGCACTAGTGACTCACCTTCTGCTGTTGTGGATTGTCCCACATGTATACTGTAAAAATGTGCCAAAACAGATTTATGTCCAAGCCTCACAGTTTATTCAGTGTTTAATCTCAACTGGTTGCTACAGACTTTTGAGTCTGGTATCTTTCACGGTTTCTTCCTCATGTCATATCAGGGAGTTTTTCCTTGCCACTATCACCTCTGGCTTGTTCATTAGAGATCTAAATTTACATAGCGATTTCTCTAAAGATGCTTTGTGACAGTGTCTACTGATAAAAGTGCTACACAAACAAAATTGAATTAACTATGAAGCACACATGTGTAATGGCAACCTGTTTTTTTTTTTTTTTTTTTTTTAAAGCATTTTTGTGTGAATCAGATTTACATAAAAGACAAAAACCAGTTTAGAATTTAAGAATAAAGACAAGCAACTCTGGAACTTGTTACTGTGTTTCTTAGATTCAAGGCTGCAATACAGACAAAGATGAACAGCCCACAATCCCAGATTTTGTGGCGGCACTGCAAAAACAGCCTGAGGTGGTGAGTAACTGTTATGCCTTTGTATAATCACCAAACATTAAAAAAAATTCTAACAATGAATCAACATATGTCTATCTCAAGATTTCCCATGAAATGTTAATGTATTATAATGTAAATGAATTAATATCATTAATTAATTTATTTGTGGTATGTGGAAACTCTCTGGCTTTTAGAATTGCTCCGTAGCTGTGTGCAGAGTGTTTAAATGTCCTGCAAATCTCATTAGAAAGCAGACGAAATTCTACAAAATCTCTGGTAATGTCAGCTCTGGATGGATTGAACAGGTATATTTATGATGTCATGTATTACTGATATTTCCACCAGTGTCCATATTTTCTACATGTCTGTACAATTAATCACTCATGTACACCTTCTCACTTTTAGACTGGATTGAGATCAGCAGTTTTCGAGCTGGTCAGTACAGCAACACTGGACTATAACAAAACAACATATATCTTCTTCTCACCTGATTCTGTAAACACTGCACCCATAGGCAAGGTAAATCAACTGGTTAACACCCTATTGAAACCAGATTTTTCACGATGAGCTATGCTTTACCTGTTTACCCTAGTTTTTATTTTAAAATATTTTATATTTATAATTACTATTTATATTTTATCAGTTACTAACTGGTGAAAATTGAAATGCTGGCATTAAAATAGATAAGTTTGAAGTCACATGACTTTCATGGACCTCTGGTGGTGAGAGTTGGTATAAAACCACTAGTATACAGATTTTGGACTCAAATGTAGAACAACTTTTACAACTTTTGGACTCAAAAGTAGAACATTTGGACTCAAAGTTCCAGAATGCAATGCAGCTATATGATGCTGAGTTACAGCTGGACAGACTAAAGGATTAAAGCGCTGCTGCATAGCTCTCTTTAGGTAGAGAGCTTCTAGTGGCTGCATAAAATTGCATATTTCTTGGTACATTATAAGTCTACACAGGAATAGATCTCATTATGCCCAGTTTTATAAAAAATCATCTTGGAGATTCTGAATTCACTTGCCAGAGTGTCTTGTTATTGTAACTGTGTGTGCAGATTAATACCCAGGTGGAGGTGTATGACAAGAAATTCCCAATTAAGGAGACAATTGGGGGTGCTGTAGGAGGGCTTGTGCTTTTGGCTATTATCACAGCTGTCCTCTACAAGGTCAGTACAGAGATCATCATTTTTTCCTTCATTTTAAAAAATCATTTTTAAGTTTCAAGACATAAATGCTCTGAAAACCTTCTGATATTCTGGGCTCTGCAATATGTTGCTTGACCTTTTCTATCACTCATAGGTTGGGTTCTTCAAAAGCAACTATAAGAAGATGTTGGAGGAAGCAGGGGCTGAGGGAACTGGAGAAGGCACAGAGGCTCTAAGTCAAGAGTAATCACTCAAATGTTAACTGCAAAGTTACGTTTAATCTTATGTGTAGTATAAAGTGTCAGAGTCAGGTGTCCCTAACCCGAAGGAAAATTTCAGGAGAGCACACAGTGCTATTCCGATTATTGATAAAGTCCTCACTTGTATGTGGGGGGAAAAATGCATTAACAGTCATTTTGCCTTTTAGTAGTCAACTGGAAATTCTCAGAGAAAAAGAAAACCTGCTTAGAACTTATAGCATTAACTTTCTCTTATAGTTGCTGCAGCTTAGTAGTAGTAGTAATGTTTAGGCAAGCTTAGAATACACACACAAAAATGAATTTTGGCATGCTGTATTCACCAACATGCATATTTGATTATTATTTGCTGTAATTAATTGGTTTCTGCTTACAAGATCTGATGTGACAATGACAGTGTGCAAGTTTTTCATTTAATATTTGATGTTACATGCACACAGACGTCACCCTTTAAATGGCAGATACAGGAATGTAGAACATGTCAAAGAGCCACATATGAACTTTAGTTATTGAAATGTGTTCAGACATTGACTGGTGATTTGAGATCACATTTTAATAACTGAAACTCCTATTTGCTCCAAGAGTACAAACTATTTTGGCACGTTTTGATGTCTTTGTTATAATGCTGGATTATTTGTTAAGATAACTAATGGCACATAACTTTGTTGTATTTCTCAGACATGTTAAAAATATAGCCTAATGTGTAATGATGGAAATAAAAAAATAATATTGTATATGAATGGACAAGCTATAGTCATAAGTTGTGGACTTTCACAGGATTTTTTAAATTTATTTTAAGCCCTGTAATCAGTAATACAGTTTGTTGACTTCCATTTAATATATAAAGAGTTCACCTTTAAAAAGCTCTACATTCGAAGCTGTGGTCACTGCAAGTCCACATTTATTACATTTACTTTGCATCCATAATAATAAGTGTATTAAGAAGTAAATAAGACATCAGTTGGTACGCATTTCAGCAGGCTGATGACACGGATGGCCACAAAGATATTAAAAACAATGCACTAGTTTTCATGCGGGGCTTGTGATGTATAAAAAGTAAACATGACACTTGAGAAGTAGTGATGTGTTGTTTGTGAATGAGTTGGTTCTTTGAGATGGCTCTTTCAGGTGTAATGTAAGAGTTGACTCATATGTATGAGCCTTTTTGTCTTTTTGACGATGTAAGCAATGCCACTTCTCTTGCAGTGTAATTTAATCAAATTGCTTCCATGGAAACCTCTTTTTAACATCTGAACAATTTGTTAGCCTGAATGCTGAGAGGTGTGATTGTATGAAAGATGTACTGTATGTTGTCAACTGTAATCGTGGAGGTGATCAATTATTAGGATCACCAGGTACAATAATATTAATGCAGGAATGCTTATTTTATTTGTTAATGATTTTATAATATACAATGCAAACAGTTTCAGCCATATTTAGGGAAGGAAGAACAATGCCTGGGGAAAAGTTTGCAAACTTTGTCTCATTTAGAAAAAAAATGGTAACAAGCCATTTGGGAGCCAAAAGAGTGGCTTTGCTTGGTGAGCTGAGACAAATAATCTGACTCACTAAAAAAGAGCAGAAATTCCCATCATTAGTGGAATATGATGTTGGCCCACAGATTATACTGTAGACCACACTGCCATTTTTGTCACTTAGCACCACCAAATGGCTGGAATTAATAGAACGTTTTGACATTTATACTATATGGTAAAAAGTATGTGGACACCTGGACATCACAACCATATGCAAACACAATGGTTATTGTATAGGTTTCTTTGTATGCTTTTGCATTACAATTTCCCTTCACTGGCACTAAGGGGCCTAAATATGTTCCAGCATGACAATGCCCCTGTGCACAAAATGAGGTTGATAAAGACATGGTTTGCCAAGGTTGGAGTGGAAGAAGTTGAGGAGCCTGCACAGAGCCCTGACCTCAACCCCAATGAACACATTTGGGATGAACTGGAATTATGACTGCACCCCAGGGCTCCTCACCTAACATCAGTGCCTGACCTCATTAATGCTCTTACAGCTGAATGAGCACAAAACCCCAAAGCCACAGTCCAAAATCTAGTGAACAGCCTTCACAGAAGAGTGGAGGCTGTTATAGCTGCAAAGGGGGTAACCAACTCCATGGGAATGGGATTGTGAAAAGCACATTTAGGTTTGATTGTCAGGTGTCCACATACTTTTGGCCATATAGTGTTCATTTGGTGTCACTTAACTTAAAAAAAAATAAATAAAAATGACCCCGTCACTGATTTTATTAAACATTGATTTGTTTTAAGCCAACATGAACCTTTTAACTAACTAATTCTACAGGGTTAAATAAATGTATAAACTATCCTTGCCTTGCATGTTTGTGTGTGTGTGTATATATATATATATATATATATATATATATATATATATATATATATATATATATATATATATATATATATATATATATATATATAATTTTTACTCATTTGCCAATAACTCTAGAGGGCACTATAGGGTTGCTAATAAACTGCTAGAAAACATTGCAGTTTAATGTTACCTTTATTTAATACATGCAAATAAATAATATAAATGTATATTTTACAGTTTTAAAGATTCAGTACAACATATATTAATTAATCACTAGTAAAATAGCCTTTTTCAGATCTATATTCAAAATGTTCCAGGCTTTATCATCTGCCCACAATATCAGATTATCATAATTTGTTGTTACGGATGTGCACACAAGGGGAGCTGGATGCATGCGCTGGGGAAACATCAGTTTATTAGGAACATATGCAAAAGTAAAGGAACACAGGTTAAAAAAAAAAAAAAAAAAAAAAAAAAAAAGTATCCGGACAGGGAAAAACACAAAACAACAGCAGGGTCCAAAAACAAACAGTAATCCACACAACAGGCAAGGCAATAATCCCACAAACTCACGAGGCATAAATCCACAAAGAGTAGGGCAGTAATCCAAAATAATAACGAGGAAATAATCCAAACAATAGCGAGGTTGAAATCAGGCGCACAGGGGCAATCAGCTTCGTTAACACTCCACGGTGAAGCGGACAAAAGAATGGCTTTAAATACATCCATGAAAACGAGACACACCTGAAACTCATAATGAAATTACATACAGAGAACCAATGAACAAACAGGGGCGGAGACATGACATGAACCAAAAACAAAGGACCAATAAACATACAGAGGCGGAGACATGACGTAAACCAAAACAAAGGAGCACATGGTGACATAAACAACACTAGAGTCTATGAATGGGCGATAGCGGAAGTGCGCTACTCGCTAGATTTAGCGGTAGTGCTGAGGAATGCGGAAGTTCGCTACTGGTCGTTTTCCCGAGTAGCTCCGAGAGAGGGGACGACTCTAACATTTGTAATGATTATGCCTTAAATAAACAAACAATATGAAAGATATGTTTTCCTTCAAATATGTTCCATGGTATACTAAGTCTGTCTCCAATTTCATCACCATTCTGCTATGGATTACAGCACTACACTGTGGACACTATGCCCCCCTGAGGCCATAGTCGCATACATATAGCTTAAATACATTTATTTCTTTAACTGATTCAGCTTGTTATCAATAAATAAATAATGTATATATAATTTTATTTTAACCCAAGACAAAAAAATATTAACGTCAGACCTTACTGTTAAGATAAAGAAGGGTGAAAATATGCAGTAATGGTTTCCAAATGTTTTGGGGCCTTTACACTCCTCACTCCAGAGTGGAGTCCAGTGCCAGAGACCATAACTGGGAGTAAGAGGGAGCAAGGCCAAATACAGTTTTATAAATCATTAGTGGCAGTTTACAGCTAATGCGTCACAATGCCACTTTGGATGGACATTATGATAGGATCAGGAAATCATGAAGCACATCAACATACAAAGATTAATTTGATGGGTATGAATAGAGCAGGGGTTTACCAGTGCTGGTTTTGTAGTACCACTGCACTACATGCAACATAGCATTTTCTGCGCTCTAACACAATTGCTAAACTATTTGATTAAGACTTACTGAGACTTAAGAGTTTAGGTCTATTCATGTACAGTATTCATGTATAAAAGTGCAGCAACTCACTGCAAATTATATGATTTGAACAGGAGCACAAGTAGGATACAAATGTTTTTTCAAAGTTTACTGGATTTTCCTGATTAAACCCAAATTTCTTGTGTAAATTCTCATACAAACGTTCATATCCAGCTTGAAAAATGAGGCCCATTGTCAGCTCATTGTACAAATAACCTTGTAAATAATGAGATATTGTTGACTGAGATGGTTTAACACTGTTTGTAAATGGTTAAATGCATGCTTTAAGATTTAATGTTGAAAATAACCTTTATATTATTAGAAAACATTTGGACTAAATATACAAAAAGTATTAAACTTCGCAACAGAAGCAAGTTTTACACAATAATAGATTCGTCTGGTTGCGTAATATATGTGTATGTCTGTGCTCTATATAGGTGTCATGCTGTTATAAAACCCCGAGTTTAGGAAACCACACTTGCCAGATCACACCAGGTGACAAACGCTGGCTGCACATTGCTAACCCCAACCAGGCTGCCCATGAAGAGATCTATTTTCTGACAAGTCCTTTTAATAATTTGTTTAAAAAAACTCATTACGATAAGATTATGGTGGTTTAGAGGTGCCGGATAGCCAGATGTAAACAGATACTGAATAATGAACGGTAAAAGCAGCTGTGTGCGTTTGCATTATGGCCACAAAAATACTGAAATGGTTTTTATTTTGTAGACTTTTTGCTGAGGGCTTGTGATATTTTTACATGGCGTGCAACAATTTCCATTGTGTTTCCCTGATTTCCCCTGGTCAATTTATGCCACTCTGTTAGGTAGTGCGACGGTAGGCGGATGCAGGTGCAGGTCAGAGTCCTTTTTATTAGGAACAGCAATAATATCGGTACAGTCAAAATAATAGGAACAGCAGTGATCCAAATCGTGAGACAGTGGCGTACCTAAATAAAAGGCGTGGGTCAGGCGATCGGCAGCCGGCAAGAACCTAAGATACGAGACAGAAACAGGATCAAAAACCAGGAAACACGAACCAGTCAAACGGCTTGGCAATAGACAGGACACAAGGTAACTGCGCTTTTAATAAATACAAAATAAATAAATAAAATAAAAAAAATTTCGCACTGACATTAGGAAACACGGGGGTTTAAATACATGAACACAATGAGAGGTTAACACACGACACCTGAGACACGTTAGAACACAACCAATGACAAGGCAGGGGCGGAGACAAGACACGAACCAAAACAAAACACACGTGGAAATGTAAACAAAGCGAAAGTCACTGAATCCGGAAGTGAGCCGCTCGCACTCTTCGGTGATTGGCGCGAGGGGGAATCGTAACACACTCCTACAGTTGTATGTGTTACAAATCAACTGTGCACTATATTTTCACACACCTACTGTATCTCCTTCCTCAACAGTCACTATCCTACCACCCCAATCATTCTGAACTTGATGACAGCATTGAAAATGGACTGGAATTTTCCAGTGTACTTTTTCCTGATTTCTGGTAAGACTAAACTAAGTGTCTTTATAGTTGATATAGTTCTATATCTATTTCATGTATTCAAATTCAGGTCCATTTTGAACTCTCAAATCATTATGGCAGAGAGACAGGTCTCATAAACAGCTACATTAAGGAAAATTGAACCAAATAGTTTGCTGATTCTGGTTTTGGATTGTATTTACATTTATTAGATATTAAGACATTGTTAATACAGCTTGAGTCCTCTTTTGAAATACACAAGTTACATTTTTATGAGCAAAATACTGTATATGAAGTGATGTGTATTTTTTTTATTTATTACTTTTTTGTGATTTTGGTCATTTGTGTACAAGTGACATGGCATATGGGATGAAAATAGATTTTGACCAGGTACCATATCACAGCAATTAAAAATTCAAAATGCCCTTTTATGGCAGGTGATGGACTGTACGATTTAGCCACTTCCTAATTTCTCTCTAACTTTCTTTGCTACACAGTCCTACCAAAACAATGTTAGGAGTAAGTAAACATATACATTTTTATATCACAGTGCTGTCGATTTCTTGATTACACATGCAATCCATGTGTAATTTCTCAGGAAAATAAGTTTTCTTAGAAACATTTGAGAGACCTTTTTTATTTTTAGTAATAAGCCCTTCGAGGGTGTGGTTTACAGTGATTTTATTATAGGAAAAGCCATTGTTTGGCACCACAGGAAGTAGAGATAATAATAATAATAATAATAAGAGGAAGAAGAAGAAGAAGAAGAAGAAGAAGAAGAAGAAGAAGAAGAAGAAATTATTAGGCATGTCATACCAAAATGAAGGACTACAACAAAATTAGGAACACAACACAATTCCTGGCAGAGTACAGATGCAGAGAAAAAAAATAGCTTTTTTTTTTCACTATACCAGTTCTCTTTGCAGAACAGACAGTCAGCACTGCCTGCATCTCCCCAACCAATCCTTCCCTTATACTTTTTCTTGTTAAATAGCAAAGATAGACATGATTGAAAGCTCTTTATTTATTTTCATGATAACATAATTTATTTTCATCTGGGGATCAGATGCACTTTTCACTGAATCGTGTGTGGGATAGAATCCAATTGTGATCTGGTCACAGGTGTCCATATATTGAGGACATATTTTACAATGGCTTCGAACATGGCTCATCAAATCAGATTTTAGAGTGCCAAGCAGCCATTTTTAAATCAACAGTTTTTGAAAAGTGTCAGAGGTAAAGCTGTAACTTTAAGTTCCCTTTCTAAGGGAACTCAACGTTGCGTGAACTTCACGCTGTGGGAAGTGCCCTCGCGCATGATCAGTATCTGAAGTCTGGATGAAATCACACCTAATTTATAGGCCTGCTGTGGTCAGGTGACGTGGCAATTAAGCGCGTCGCGTGATATAAAAACAGCATCTGTATATATATATATATATATATATATATATATATATATATATATATATATATATATATATATATATATATATATATATATATATATATTTACTTTTCTGTCCCCTTTTAGAAAGAAAAGTATGAGTCAGAGAGAATTCAGGAAGTGTGTTTCACCTTGCTCCCGTTTCATCACGGGGACGGACAGACACACTTTCTGTGTGAAGTGTCTGGGAGTGGAGTATGCTGCAGTGGCTCTTGAGGGAGCTAACTGCGTGCATTGTGAGCGCTTTACAATCAGGCAGCTCCGCTCGCAGCTCGCTCTCTTCTCGGTCGAAGGGAGTTGGGTTTCAGAGCCTCACGGATCTGGAAGAGGAGCCGGAGACGAGCGCTGCTCTATCTCTTGCTCTGTCTTTAGGGTCCGGCTCTCCACCGGATTTTGGTGCTTGTGCCATGACTCTTCCTTCCGTTACAGAAAGCCAAAACACCCTTTCTGACTCCGAGGAGCCAGCAGGGGGAGCCACTGCACCAAAAACAGAGAGCAGCTCTCAAGCATATAAAGAGCTGCTTGAAGTGATTACTAGGGCAGTAGAAAAACTCAATCTAGACTGGCCCGGGGAAGAGGAAGTGGCTCGTAGCAGGCTCCCCTTTTTTTCTGGAAGTGCATGACGAAATATCAGGAAAAAAACATAAACTAGCCATGTTTATAACCCCGCAATATCAGATTATTCGGCCATCGTGGGGAATGAACAGCACAGGTTCATGCCAAAGGTGGAGGAGGCGCTTGCAAGCTACCTCTCTCCATTGACGGCGGGAAATTTAGGGGGGCCAGCCTTGCCTTCCAAGCCATGTAAGGTCACATCGGTGTTGGTGGGCAAAGCCTATGCGGCAGCGGGTCTCGCTTTTGGGTCACTGCATACAATGGCAGTGTTGCAGGCCTACCAGACAGACCTGCTGAATGAGCTCGACAGTGGGGAGGGAATTGGGCCCGAGGCAGTGGCGGAGCTTCGCCGCACCACGGATTTGTCTCTCCAGGCAACCAAGCAAATGGCCCGTCATATCGACCGTTCAATTGGTAGCTTGGTTGCGGTGGAGAGGCACCTATGGCTCAATCTCTCAGGTATGGGAGATAAAGATAAGGTCTCCCTGCTGGATGCCCCTGTTGAACCTTCTGGCCTGTTTGGTGGTGTGGTTAACGCCATCGCCGAGAGGTTTCACGAGGCAAAACAGAAAACAGCGGCATTCAGCCAGTTCCTTCCCCATCGTGTCGAGTTCCGCACTAGTCCGAGGGAAGCACAGAAGGCGAGTATGGCAGCCCGAGGGAAGCACAGAAGGCAAGTGTGGCGGCCCGCCTCCCCCCGCGGAGAGCCAGGGGGACTGGGCAGCCACAGTCACAGCCTGCTAGTAGGCCTGATCTGAAAATGATCATAAAGGCCAAGCAGACAAAGAAGGAGTGGCCCTATGGGCCACGGAGGGACGTAAGGCTGTCAGGGGACGTAAGGCTGTTAGAGCAGTTAGCCCCCAGTATTACTGTAGGGCCTCCTCTAGCCAATGTCGTCCCAAATATTCAGTTTTCTCTGGTCAGCGAGCTGTCACAGGGCAACAAAAATCTGATGCTTTCCCCCCAACAGAATATGGAAGTGTTAACGTCTCTGAAAGACCATCTGGCAGCATGGAAACTACTGTCAAATGTGTCTCCATGGGTTCTGTCCACCATAGAAAAGGGTTACCGGGTCCAGTTCAGAGCTCGACCCCCCCCCAGTTCAGAGGTGTGCTCACCACAGTAGTCAGCACAGAACAGAGCCGGACATTAGTGCAGGAAGTGAGATCCCTCTTGGACAAAGGGGCCATAGAACGTGTACCCCGTTTCCTGAGGGAGGGAGGTTTTTACAGCCGTTATTTCCTGGTCCACAAAAAAGATGGGAGTATGTGGCCAATTTTAGATCTGCGCCATCTGAACCGTACTCTTCGGACATACAGGTTCAAGATGCTGACGCTCAAACTTATCGTTCCACAGATTCAGTTCGAGAACTGGATTGTGACAATCGATCTAAAAGACGCATATTTCCACATAGAAATATTGCCCAGTCACAGGAAGTTTCTGAGGTTCGCGTTTGGAGGCAATGTGTACCAATATCGGGTTCTTCCCTTTGGTCTATCTTTATCCCCTCGGACCTTCACAAAGTGCATGGATGCCGCTCTGGCTCTCTTGCAACTCCAGGGCATCCGTGTACTAAACTACCTGGACGACTGGTTAATTTTAATGCAATCCAGGGAACTGGCAGTTCAACATCGAGATGTTGTTCTCGCCCACATGAGGAGCTTGGGGCTCAGGTTGAACCTCAAGAAAAGTATGCTTTCTCCAGTGCAGAAAACTTTTCTAGGAGTTATATGGGATTCTACTACGATGAGGGCATTTCTATCCCCAACACGCGTAGGATCAACCCTATCAACATTGAGCAAAATACAGCTGGGTCTGGGCATCCCCTCCAGTCTCTATGAGAGACTGTTGGGGCTTATGGCAGCAGCAGCCAACGTCATTCCATTGGGCCTGTTGCACATGAGACCATTTCAGTGGTGGCTGAAACGTCGGGGGTTTCATCCAAGGACAAAACTCCTGAGAGTAATCAGTGTCACACGTCCACACATGCCTACATGCTCTGAAAATTTGGAGGTGTCCCCAGTTTCTAGCCTCGGGTCACACTCTCGGGGCGTCTCCTTATCGCAAGACGGTAATGACAGACGCCTCCCTCACAGGCTGAGGTGCAGTATTAGACGGCCATCCAGCTCACAGTCTGTGGAGCGGCCCTCACCTGGACTGGCATATAAATCGCCTAGAAATGAGGGCTGTATTTCTAGCACTGAAATTCTTTCTCCCTCAATTGAGAGGTCACCATGTGTTAGTTGTGACAGACAACACAGCAGTGGTCTCATATATCAACCACCAGGGGGGGTTACGTTCACGCCCCCTGTTCAGGCAGGCACAACTAATTCTTCTCTGGGCGGAGGGAAAGTTTTTGTCAGTGAATTCAATATACATTCCAGGCAACTGGAATGTGGGGGCAGACATCCTGTCAAGGCAGTGGCTGAGGCCTGGGGATTGGAGGCTCCATCCACAAGTGGTGGAGCCCGTATGGTGGAGGTTTGGCCGAGCAGAAGTAGATGTGTTTTCCTCAGAGGAGACAACACACTACCCGCTTTGGTTCGCCCTCATTCCTCCTGCACCATTGGGGCTGGATGCCATGGTGCACACATGGCCGAGGTCATGTCTGTACGATTTTCCCCCAATCGCTCTGCTCCCACAGGTTCTAGTGAGAGTTCGCCAAGACCGTCTACCTCTGCTGCTAGTAGCACCTTATTGGCCAGCTCAAATATGGTTCTCAGAGATAATATCCTTGCTAGACGGCACTCCCTGGGAGATTCCCATTGGCAGGGATCTACTGTCTCAAGCCAGAGGATTGATTTATCACCCTCGGCTGGAACTATGGAAACTGTGGGTCTGGCCCCTGAGGGGCACCAGCTCATAGATTCTGGTCTCTCAACCGAGGTTGTAGAGACCATGTTGAACGCTAGAGCACCATCCACGAGAAAATTGTATGCGCTCAAGTGGCGACTTTTTGTCTGGTGGTGTGGGGAACGTCGATTAGACCCAGTAAACTGCACAATAGCTACAGTCCTGGAATTTTTACAAGGACGTTTCGCAACAGGGTTGGCTCCTTCTACAATCAGGGTCTACGTGGCTGTCATTTAGGCCAGCCACGCCTCTATTGATGCCTCTGTGGGGCAACATCCTCTAACATCGAGGTTCATGCGTGGTGTCAGGTGGCTGAGGCCCATCTGCAGACCACGCATACCTTCCTGGGACCTTTCTGTAGTCCTGGAAGGTCTGTCAGGTGCCCCATTTGAGCCCTTAGAGTCAGCCTCTGAGAAGCTTCTGACTCTAAAGGTAGCTATTCTGCTGGCCCGGACATCTCTCAAGTGAGTAGGAGATCTACAAGCTCTCTCTGTTGCCCCTACCTGCCTTGACTTTGCTGGATTAGCCAAGGCCTTCCTATATCCTAGGCCGGATTATATTCCTCAAGTGCCTACGTCTGCTGCCCAGCCGATAGTGTTGCAGGCTTTCTGCCATCCTCTGTTCCTCACACCGGAACAAGAGAAATTGCACCTACTGTGTCCAGTAAGGGCTCTCTGTACTTACGTCCACCGCTCCAGCCAGTGGCGTAAATCAGAGCAGTTGCCGGTCATCTCTAATTTGATAGTGGAAGCTATCTCTATCGCTTATGAGGCGCGCAGTCTCGCTACACCTCTGGGCATAAGGGCTCATTCCACTAGGGGGGTCGCCTCCTCAAAGGGTTTATCCAAAAGGGGTACCCTTACAGGATGTGTGTGCTGCGGCGAGGTGGTCTACGCCACACACATTCATTCGATATTACACTCTGGACATGCATTCCACTCCAGGCTCGAGTGTCTTGCAGTGACCTTCGGATCTTTTGAACAGACCATTCCCTCAGTATGATGGAGTGGGTATTCTCGTTCCCACAGCATGAAGCTCACACAACATTGAGTTCCCTTAGAAAGGGAATGTCTAGGTTACGTATGTAACCCTGTTCCCTGAGAAGGGAACGAGACGTTGCGTAGCTTTGTCATACTGGGGCATGCCTGTGAATTGCGTCTTTGCTTCAGATAATAGAGGCTGTGGTTCACAGGTGCCGTTTTTATATCACGCGACGCGCTTAATTGCCACGTCATCTGACCACGGCAGGCCTATAACTTAGGCGTGATTTCACACAGACTTCGGATACCAGTCACGCGCGAGGGCACTTCCCACAGCATGAAGCTCATGCAACGTCTCGTTCCTTTCTCAGGGAACAGGGTTACATACGTAACCCAAATGTTTTCACTGTGGGAAAGTCTTCAGGACAGAAGACTTTGCAGTTTCTGGCTAACATGAAAAGTTGCATTTCTTTGTCATATATCTTGAAGAGAGAGAAGAAAATAGACAAATTGGTGTGACATAAAAGGAATAAAGCAACATGCTGTTATATTCATTGTGTTGTATTCCTTAATTACTGAGGCCTATACAAATAACACATACAGTATATGGCCAAAAGTTTGTGGACACCTGACCATCACACCCATACAGTATGTGGGCATTCTCCAAACTTTTTACACAAAGTTGGGTGCAAATAAATGTGTAGAATGTATTTCTATGCTGCACCATTTCAGTTTTCCTTCACTGGAACAACCTGTTCCAGCATGACAGTGCTTTATAAACAAGGTTTATAAAGACATGGTTTACCAAGGTTGGTGCGAAAGAAGTTGGAGTACTGACCTCAACCCCATATATATGATGATATAATCCAAATAAGCAGTCCTTTTGCATTGTGCGGGTGGAGGATTCTGTCCATGAGACATTGAAACATCGCTGCAAGTCGCCAGTCGCTGTACTATGGAGTTACCAATAGGCGTTCCTACTACTGGTTGCCATAGTAACATGGGTGGTGCAACTAGCATTCCACTTTTGACAACAAACCAGTTTTCTTGTAGCTAAAAATTAAACATTCTGGAGGGAGAGAGATCTTATATAAAATTCACCAGTGTATATATGCATCATATCCTACGAGATGAAGGAGAAGCCGTGTGTGCTCTTTGCCATTGCGGCCATCTATCTGCAGCAAAAGCGCAAGCACTAATTAGCTTAGCTTAGCTTATGGCCTTAGTGCATTTAAAGCAAAATAATAATAATGAAACACACTCACTTTTTGTTGCAATTGAGCAAAATCACGGTGTAGCTCCTATCTCAGTAAGTGAGCGTCACCGACCCGTCAGCCTTGGGCACCAAAAGCACCGTGCTGCACAAGTCACTGTGGGACTCCTTGATTACCCCATGTCAAGCATAGCCTTGAGCTCATCCTGAACCACATTGTTCTTTTTGTTCAGGGAGCACTTTATGTTCCAGTGCAAATTCCCTTAGCCGAGTACCCCTGTTATACAGCCAGGATTGATGGTCTTGCACCTGTATGTGTTAATTGTGTGGAGTTTGTCAATGTGTTGAGTTTTGCTCTCAGGTCAACAACGTATTGAATTTCATTTTTGCTATTTGAAGGTCCCTCCTCCCAATTTTTTCTAATGATGTCTAAGTTGACGCGAGGCATGCGCTCATACAATAATTCAAATGTGGAAAACCCTGTGGAGGCTTGTGGGACCTCTCATACTGCAAATAACAGGGGCTTGAACCACTTATCCTCATTCTGTGCTTAATCGTAAACAAACTTACAAGTCATATTTTTAAGCATTTGATTAAACTGTTTGACCAACCCATCTGACTGCAGATGGTAAACGCTGGTGCGAATCAATTTAATTCCCAGCAATTCGTAAAGCTTGTGTAGTGTCCATGACATAAACATAGTCAGTCAGGATCTCTTTTGGGATCCCGACTTGGGAGATAACACAGAAGAGCACCTCTGCAACACTACCTGCTGATATGTTGTGCAGAGGCACTGCTTCCAGATATTGCGTTGCATAATCTAGTAGGACTAACACAAAGTGATATCCTCATGTGCACCTTTCTAATGGCCCAATGAGGTCCATACCAATTCTTTTGAAGAGGACCTTGAAGTAATGGGTGCAATTTTGCAATGGAGCACCAGCGCAATGGAGCACCAGCTAATATTTGCGACATGGCCCACACCATTGGCGAACATTGCTGTGATTTCCCGGCCAATAGTACAGGAGTCCTACAGCTTCTGCACATAGGTAAGGGGGTGGCTGACCTCGGGGAGCTGCAGTGACCGGAAGCATCAGTGGTGCTCCTCAGGTGTCTGGCCGATGTGCTGCAGAACCGCCCTCTCAATGCTGGGATACTCCAGCTGGATGCATGCTGGACAGCAACAAGCTGGGCTTCCCTCCAATAGTAAGGGGAGGAGTTGCAGAGCCCACTCCTCCTCTGGCCATACCCATGCAGCTTGAAGAGCTCCAGGAAGGCCTCTGGATCATCCATGGAGGCCATCTTTATGAGTGTCACAGGTGGCACAGTGGCAGGGCATACAGCTGGAGGTTTGCTGGGCTGCAGCAGCTTTTGGAGTGCCTGCCGGCTTTTACTTGGAGCTATCTTTGAAAGGAAAATATTCTATTTTCAAACTTTTTGTAGACAGTAACCGATTTTACCAAAATAAATTCCATGGACCCCCTCAGTACAGATATACTTCATGAACATTAATTAAATGTGCACAATAATGCATATTATTTCTATTTATTACAGCCATAGTGCTTTTTATTACACATTAGGTCCAATTACGCAGTCAAACAGGGTAATAATCCCAGACTCCTGGGATAACTGGACCCCAGTTTGAGAAACCACTACTCTGTTTCTAAATGAGTAGGAGTGTCTAATAAGGTAGCCAGTAAGTGTACACATTATTTAAAAATTCCTGCATAACTGCTGCACCTGATACAATCACACCCAAATAATATCAGCACCGGTACACTAAGGGCACTGTTTTGAAAAGACTTTTTAGTAAAGAGTCCATGGTTTCCAAAAAGAATTTCAAATTTCGATTTGTCTGACCACAGAACAGTTTTCCACTTTGCCTCAGTCCATTTTAAATGAGCTTTGGCCCAGAGAAGATGGCAGCGTTTCTGGATCATGTTCACATATGGCTTCTTCTTTGAATGATAGAGCTTTAACCAGCATTTGTGGATGGCATGGCGAACTGTGTTCACAGACAGTGAGTTCTGGAGGTGTTTCTGAGCCCATGCAGTGATTTCCATTACAGAATCATGCCTGTTTTTAATGCAGTGCCGCCTGAGGGCCTGAAGATCACAGGCATGTAATATTGATTTTCACCCTTGTCCCTTGCGCACAGAGATTTCTCCAGATTCTCTGAATCTTTTGATGATATTATGTACTGTAGATGATGAGATATTCATAGTCCTTGCAATTTTATGTTGAGGAACATTATTCTGAAATTGTTCCACAAATTGTAGATGCAGTTTTTCGCAGATTGGTGAACCTCTGCCCATGTTTACTTCTGAAAGACTCTGCCTCTCTAAGATACTCTTTTTATATCCAGTCATGTTACTGACCTGTTGCCAATTAACCTCCAGCTGTTTCTTTTTATTAACACTTTTCCAGCCTTTTGTTGCCCCCCTTCCAATGTTTTTGAGACCTGTTGTGACATTAAACACAGTTGCAGGAATTTATGACAAAGAGTGGTCATTGTGTGCATGTGACAACAATATCACAAATTCTCCACAAATGAGGGTTGCAAGAAAAAAGCCACCCACAACTGAGCTTTGCCAAAATGCACCTTGAAGATTCTGAGGCCACATGGAAAAAGGTGTTATGGTCAGATGAATTATTTGGCCTCAACTCAAAATGATGTCTGGCGGAAATCCAATACAGCTCACCATCCAAATAACACCATTCCTACAGTAAAGCATGGAGTTGGTAATATCATGTTATGGGGGTGTTTCTCTGCAGCAGGGACTGGAGCACTTGTCAGGATAGAAGGAAAATGGATGGGGCAAAATACCATCAAATTCTTGAGGAAAATCTGCTCCCCTCTGCCAGAAAGTTGTCAATGGGAAGAAGGTTTACCTTCCAACATGACAATGACCCAAAGCACACAGCAAAACTGACCACACAGTGGTTGAAGGAGAAAACGGTGAATGTCCTTGCATGGCCTAGTCAGAGCCCAGACTTAAACCCCATTGAAAATCTGTGGAATGACTTGAAGACTGCAGTCCACAAACGGTCACCAACAAATTTAACTGAACTTGAGCAGTTCTGCAAAGAAGAGTGGGCAAATATTGCAAAGTCTAGATGTGCAAAGTTAATAGACACATATCCCAACAGACTAAAGGCTGTAATTAAAAAATTAAGGCAAATTAAAGCAAGGGGGTGATCCTTTTTCCAACTCAGTGATTTTTTATTATTTTTTTTAAACATTTTTTAATGTTTTTCTGACATGTTGGTGTCATATCTTTCACTTGGATTTTATAAGTTGCACTGAGTAAATACAGCTGGATAAAACAAAAACTGTCTGTCTTCATTTCAGGCTGAAAAGCAACAAAATGTGATTATTTTAAAGGGGGGGTGATTCTTTTCTATACCCACTATACATCTGGAAAGATTTATGTTTGTGTCTATTGCCAACTATTAGAACAGTGTGGCATTCATAATGGTCTGGGATGCCATATTGTGGAAATCATTTAGAGCAATGATTGCTTTGCACCAGTCAGTGTTTTGAGGTAAAACTCTTCCTTTACATTTTCTTCTATGAGGAGAGTCTTCATCACAAAATACTTTACACTTTGTGGTTTCTTGGAAACAAGCTGCAAGTGTTGGGGTTGTTAGCTGTGGTAAAAAAAAGAGAGAGATAGAGCGAGAGAGAGAGAGAAAAGAGAGCTTGTGAGGGAACTACAGTTTATAGCTGTTAGAACAAGTGATTAGAGGAACTAACATGTTCCACAAACAGGAACTAACATGTTCCACCAAACTAAATGTCTGTACAAATGAACAAAAAAGCACGATTTGTTATTTTTTAATAAATATAAAATTGTAATCATTGGAGCACTACTGTGTTGTCAGAATGAGTTAGACTTAAATGGTACATATGCAGGTTAAAACCCAAAAAAGCTGCTTTATTTAACTAAACATTAGTAAGGTTAAATTGTCCAAAAACAATACAAAAGGGCAAAAAAAAAAGCTTAGAAATGAAAACAAGGTAAAGGTGTGTGTAATTAGAAGCCAAGTGAACTTGGTGGGGATGATTGGTGGGAAATGTGGAAGTGGGTGTGGCTGCTGGTGGGGGATTCAGACAGTTCCTGTAGTATGGAGCATTTTTCAACAAACATAAAGCATTTAAGTAAGGTATTGGCACAGGTACAAAAAGTCTCTGTAACTGTACTGGAGAGATGAACATCACATTTCCTTAGTTGGGGTTGGAGAATGCTCACTCCAAAATCTCCCAAAAGGTGTTCAATTGAGTTGAGCTCTGGTGACTCTGAAGGCCTATATATATATGTATTATCCTCATCAAGCCAATCAGTAAGCCCTTGTGCCCTGTGGATGGGGTGGAGTCACCCTGGAAGAGGCCACTCTCATCTGGAGAGAAATGTTTCATGATAAGATAAAGATGATTAGTCAGAAGAACTATTGATTTGCAGTGACATGTACCTCTAAGGGGACAAGTGGACCCATACCATGATAGAAAAATGACTTTCATAGCATAATAGAGCTACATTTTCCCCTTTCATTTGTCTCCGACCTGTATATATTGATGTAGGTAGTTTTAAGTTTAAAGGTAGACAGTACAATATTGTGTTCCCAGGTACTGTTTGAATGACTGGCTCATTTTTGACAGCTTTAATATAACACAAGTTCTTCTTTTAGAAGTCTAAATGCCTGCTTCTTGGTGTTTAATACTTTTCAATTAGGTAATAGATCCATAGCATTGCCTTCAAACTACTGACTGGACTTAGTGCTGAATTACTAATGATTGAGCATGCATTAGTCAGTTTAAAAACTTCTGTTCCTATTTATTTGTATGTGTGTGTGTGTGTGTGTGCAATAGCTATCCAGTCAGAATATTAAAGGTCTTCATCAGCTGAGGTGTATGAAAGCTGTATCTCCCAGATACTGTTGTACACAATTTAGAATACTCAATTACACAATTTCAATATTCAGCTCCTTACTGCTGTATGTGTGTTTAACTCAACTCTCAATATGGACCACAATTCCTAGGTTCTTTTCAATTCAGTAATTTTAGTAAGAAGAAATGCTTATACTCATATGTACTCTAATTTTAAACATTTATATATTTTGCATATTATAAAAAGTTTCATTCATATATCCTGGTTTTGAATTCTAGTATCTCAGTCAGTGGTGGCTTTCAACATTGATCCAAATCCATGGAAAGTTTTCACCCAAAACCAAAGCACAGCCTTCGGTTACAAAGTGATACAGAAAAACAGCTCGAGGTGAGAAACACAACAGCCATAATGCTCCAATGACACATGCCTTCTAGTGTAATCTGTGGTCCATACATTCACATTTATTTATTGTGACAAGTTAATTACAATATCAACTTTGTTCACATCAGAGGTAATTTTAAAACAATAGATTAGAGACAGATTTATTTCAGCTTTAATTCACTATATCAAAATTCCAGTGGGTCAGTTGTTTACATACACCAAGTTGACCTCAGGAAAAAAAAAAGTCCTCCTTAGGAAGAAAGGCACCACAAACATTTGTAGAAACAATTTGCAAATATAAAATCTTGGACAACACAGATACTGCATCATTCAGGAAAGAAGCACAGATTCACTTCCAGGGATCAACAAACTTTGGTCTAAAAGGTTCAACTGAACCCCAAAACAACAACAGAGCAGGCGAAGGGGTTGCATCAGGTACCAAAGCACATAAATCCACTATCAAGAGAGTCCTACATCAATGTGGCCTGAAAAGCTGTCGCACAAGGAAAAAACACTACTCTAAGACCTGCAAAAAAAAGGCCAGACTGAAGTTTGCAGTTGATCACCAGGACAAAGACCTAGCCTTTTGGTGTGTTCTCAGGAGTTTTCTCAGGTCAAACAAATATATAATGTTTGTCTATAATGATCAGCGCTATGTATGGAGGAAAAAGGGTGAGGCGTTAATCCAAAGAACACCATCCCAACTGTGAAGCATGGTGGTGGCAGCATCATGTTGTGGGGGTATTTTGCTGAAACAAAAAATGGACTGATTCACTTCAGAAAATAGATCACATCATGAGGAAGGAGGATTACCTAGAAATACTGAAGCAAAACCTCAAGACATCAGGCAGAAAGTTAAAATTTTCCAACTTCCAGCAGGACAATGATCCTAAGCATATTTCCAAAGATTTCCAAAGTAACAAAATGGATTAAAGACAACAAATTGAAAGTATTAGTGTGGCTGTCACAAAGCCCTAACCTGAATCCCATATAAGATTTGTGGACTGAACGGGAAAAGCATACCTGACTGAGGAGGCCCACAAACCTGACCTGAGATACACCAGTTCCCTCAGGAGGAACGAGCAAACAATTCAAAAATATTGTGAGAAGCTTGGGGAAGGCTAAAGCTAAGCAATTAAAGTTAAGCAATTAAAAGGCAATGTCACCAAATACTAATAAATTGTATGTAGACATTTAAACCATTGAAAATCTGATATAGTCAATAAAAGCTAAAATAAACATATCTCTTAGCTATGAATTTGAAATGGCCTTTTATAGAAATAAAGTAGATAACTGACAACATAGGAAATGTATGGTAACAGAAATCTGTGGAGTTGTGAAAAATTGAGTTTGAATGTTTTTAGCCTAGGTGTATGTAAACATTTGGCCTCAGTTGTAACTTTGGGACATGACAGGAACAAATAGAAGCTTGTTTACAAAAACACATTTGTGAATGATAAAGCGTACACCCAGACGTGTCTCTGTTTAATGAAATAGATTAAGCAATGACCAAAGCATTTCAACACATTAAGTGTGACAAATGATGCATTTCTCCACAATTAGTACTGTGTAAATGATCCAACCAAAATTTAGGCTGCACTTTGGTCTAAAATATGGTTTTGTTATATTAGCATTTTCAGATTTATGGTAAATGACACCATGATTCATGCCGTTACATATTTAGTAGTGACTCAAACAGTAGATTAAAGTACAGTATTATGGTAATCCTTTACATTAAGGATCTCAAGTGACATTATTTAACCCATTAATAAAATTAACAAACCACAAAAATCAGCATTAATGCACTATGTGTAACTAACCAAATATGTCAAATAATAAACAGACGTTCATATCATTAATGAGTAAAATTAAACCCACTATGATCAACATGAACAATACCTTAATGAACATGCTTGTGACTGAACTGAGGCTGAACATCAAGTAATAATATTTACATCTGGAGACCAGAGTTCAGTAAATTACAAACATTTAGGAAGGAATATATTGTCATTTAATTTTTGCTAACTTATATGAATTTATTTTTAGTCATGGCTTGAAGAAACACAATCAAATGCAGGTGTATTTAGTAAACAATAATCAATTAATACAGGTTTTCTGTTGCTTTGTTAACATCTAATAAATGTGTTTTTATTTTTGTTAGATTTAGATTTATTATTTATTAGATTTATTAAATTTGTGGTTTGCTGATGCAGTAAATAAAGTTAGTTAAGTGAATCTTGATGTGAATTATAAAAAAAGCAGACAATGACAGTGACGTTATAATATGGCTAACATTTTCCTTTTCTTCTCAGTTTGATTGTGAGTGATCCTTTAATCCAAAGTCAGAATGAAAGAGGGAAAGTGTACGGCTGTGAGGTTATGAGAGGAACATGCTCACCAATACAAATGAATGGTACTAACGCATACACAATATTTATTAGTCATAAGTATATAAGATATTTAATAGAAAATATTTTCTAGAATGTGTACCCCATTTGTCTCAATGTTAAATCTTGTCACAGTGCCCCGTGAGGCTGTCAACATGTCCCTTGGACTTTCAATGACTAAAGATCCCCAGTCTTCAAAGTTAGTGGTAAGATACATCTGTAATAACTTTGTATTTCAACTCATACTAATACCCCACTGTATATTCTGCTTCTGTATAAATATCAAGCTGAGTTTTAAATGATCTGTGAAATGTGCATTCAAGAGTCTAACCATATGACAGGTTTTTAGTTCATTTTCATCACTGTACATTACTATCACTGAAAACCTCAAAATATCAATCTGGCATTAAGTAAAAGTGAAAAAACATTGTTTCTCAGGTCTGTGGCCCAACAATTCACAAGGACTGTAAGTACTTTACTGCCTACAATGGCATGTGTTTTACATTGGATTCCAACAATAATCCATCAGGACCTATACCAAGTACTCTGAGAGGTATTTCATATGTGGAGCTACCATATTAATAAAAATCCAAAACTTTGTGCAATTTACAGTGTTCTCTATTGTTATAAGTTTGTTTTCATGCTTTCTTTACTCTTAGATTGCCCACAAACAGACATTGCTTTCTTGTTGGATGGCTCTGGAAGTATAAGCCCACAGGATTTTACTACAATGAAGGATTTTGTTATAAACATGGTTAACGGACTAAAAGACAGGAATTTTCAGGTATGTAAAGAAAGATCTTTGTTTTTCTGTATCAAAACAACAAAAGAAAGCAAACATATTTGAGAGTTTTTATAGTTATGAGAATGAATACTCTGTTGCTAGAATATATTTCTAATACAGTTATATAGCTTTACACTAATATAATGAAGGCAAGTTTATACCTTTATAAACACTCTTTTAAGTACCAAGGTAAAATTATTAAGAAGAGTTAGTTAGCAACAATATGGGTGAGGTGGCATAATTGAGGTGGCAGAGTAAGAATCCACAGACCATCATAATCCATTATAAAATGTTGCAGGTGACAAAGACTGTTGCTGGTCATTAGTGCTTGATATAAAGAACACATACCAGAACACAGAACCAAGTTGTGCAATAAATTTTATAGTTACAGTTCAGAAATAGTGAGAGACCCAAATATTTCTGACTTCCGTCCTGCAAATATCCTTTATTTTAGCGGTTTCATGACCTCAAATGAAGGCACAGACTAATTAGTCGAAGGCCCTCCATGAGGATAGCATGCTAGATAAATGTAGCTTTAGTTGATGTTTGTGCAAGTTTCTTGGTGAAAGAAAAGTAATTTACTATCCGTAAAGTCAGTGTGTGAGTTGAGGTTCAGTGCCCTAGTTTTGTGATCATATCACACATGGTAAAAGCAACGTTTTTTACAACGTAAAAACAAGGCATTAGATTGTGGCTTTGTATATTTTGGCATTTGTATAACCATCAGCGCAGGTGAAAATGTGGCACAGAATAGTGCAAATGTAAAAGGGGTTGGAGTTAAGTGAATACATTATTGGGTGGTGTGGTTCTATGTGCTGCTGCCATATCCAATCAAATCAGCTTTTAGCATTCCCTTTAAGTATGCACTCAGTGCAGTGTAGTGACATTTTCATAATGACATACAATTAGATTTCACTTAAACATTTCACATAGATTATTAGTATTAAAAATAAACGTGTGTCCCTTGCCAAAGATGAATGAACGAATGAATGAATGAATGAATAACCAGCTGTCAATAGACTTTACATTGATATTCAGTTTTAGTGGTAGTGTTACAACCATGGAGACTGGAATAAAAACGTGCACATTTTTATTCAGTAACTGTACAGTGATTGGTTCACTGGAACTAAGAGGCCCTCTGTGCCAAAACGAGGTCCATAAAGAAATGGTTTGCCAAGGTTCGAGTGGAAGAACTCAAGTGGCCTGCATAGAACCCTGACCTCAACCCCACTGAAAACCTTTGGGATGAACTGGAATGTTGAGTGCCCCAGTGCCTGACCTCACTAATGCTCTTCAAAATCTACTGGACAGCCTTCCCAGAAGAGTGGAGCTTATTATAACAGAAAAGGGGGGACTAAATCTATAATAGGATGCTCAACAAATACATATGGGTGTGATTGTTCAGGTGTCCACAAGCTTTTGGCCATATAGTGTAGGTTCATCATTATACTGCCCAGGTCAACAAAAATATACAAATATCAGGCTAACGCACTGGCATTAAAAGAAAAACAGCATACATTAATTTTTGTAAAAAAATAACCCACTGAAGCAAAATGTCCTTCTGGACATATGTGACTCTTGAACTTTTACCTTCGAACAGCAGCCATCCACTACAGTCAAAAACAATGCAGCTAGTTTCGCTAAATAGAAATCTGTAAAGAATAAAATACAATTTATTGTGAATGTTATTTTCCTCTTCAGTTTGCAGTTGCACAATATTCTACTGAGTGTGAAATACACATAAAATTCAACAGCTTTTCAAGCACTAATCAAATAAGTGCGATCAGTCAATTTGGGCATTTGACCTACACTGCTACTGCTATTAAAAAAGTTGTGTGAGTATCATGAATGCATCTAAAAGCCAGAATGTTCTATGTTGCATTTTTATATTACAGAAAAGTAAGTGAATGGCATGTTTACAATCTATTAATTTGTTTTGCACAGAGATGAATTATTTACCATTGAGGCAGGGGCCAGAGTAAATGCTTCCAGAGTGTTGGTGGTCATCACTGATGGTCAATCAAATGACATGGTAAATGACCTGGGAACTGCTGTTCACAATGCAGAGCAGAAGAAAATTATTCGCTATGCTATAGGGGTAAGAAATTCCCCAAAATTACCCATTCATAGGACTATTATAAATGTTTTACTAACTGTATCACGTCTTTAAATCATAAACGTCTAACCAGAAACAGAATTAAATTGTAATGATCTAGATAGAGCAAAATGTTGGGCTGCCTGGTCCTTTATAGTCATTGGGCTTCATTTATTAATTTTTAGTAAAGTTGTGTGTAAATATTTTTGTCAGCCAAATAAAGATAAAAATGCCAATCACCTGTGTAAAGTGTGTTCATGGCATAGCTCACTTTCATTTAGTGATTCCAACAAAACACAATAAAAAGCAAATGATGACAGGTGAAAGCACGCTAAATCTTCTGGTGATGCCGCTGAACCATTGCAGCTCGTCGGCTAACAGACACACAATAATTCTTCCTTCTGTTATGCGGAAAAACAACAGAACACAAACTTTTGTCCTAATTGAATGGCTAGTCTTAGTTGCCTTAATTTATATATTTCTATGGGATTACTTACTTTCAAGTCATTAATATGAAACATATTTTCATATTTCATAAAATTCCATAAGATTTTCACTGTGAGCTAAGTGGGTTTTCATGAATACCATATTGTGTAAATGCTCCTGTGAACATTTGCCATATACATTTGTTCGTATCCAGATTGATAAATGAGGCCCATTTTTTTGTTGTTGTTTTTGATGAAGACGATATAAATATCTTTAAAGGCTACTAACATGCTATGATACTAGTATTAGTCTATATGAGATATTTGAAAGTAGAAATACAATGTGCTCAGTTTTATCTCTGTTTATGATCTGATTTTTTCTTCACTAGGTCGGTGGTGCCTTTAACTACCCATCAGCAGAGAATGAGTTGAAAACTATTGCATCGGATCCAGATGATAAGCATGTATTTAAAGTGAATGACTTTTCTGTATTGAAGGAAATTCGAGACACACTAGAAGAGAATATCATTGCAATTGAGGGTATACTATTAAATTTATCTTGAGTACATGTTCCCTATCACTATTGCCCTCTGACACGTAATGTGAGGGCTCAGAATTCATTGTAGCTACTGAAAAAAAAAAAAAAAGAAAGAAACTAAGAATCATTTTTGTTTGGTCTTCATAATAACTGCCATTCTTGATATTATTACTTTATTAGGAACCCAGACTTCAGGAGAATCCACAAGGATGGAATTTGCACAGGATGGCTTCAGTGCAGACTTTGTTTCAAATGTAGGTTAAACCTTTAATTTTTAAGGCAATTAAGCATGATAAAGCTTATATCAAATAATTTTTAAAATAATATACTTGCCCCATCTAGATGACGACACTAAATTTGTCTGAACTGATCTAGTGAGGAATACAAATACACATGGCCAGACACAAGCTCATGACATAAACTCAAAACACAAGAGAGCAGTGAGAGCATTGGAAAGCTTACTTTTAGCAGGTGGTAGCCCTAGTAAAACTTCATTTGCTTCAGAATTAAGTAGGAGCAAGTGACTCAGCATCCACTGTCTGATGTCTTTGTATGTATCTATTTTTAGGCTGCTACCAGTCATCTACTTTGACTAAAACATTCTGCGGTGTCATCAGCATATGCATATGTCATCATTACAAATAATTCTACCTAGAGCTAGCATATATAAGCAAAAGCAGTGGCCCCAGAACAGAGCCTTGGGGAACACCAAACTTTACTTTTCTATGCACCGAGATGTAAAGAATAACTGATAGTGGTCAGACAGATACTATAATACCTGAGCCAGGATAGAGCCATTCCTTTAACTCCAACACAATTTTACTATTTTTATTCCTTTAACACCAACACAAAATACAAAATCTAAAAGAATATTGTGATCAATGATATCAAAAGCTCCACTGAAAACGAGTTAAAACAAGCAAACAGACTCAACCCTGATTAAAGATAAATAATTCACCTGCAATTTGACTAAGAAAATTGTTTGTTTGTGAGGGAAAAATTGAGTAAGTTAATGAGGTGAAAGTTAAATTGGCAATGAACCATTTCCACATAGAGACAATGTTATTTTAAAAATAATAGATAAGTAGGGGCTCCTGAATGGCACAACAGAAAAGTGCTCACCCTATTTTCCAGATATTGCAAGTTCAAATCCTGATGATGCCAGAGCCATCTGTGGCCAGAAGTCCAAAAGGACAAAATTGGCCATGTGGTAGGGGTGGCATACCCTCTCTCCCCTGTTAAATCATTGTGACACTATCCAGTCATGGCCATCTGTGAGCTCAAGCATGCAAAAGGGGGCAAATAGCACTTTGCTTTGCTTATACGTATATGTGCATTTTGCTTTGATTCATGCCTTGTCTTCACCCATCTTTTTATTGGTTTAACTCCCTACTGTGTCATGATCATTCTCACCTGTTTTCAGTCCTACCATTGAGTGGTTTGTCCGTTTAAGCCCTTGTGTGTTATTGTTTCTGCATAAAGCCTCGCCCATTTTTATGTACGTTTCTAAGCCGTGTTTCCCAGTTCCTTGTTTTCTGTACACCTATTTTGACTTCCCAGTTTTGATCAATGCCTGTGTCTTTCATTGTGATTATAGATAATCCTGTAACATGCCTGTGATGTGACCTATGCTATGAACTTTGACAATGATTCTTGGATTTTTCCAAATAAACAGCATGTCGATTTCATTCACTTGTGACCTGCTTCTACTATCCACATGTTACAACAGTATTGGAAATCAGGGGCTGAGTTCATAGTTTAAGATGATGTTTTGTGTGTCTTTAGGGTAACATAATAATGAGTGCAGTTGGAGCGTTTCAGTGGAAAGGTGGTTATCAGAAGTACGATTACAGAGGAGCACCTGTAGACTCTTTTCAGAAAGGCAACAGTAATGACAGTTATTTAGGTGAGAAACCTCTCAAACCTCAACCTAAGCAATGTAAATGGGAATAAAAATTACATTTTGTACAGGTATCCATAAGCCCCAAAACACTACATGGCCAAAAGTTTGCAGACACCTGACCCTCACATCCATATGTGGGTCTTCCCCAAACTGTTGCCACAAGGTTGGAGGCATACAGTTGTATATAATGTCTTTGTATGCTGTAGCATTAAGATTTCCCTTCACTGGAACTATTAGCCAAAACATGTTCTGTATGATAATGCCACTTTGCATGGGATGTTCAGTACTCAGGTGTAAACATACTTTTGTCCATATAGTGTGGGTGTGCATTTTGGTGTTAAATATAGTACATATACAGTATAACTCATGAATTAGAATTCCATATTAGCAAATGATTTGAATATGGCAAATAAGGACTTACTCTTACATCATACTCTACACTCTAACACAAAGTGACAGCAATGTAAATACTCATTTACACACTCTGAACTTTGGAACCTTACAGAATATGTGTTTTAACATAAAAAAACTATGTATTTTAAATTTTTAATAATTCTTTTAAATAATTCACTTAAACCTAACGAAGACTTTCATTTAAAATCTTCTGAGGTGGGTTTCCTGGTAATGATGTACCTTAGTGAATAATGAACAACTTGAGCCTGTTTTTAATAGATAAATTTAGTAGATAAATCAGCAACTTAAACAGCATAAACAGACACAGGTACACAGTATATATAAATAGTGGACGATAGACGCAAGTGCAATCAACAATTTACAGAAATTATGTTTGTCTTAAGAGCTACACAGAAAAGATGGGAATATGCTGACACTGACTAGTATTAAATTAATTTGAATAATTCATGTCTGGCATGGCAGTGTGGTGGACAAAATTGCTGTTACATAACTTCAGGGTCTTGGATTCGATCCTGAACTCGGCTGGCTGCGTGCAGTTTAATTTCATTCCAGACCTTGAATATGATCGAATCATGTTTGCTGTACAAAAACAAGCTGTGTTAATGCAAATCAATTCAATCACTTGGAACCAATTTACATATTTGAATCGAGGAAATTCAATGGACTTTTTTTTTCAGTGTACAAAGCAACGACCAAAGGGAGTACAAAAGCTGCACCAAAAAAATCCTCTTACACTGAATGACTTGTTTTACGTGAACACAATTTTAAGTGCCGTTTGCTTCATTTGTTTTTGTACAGCTACTGATTTGTACCCACCCCTGATTCTTAACATGCTTTACTGTATGTAACTATCACTGAATTTCTATATAGCTTTAAGTACTACTTTGTGCCCTACTTGCTACTTTTAAAAAATGCACAAGTAAATATAAAGAGAAAGAAAACAGGAGAATGGATAACTGTTTTATGTACATTTTCAATTTACTGATTAAATTAACTTGTCAGTGCTCTGAAAACTTAATATAAGTTTGTATTGCTTTGTGTATTGTAAATCTATATACAGTAGTGGTCACCAACCCTCTTCCTTGAGATCTACCTTCCTGCTGGTTTCATCTCCAACCAAAATCTGTCAACACACCTGTTTTAGTTGATCAAGAACTTCTTAAGGCAATGATTAGATGGTCAGGTAGGCACAATTATGGTTGGAGCTAAAGTATTCAGGAAGGTAGATCTCCAGGAACAGGGTTGGTGACCACTGATATACAGTATAGTGCTATAATGCAGGGATCAATCTGTGAGCAAACATGTAACATGACCAAGCAAAACTCCTGATTCACAGGTTATTCCATGACAATAGCAAAAATAGACAGGCAGCTCTACTACATCATTCAGGGAGCTCCAAGAGATACACACATGGGGAAAGTGATCATATCAGGCAATGGAGTCTTTCAGACACTGCGTCCTCCTGAGGTGATTTTATTTATTTAGTTATAGCTCCTTTATTTAAAAAAAAAAATTTATGAAATTGCCTAATAGCTCTGGCACACAGTGTTGTGAGATGTGAATGAATGTGTATTACCCAGTCTCAGATGAAATTCAGAGCCAGTCACCGTTTTTTTTCCCCCAGCCTCAAATTGGTGCCTATTATGGTGCTGAGTTATGTGTGGTGGATTTGGATCTGAACAGCTTCACAGACCTTCTACTTGTTTCTGCTCCACTGCATAATGAGGGAGATCAGGAAGGAAAAGTTTTCATCTACACCTTTAAAATATCTATGTTCCAGGTAAAGAGTAAACACAACAGTGACGAAACAAGTAGCAAAGCTGAAGTTGTCTTCTTATTTTCAAAATAATATTGAAAATGCCTGTTCCACCTTAAATTAAGTTGCAGATGCAATATTGCACCTGCAGAGGGTACTCATCAGTGTGAGTAGTGTAACACCCTTGAATTGGCTAACTATACCAGCAACTCTAGCTGTGAAAAATCTCAGATTATTATTATTATTATATGTTTTAAAAATAGCTATTTCCCCATACAATTTCAATCCACTATTTAGGAGATTAAATCATCTTTGACCACCAAAAACTGACTACAATCTGAAAGGACTTCCTAAAACAGTATAGCCTGGTCCCATGTTAGCCCAATGTCATGTCACTGTTTAGACATCTTTAATCATCAAAAACCCATCAAAATGCATATGTAAGAACAGGACTTCCTAAAATGGTATAGCCAGGGACATTAGCTGGACTGTTAATCATCAGAGCCCAGATTCTTCTCCATCAAAAAAAACTTTTAAAAATGTACTTCTAAGTAGACTGTCTCTAAGAATTTTTTTTCTTGCATGTAAGGGCTAATTGCTTAAAAAAATGTGAAAATTGGAGAATGAAGGAAGGGTTTGGATCTGATTTACCATATAACCTGCACATGAATAATCCAGCCACTCGAATGTCTCAAACCAGCATAATATCAGATATCTACTACCATTATTACTAGGCCCACATGATGGAAAACCCTCAAAACCCATAATACATTGGCAATTGCGTTGGAAATGGCTACTCAAAGTGACTGAGTAAACTTTCATAATATGGTTGCAAAATCATTGCTGATAGACCTACTTGATATGAAGCACAATTCCCACCTCAATGGTACAGGTAGTAAAACATGAGAAAACATTAAATATAAAACGATGACAATGACTGAATTCTGTCCTTTAAAAATTATATTATCTGGTCAAATTTAGCCTACTTCAATATTGTTATGATCCAACTTGTCCAGGCTGCAATATGAGAAGGGAAACAGACATACGGTTAAAATGAAATGAAATGACTAAATTTATTTGCAATTAGAAAAAAAGACATGATCAGACAAAAAGTTGGATTTATCATATCATGTTCACATAACTTAAAACTCATATAGACATTTATACACCTCATTTTCCTGGCTTGTTTCAGTTTCAACCCCTTTACTGGTAATTAATAAATAAATAAATAAATAAATAAATGAAAATTTTCCCCCTCACACTATCCGACTGTGTGAGCTAGCATTTGACAGAATTGAGACCTATTAGCCAATAAGACATGAGTATTTCCACATATTTTCACTGAAGATACAAAATTACAACACTGAATTCTTCTTTTACTGACAAACCGTTCCAAGTGGAGAATTATATGGGTTAAAATGATAAATTATATGGGTAAACAGTAATAAACTAAACCAAGTCAAATATAAACTTGGTTTAGTTTATTACTGTGAACTGCATCAGTTCTCTTAGGTACCTTGTCATGTAAATTTATAAGAAAACTGACAGGTATGTTTTTCCACGCTTCTCCTGGAGACTTGGGCTGTTGTACTTGTTTCGGTTTCTGTTGTAGATAATACCAAACTTCCAGTGTGTTTGATTAACAGGCCACTTTTCAGATAATGTGTTACATTCTTCAGCAACACGCAAACCTTTTTCTGCACAGATTTTACAGGTAGAACACATACAGACAGTGACAGGAATTCCAGGACAAAGGGGGAGGTTTGGCCTGACGTTGGCCAGCCCTGCAGATCTAAATGGGGATCGTCTGGTGGATGTAGTGGTAGGAGCACCTCTAGAGGAGAATGGCCAGGGCAGCATCTACATCTTTAATGGAAGAACAGAAGACATTGCCCCCATGTTCTCACAGGTCAGAGAGAAACATGTGTACAGTTTCCTATTATGATTAAGATTTCATTATTTAAAATGTGGTTTAATAAAAACATGTTGAACTTGCTTGAACTTGATAAATGCCCCTAATATAACAATATTTCACATCCTGTTTAATTCTTACTTTTTGTCTTAGTCATTGATGAGCTTGTGTCTATGCTCAGGTGACATTTTGTAACCGGTTATATATATATATCCTGATTTATTCTGTTTTTGTGTATATCTCCTACTACATTGTTTCAGACATTAAAAAAAGATCTAAGATAAAACTAAGGCAACCTGAGTAAAGACAAAATACATTTTTCTAAATGATAATGTTATTTATTGAAGCAAAAAGGTTATCCAATATCAAGTCGGCCTGTGTAAAAATGTTTATGCCACTCATTCTAAATCCGAGAACACAATGAATAAAGTGAGAAATAAGGTACTTCGATACCAAACACTGGGTAACCAAAGCAAACACTGGGTTCTAATGGCAATCCTGCCATTATGCTGTATAATATGAAACAACCCAACAAAATGATCCAACCCAATCAACCCAACCTCTTAATCTTAATCTTAATCTTAATCTTGTGTTTCTCTGATACATCTTACATTACATGGCTAATTTATCTTAGTTTATAATTATCTGCATTCAGCAGATAAACTAAAGGATACCAACATTCACACAAACACACATATTAGGTTAAAAGGTAAAGCTGAAGAATAACAGTCAATGGAAATTCATTTTCAAGATCTCTCACAATCAGCTTCTCTCTCTGCTACTTTTGCTATATAATTTTGTCTTGTGTTTCGCTATTGACAGAGAATCAGAGGCTCGTCTGTGCGCACTGGGCTGCAATTTTTTGGTGTTTCTCTGAGTCAATCCTCTCTGGACCATAGTGGAGACCAGCTGCCAGATCTTGCTGTCGGTTCCAAAGGAGCAGTCATACTTTTAAGGTCTGGTCTTTCAGATCTGATGTGGTAGTGTATGTTACACTTGTGTGAGGGTATCAGGTGCCACAGCTTTCACTGTCACTACTGGGTTTAGAACAGTCTGCAAACCAAAAATCATTTTCTGACCACAAGACTGTAGCTGATAGTCTTATGGTTAGAATATGATTTTTGGTTTGCAGACTGTCCTATGACCACTGATGAGGAATTAGAGGACAATTAACACAAATTATACACAAAAATAGTAGCTATAGATCACCTACAAAGTGGCCTAACAAGGTAGGTGTGTCTAATAAAGTAGTCAGTAACTGTGTCACAATACTTTACATGTGGTACTATTTGAATGAAATATATAGAAATTCCACCCTCTTGAACTTTTCCACATTTTGTCATGGTACAAATGGGAATTGATATGGATTTAACTGGGATTTTTAACATTTGATTCATACAATTTGCCTAACATATTCAGGTGATTTTTTTTTTATTGTGACATTTTTAAAGACATTTCTTAGGTGCTTATGTATCTCCTCTGTGGGTCAATATTGGGTACCTTTAGCTGCAAAAGTATTCTTGGATATGTTTGCCCATTCTTCTTGGAAAAACTGCTGAAGCTCTGTCAGATTGGATGGAGATGTTGGTGAACAGTAATATTAAGAGTAATTCCAACACTTTCTTGGTTTTGAACCAGTGTAGCTTTGACAGTATCATTAGGATCATTGTCTTTTTGAAAAGTGAACCTCTGCCCTAGTGTCAAGTCTCTGACCGATCAGGGTTCCATCTAGGATCGTTCTGTAATTGGACGCATACATTTTGCTAATTTTAGTCCCTGGTGATGAAATGCATCCCCATAACAGGATGCTACCACCACTGTACTTCACTGGATGTGTTCTGATTTTTGAGGCAAGCAGTAGTGGGTTGTGTGGCAATTTTGTGATCAGAAAGGATAAGGTGATGAAGAGTGTCAGGTTTCCTCCAAATGTAGCGATTTTGTGCCCAGACCAAAAAGTTCAGTCTTGTCCACATTTGCATCACCAACATGATTTTGGAAAACCCAAAATGTGATTTTATGTGGCTTTTTTTCTCACTATAATGGCTTTCTTCTTTCCTCCCTTCAACAAACCCAGCTTTGTGGAGTGTCCAGGCAAACAGCTTTTCCAATCTGAGCTTCACTGACTAATGCCTACCTAACAAACATCACTGACCTTTGGTGAATTGCCTATTTAGTTTTTTGATAACCAAACTCTTTATGAATAATTTTCCAGAACTTTGTCCTGAACTTGTTTTGACAGCTCCTTGGTTTTCATGATGCTATTTATGCATGTTCTATAAACACAGGGGCCATCTAGGAACAGGTATATTTATATTAAGATGACATGAAACTACTTTAATTGAAGACAGATGGACTCTATTTAGCTAATTATGTGGCTTCTGATGGCAACTGGTTGCACTAGAATTAATTTAAGCATTACAGGGGTGAATACATATCCACTAAACAGGGGTGCAAAAATGGCGAATATATATATATATATATATATATATATATATATATATATATATATATATATATATATATAATTTACAAATAAAAACAAATTTACAAATAAAAACACCTAAAAGTTATGAGTGTTTATATATATATATATATATATATATATATATATATATATATATATATATATATATATATATATATATATATATATATAAATAAACACTCATAACTTTAGGTGTTTTTATTTGTAAATAATCTTGGTTTTGTCCCTCAGTGTAATAATATGGTCTGTTTTGTGTAGATTCCTGACATACAGTGAAATGCCAATTAAGTCCATTTCAGTTCCAGTTTTTAACACTACAATATGTGAAAACGCTGTTAGTCTTAGTTTGATGTTACATTTACAGTGTGTGTTGTTTTTTGTGTAATGTTCAGATCGAGACCCATCGTGCACTTGAAGAACACAGTAACTTACAACCCGTCCAAAATCCCCACCAGAGACACCAACTGCACGAGTCCACTGAAAACCACACTAAAATTGTGTTTCATTATGACAGGATTTAATACTCGCACACAAGGTTCCTATATCAATTTACATGTTTAACTGCATTACCTATTGGTCTTTTCCACAAAATGACAAGGAAAATCTTCGACTTCAGAAAGCTTATGCTTGTTGCTATTTCTGTTTCTTTAGACTTGACTGGAAATATAAACTATACGTTAAAACTTGATGCCAAACGAGAAAGCTACCGGGCCTACTTTTCACCGAAGAACATTGTTCAATTTGGCATTATATTTGTGTCTCTGCAGGAGAACTGCATTCAGCATGAATTTTTTATAGAGGTAATTAAAATGCTCCTTTTAAATCTTTTAAATGTATTTACTTGCACATTTAATGCTAAATGGGTAGTGGGTGAAAAAAAGGCTGCAATCAGGTTAGCCTAATATAGATGAAAATATTTGATTTCAAGCAAATTATTATTACATTGCACATACATTCATAAATATATTGTCTATTTTGTGTTGAATAATGGAGGCTTAATTTATAATGTACAGGATCCAGTGTAACAGTAAATTGTACCCTTTCTAGTTCCTCAAGCCCCTGACAGCAAACATTTTAAAAGATGCATGAATGATACATGAAAATATGTCTATGATGATATACTGATATGACCAATGATAAGAAAATCTGAAATTGTCACCTTTAGCATTATATTGATCTAGGAAATGTATTCTTCTTCTTCTTCTTCTTCTACTTCTTCTTCTTTTTAAACAAGATTATTAACAAGCTAATTTTAAAGAGGTAGAAATCAGAGAAAATGAAATTTTGTACCATCCATTTGAGTAAATATTCTAACAGTCCGTAATTAAATAATCATTTAATCCTTGCATTTCTGCTATAGTGTTATATGACATTTAAAATTGTCTTCCTTAAAAAAATTGTAAGCAATCTGTGGTCTACCAAAACCATGCTATTGGGTTGCCCTTTTATCCCATTGTATATTTTTCACACTGTTTTACATCATTTGTCCAGAAGACAATGATTATAATTTTCCCATGGTATTTTGTATTTTGTTCCTTCAATCAGAACTAATCACCTGATTCGTTCCAATGTTTCATGTGTTGGATTTGATTAAATTCACCTATGAAACATTGTATTAACTAAGAGTACTAACATGCATCTAGGATGTGAATCAACCAACCATATTTTACTTCATGCATCATTTGACTCTTTCTCAGGTTTTTAAAACAGTAAATAAGATGGTGTATAAAGTTTCTTTCTTTTTCTGTGGCTATTTGTTTCCTCCCATATTGCAGGCCTGCCCCAATGATGCACTAAATCCATTATCTAATGAGTTAGTGTATACATTTAAGGGTCTCCCTAGCAAAACACAGAACAGTTTACTGCCGATGCTGCCTCCTACCACAAAGTACACTTCAGATTATAATGTAAGTGATGAGAATATACATCTTTTCATGTTAGAGCAGTATCAGTATAATCTCTTTTATTACTTTTTTCTTATTACTGCTAATAAACATGTCAAAAGCATTATCCATAATTATCCACTATGTTTATTTGTACATGAAATATCTTTTTACACCTCAGTTTTGTTAGCTGATGATATATGATTTCATATAAATCTTTACTATGTAAATTATTTTCACAGCTGGATTTTGAAATAAACTGTGGAACCGATAACATCTGCATTGATAATCTCAAAGTGGATTTTAACTTTTCTGGGTAAGATGATTGGATAAAAAAAAAAAAGAAAAAAAAAAGTGGGTAACACTGGGGGAAACCACTGGGCAGAGTCCTGAGACGTGGATGATTTGACATTGTGTTTTGTTTGTTTGTTTGTTTGTTTGACTTTTCCTTTTTCAGACACTCAGTCATACAAGTTGGAATAATGCAGGATATGAATGTAACTGTCTTCGTAGCGAACAGAGGGGAAAATTCCTATAACAGTCGAGTAATTCTCAAATACCCATTTGGATTTTCCTTCCGGAGATTCACTACTAAACAGGCAAGTGTAACACGTAAAAAAAAATTATATATATATATATATATATATATATATATATATATATATATATATATATATATATATATATATATAAATATATATATATATATATATACATTTTGAGCCACATTCAGAGTTAAGTTATACTATATATGTACATAATGAGGAATTATTATCAAAAGTGAACACACAGTGGTGCAGCTGATAGCATTCCTGCCTCACAGCACCAGGGTCCACAGTTTGATCTTAACTCAGGTTGCTATGTGTGTGCAGTTTTACAGTTATATCTGTGTGCATATGGGTTTCCTTTTTTTCTGGAAAAAGAGTTTGCAGAGTGGAGTTTGAGTAGACCGGAGTTTGCATTTTCTCTGCATGTCGGCATGGGTTTCGGTTTTCTCACACATACCAAAAACATGCTTCTGTGTGTACTGGCTATGCTAAATTAGCCCAAGTTGAGTGTGTGAATTTGTATGTGCATGTTGATGGACTGGCTTCCCATCAGACACCCATAGGATGCGGACCCACTGTAACCCTGACCAGGATAAAATGCTAACTGAAAACGATTCAGTGAAAGAGCATAATAAAATAGCTTATATTCCAGGCACTTATTTTTTCCTAACTTTGACTTAAAATTAAATGGTTAACACCATGTAAATAATATATTTCAGCCGTGACAACTCTCAGAGTGAAATTGTGAGCCTTTATAGATGGGGATGGAGTGTAAATAGATTTGGTCTGGCGGACTAGATCTGCTACACTGCTGCTTCTGCTGCTGCTGAGCGAGTATGAATACTTACTCTGATAGTCATGAACAGACAAAGAAAAAAATATGACAGGATGCTGCTGCAAAGGGCATGGAATGAGGAGCGCAGCAATGCATTGGTCAGCATTTATCACCGTTATCAGCATTTATTGACATTTGTCAGCAATTATCAGCATTTATCAGCATTTGCCTGCAGTTATAGGCAATTAACGGCAGTTTGTTACGAAATACAGGGGGAGTTGGATGCAATCGCTGGGAAGAAGGTTATTTTATTTAGGAGAAAACACAAAATAACACCAGGGTCCCAAAAACAAACAATAATCCACAAGAAACAGGAACATGAATAATCCAAAAGGAGGTGAACATAAATCCACAAAAGAGCAGGGCAGTAATCCAAAATAATAATGAGGCAAAGTAATCCACAATGAAAAGAAATGTGAAAACAAAACCAAACAAAGCAAACACATGACACGAGGCTATGGTCTACAAACAAAGAACTATGGTCTATGAGCTATGAGCTATGGTCAATGGTCTAAGGGTGAGAGAGCGCGAGAAGGTAGCAGGCATACAGCACATGCTTATACTAACTCTAATACTCCGTGTTTAAGCAGAAACGGGAAGAGGTATAAATAGACAGAATTAACAAGGACTAACACAAAGCAGCTGAAACTAATAACGAGACAATAAACGGAAAACCAATGAACATGAGGAGGCAGAGACATGACGTAAACCCAAAAAACAAAGAACCAATGAACATAAGGAGGCAGAGACATGATGTGAACCAAAACAGAAGCACATGGTGATGTAAACAAAATGAGAGTCATTGAATGATCAGTCCAGCGGAGTTGGTGAATGAAGCTCGCGCTACTCGGCAGTAGCGGGGAGATCGGAATACGGAAGTGAGTCGCTTTGCGAGCGACTCCGAGTGAGAGGGGTTCTCTAACACAGTTAGAGCCCCCCCCCCCCCAAAGGTGCTTCCTTCTCCCGAAGCGCTGAAAGTTCCAACCGCTCTGGCGGACCTGGGCCCCTGGGCAGGATCCTAATGTCTGCCCCCCAGGACCCGAGGCTGGTAATGCCCAGTGTTCCAGAGCCAGAGCGGAGCGTGTCTGGTTGTCCCTTCAGCCACGGTCGAGAACTTGGCTTGGAGCTTGGCTTGGAGCTTGGCTTGGAGCTTGGTGTGGTGCTTGACCTGATGCTTGGCTTGGAGCTTGGACTGAAAACTGGACTGGAACCAGGACTGGAACCAGGACTGGAATCAGACTTGGGACCTGGACTGGAGACAGACATGGAAACAGGCTTGGGAATAGACTTGGAAACAGGCTTGGAGACATGCTTGGAGCCAGGCTTGGAAACAGGCTTGGAGACAGGACAGGAAACAGGCTTGGAAACTAAACTGAAAACTGGACCTGAGACTGAACTAGAAACTTGACTGAAAGCTAAACTAGAAACAGAACTGGAAATGAAATTAGAATACTGACTGGGAACTGGACTGGGAACTAGACTGGGAACTGAACTAGAGACTGGACTGGGAACTAGACTGCGAACTGAACTAGAGACAGGACTGGATACCGGATTGGAAACTAGACTAGAAACAGAACTGAAAGTGAAACTAGCAACCTGACTGGGAACAGAGCTGGAGACAGAGCTGGAGACAGAGGTGGAGACAGAGGTGGAGACAGAGCTGGATTCTGGGCTGGATTCTGGACTGAGAAAGGACTCTGGGTCTGAACTGAGGCATGGACTGGAACATGACTCTGGCTTAGGGTATGGATCTGGACTGAGACATGGACTAGGATATGGGTCAGGACAGAAACGTGGATCTGGACTTGGACATAGACTTGGACTAGGACATGAACTAGGGCTAAGGCATGGGCTAGGACTTGGACATGGACTAGGACTTGGAAAGGAGGTCATCCCGTGGACCTCAGACATGGACTTGGCTTGGGAGGAGGTCATCCCATGGACCTCAGACATGGACTTGGCTTGGGAGGAGGTCATCCCGTGGACCTCAGACAGGAGCAGGACAGGAGTGGAGGTCTCCTCGTGAACCTCCGGCGGGAACAGGACAGGAGTGGAGGTCTCCTCATGAACCTCCGGCAGGGACATGGCTTGGGCGGAGGTCCCCTTGTGGACCTCCGGCAGGCGTAGGACAGGAACAGAGGTCCCCTCGTGGACCTCCGGAGGGTGCTCCGCTGGGGAGACCTCCTGTTGAGCCTCCGGCTGGAGCTCGGGGCTGGAGGTTGCCACGTTAACCTCCAGGTGGCGCTCCACTGGGGAGACCTCCTGCTGGGTCTCCGGCTGGAGCTTGGGGCTGGAGGCTGCCATGTTAATCTCCAGGGGCAGCTCCGCTGAGGAGACGTCCTGCTGGGCCTCCTGCTGGACCTCTGGGGGTGCCCGTCTGTGGAGTCGTTTATGTACTCGCCAGCTGTCCTTAAAGCAGTCCTGGGAGCAGAAATAATAGTTCTTAGTTCCCTGTTTTTTACAGGTGGGGCACTGTAGACTGGCCTGCTGGGTGCTCAGTCCGGAGCTGAGAGGTGCCAACCGCCACATTTGCCGGCTCCCTCTCATAGTAGTCCAGGAATGACTGGCCAGGCTGATCGAGCAGGTGAACTTGGTTCAGGAAGATATTTAGGTCCGGCTTGAATTCTGGCCTTCCGTATTCCTTGATTAGGAGATCCACAAAACCCACAACAGTGTTCAGTTCCGTGTACCTGCTGGCTAGGTGGATCTCCGCCCACCAGCGAGCTGAGCCGACCAAACGGGATAGGAAGAACCGCGCCCATTGTTCCTCACTGCGTTTGGGGTCCTTCACACTGATAAAGTATCCCTGGTCCTGCGAAAGAAAATATTGGGGGTAGGTAGAAAAGCCATTGTAAGCAGAGGGGGGATGAATGCAGGCCCACTGGGGGAAGGAGACTGAGTCCAGGGGAGGAACGAAAAATGTGGCGCGGCATGCCCCAAATTTCCACGCTGCATCCATTTTTTTGGCAGAGTATTCTGTTATGAAACACAGGGGGAGTTGGATGAAATCGCTGGGGAGAAGGTTATTTTATTTAGGGGAAAACAAAAAATAACACCAGGGTCCCAGAAACAAACAATAATCCACAAGAAACAGGAACATAAATAATCCAAAAGGAGGTGAACATAAATCCACAAAAGAGCAGGGCAGTAATCCAAAATAGTAATGAGGCAAGGTAATCCACAATGAAAAGAAATGTGAAAACAAAACCAAACAAAGCAAACACACGACACGAGGCTATGGTCTACAAACAAAGAACTATGGTCTATGAGCTATGAGTTATGGTCAATGGTCTAAGGGCGAGAGAGCGCGAGAAGGTAGCAGGCATACAGCACATGCTTATACTAACTCTAATACTCCGCGTTTAAGCGGAAACGGGAAGAGGTATAAATAGACAGAATTAACAAGAGCTAACACAAAGCAACTGAAACTAATAATGAGACAATAAACGGAAAACCAATGAACATGAGGAGGCGGAGACATGACGTAAACCCAAAAAACAAAGAACCAATGAACATAAGGAGGCAGAGACATGATGTGAACCAAAACAGAAGCACATGGTGATGTAAACAAAACGAGAGTCATTGAATGATCAGTCCAGCGGAGTCGGTGAATGAAGCTCGCGCTACTCGGCAGTAGTGCGGAGATCAGAATGCGGAAGTGAGTCGCTTCGCGAGTGACTCCGAGTGCGAGGGGTTCTCTAATACAGTTAACAGCATTGCTCGACATTTCTCAGCAATTATCAGCAATTATGATCAATGATCAGCGTTTGTCTGCGATTATTGGCAGTTATCATTATTTATCGACAATTATCAGCAGTTGTCAGCATGGATCAGCATTGGTTATAAGCTATAAGCATTTATCAGCATATAAGCTATAAGCATTTATCAGTTATAAGCATTTATCAGCATTTGTCAGGATTTATTGCAGTTATCAGCATTTATCGACATTTGTCAGCAATTATCATAAGTTATTTGCAGTTATAAGCATTTATCAGCGTTTATCAGCAATTATCAGCAGTTATCTGCATTTATCGACATTTATCAGCAATTATAGGCATTTATCTGTGATTATCTGCATTTAACAGTGATTATCCCATTATATATGGCCATTGTTAGGGTTTATTATGAGCGATTATGGGTATTATTCAGCGGTTATAGCGTTATGAACCATTATCCTAATATAAGATCCCTCCAAACTGCAGAAGTGAATCCCTCTGTAAGGAAACTGATTGACACTTCCATTCTAGCAGTAGGACACCTAGGCCAAAATATGTGGTGTGTTTATTACAATTCACTCTGTAGGTTTAGTATAATCCACTCTGTGTGGTTACTACAATCCATGGACAATTCACATGGCACTTTTAGGTCACCATAACCTGGTTCCATGTTCCGAACTCCCACAAGGGAGTACAAAAAATGTGTTCCCCCAAAAGGGAGTCCTTCATACAAACCTTAGGCAGGGTACATCATGTCCTCAGACTGCTGGTAGGCAAGAGATGTGAAAACATTGCTCAGTGGATTAAGACCACATCAGATCAGTGGGTCCTGATGACAGTGTTACCGGGATACAAACTGCAGTTTCACCACTGGCTCCCAGACTTTTCAGGGCTCAAATGCTTATTGACAAACTCCTAGCTGGACTCCAAATGTGGAAATGTGTCAAAGCACTGGCTCGCTGGAGATGTTGAAAACTATTAACAAAAGTAATCCTATTGGGACCAGAGAGAGATCATTACCATATACACAGTCATGTGAAAAAATAAGTACACTCCATGTAAATTATTGGCTTTTTTGACATATCTGGACTAGCAAACATTTGATCATATTTGAAACAGTGCCTATTAATAAAGTTGATATTCTTGAACAAAACCACAAGGAAAATGAACTTTTTCAATCAATTATTCAGCAGAAATATCAATAGATGTGATATTCTGTGGAAAATGTAATTACACCCTTGGTCTCCGAAGCTAGTATTGCCCCCTTTAGCAGAAATAACTTCTTGTAGCAGTTTTGCAGTGGCAAATTCCTATCTACACTGAGGGTGTCTGTCGCAACTCAGAGCACCACTGCAGAAGAGTGGATGGCATTTCTCTGGAGACTCATAGGCATATGACTTTTTTATTATTACCTTTTTAATACTTTTTTTTCTAATACACAAATCTATTCATCTAGTACACAAATCTGCTGTACTAGATGATAATGATAAGCCATACAAACATTTTTAAACATTATGCTTTATAAAGTACTTATGCAGTTCTTATGAATGTGCTATAAAGTCTCAGTGTATATGCCCTTCAAAAACTGTGTTAATGAATGTTGTATCCTTCATCGATGGGAACTGTTACAAAGCGATGCCTTAAACAATGCAAAAGTATCTGGTTCATAGAAATGCTGTTTCATTTCATTCTGTTATATTTCTAAATGACTGGACTGGACTCTGAGGAGCAAACGGGAAAAATGTCTGTCTTGTTTTCTGTCTGAGCAGGGCAGACTGGAGTGTGTATCTGTGGACAGTGATGAAAAAGCTGCACTGGGGGAGACGACTTGTTTAATCAGTAAGCCCATCTTCAAGAATAATGGTTCGGTGGGTCCAAATGAGTTCATACTTCTTTTAGTATTCCTTCTTTTATAGGTATTGTATAGTAAGAGGAATGGTGAGGATCCAGTTTTGAGCCTAGGATAAAGATAAAAAAGATTTGTGATTATTGACTGGGAAATATTAGAATTAGGGGGAAAAATAAATCAGAGTTGTTTAATACATTCACAAAGGATTTACATTGTTTTCTCTTTAGGGTAACTTCTAAAATTATGCAATATCTCAATTCCTGTATTACCTCTATAGGCTATCTTTGATATTACATATAACATAAACAAAGACAGTAACTTGGATAGGATGGTGGAGTTCACTGCATCTGCTTCCAGGTATGTTCTTATATTAAATTAACTAGCACATTCCACATGGTGGATTGCATCTGTGCGTATTAAAATGAATAAAATGTCTTTTGTCCAACAAGGACACACGGGCTACATTACCATTACAAGCTTCATTGTACAATTCTGATTTTTTTTGTTGCTCATATTGGATCTGTCTATTTTGACTGTTCACATTTGTAAATGTAAGTTACCAGTGTCTGTCTTTAATCATAATGCACCTGTCCCCCCAAACGCCCTGCATGTGCACATCGATATCAATTTTGTCTGCATCACAAACAAGAAAAAATGTCTTATTCATGAGACAGTCCATCATAAAAGAAGCAACAAATGAATACACTAATAGCCCAAGCCTGAATTTGCTCTGGAAGACAGAAAACAGCTTGTCAGGTTGAAAAGGTGAAAAAAAGAGCTGATGACTAGTTTTTGCAGTTATTGCTGGCACTGCTGTGCTACATTATGTGTGGGTCAGGGAGAGGAGCTAGCAATGGTGGGACCACAGTGTGGACGGATTCACAGAGTATTTCTATGGGAGAGTATTTCTTTGTCAGGCGGAATGGTGGCACAGCGGGTAGCTGTCCCAGGTTCAATCCTGAGCTTGGGTTATTTACTGTGTGGAGTTTCTGTGCATGTTCTCTCTGTGTCCATGTGGTTCCTCTGCGTTCTCCGGTTTCCACCCACCTCTCAAAAATATGGCATTAGGCGGATTGGCCAGTCTGAATTGCCGCTAGGTGTAAACAAATGTATGAATGTGTGTGTGCGTGGTGTCCTGGGAGTATCACTGATGCACCACTTGCGATTGCTTTTTTATCCATGCATTCACATATAAATTACAACCCCAATTCCACAATACTGTGTGTGTGTATATATATATATATATATATATATATATATATATATATATATATATATATATATATATATATATATATATATATATAAGGACAGAATGTAATGATTTGATCATAAACCCATATTTTATTCACAGTAGAAGATAGAAAACATATCAAATGTTTAAATTGAGGAAATGTACCATTTTAAGGAAAAAATATGGTAATTTGGAATTTGATGGCAGCAACATGTCTCAAAAAAGTTGGGACAGGGCCATGTTCCCTGAAAAAGACGTCGTCTGGATGGAAGCATATGTTGCTCTAAAACCTGTATATACCTTTCTGCACTGATGGTGCCTTTCTATGGGCATTAATGCACCCCCATACCATCAGAGATGCAGGCTTTTGAACTAAGTGCTGATAACAAGCCGGATGGTCCGTCTCCTCTTTAGACCAGAGGATGTGGCATCCATGGTTTCCAAAAATAATTTCAAATTTCGATTCGTCTGACCACAGAACAGTTTTCCACTTTGCCTCAGTTCATTTTAAATGAGCTTTAGCCCAGAGAAGATAGAGGCATTTCTGGATCATGTTCATGATCTTCGGGACCTCAGGCGGCACTGCACGTGCCATCCACAAATGCAGGTTAAACCTCTATCATGTTCCCATATAGCTTCTTCTTTGCATGATAGAGCTTTCACCTGCATTTGTGGATGGCACGTGCAGTGCCACCTGAGGTCCCGAAGATCACGGGCATGCAATATTGATTTTTGCCTTTGTCCCTTGCGCACAGAGATTTCTTCAGATTCTCTGAATCTTTTGATAATATTATGTACTGTAGATGATGAGACATTCAAAGTCTTCACAATTTTACGTTGAGTAACATTATTCTGAAATTGTTCCACAATTTGTAGACACAGTTTTTCGCAGATTGGTGAACCTCTGCCCACCTTTACTTCTGAAAGACTCTGCCTTCTCTTTTTATACCCAATCATGTTACTGACCTGTTGCCAGTTAACGTAATTAGTTGTAAAATGTTCCTCCAGCTGTTTATTTTAAGTAACACTTATGTTTCCAGCCTTTTGTTGCCCTCGTCCCAAATTTTTTGAGACGTGTTGCGGCCATCAAATTCAAAATTACCTTATTTTTTTCTTAAAATGGTACATTTACTCAGTTTAAACATTTGATATGTTTTCTATGTTCTATTGTGAATAACATATGGGTTTATGAGATTTGCAAATCATTGTATTCTGTTTTTACTGACATTTTACACAGCATCCCAACTTTTTTGTAAGTGGGTCTAGGCTAAAGATTGCTAAATAAGATAAATAAAGCCTATTCTTTTCAAACCTGGAGGTTGTACTGATTTAATTGCAATTTATATAGATAATATGGATCACATCAAAAAAAAAAAAAAAAAAAAAAAAAACTACGTAAAAAAATGTGTTCATTTTGTAAAAAGAATGATGTTTACTGAACTGATACAAATACCCCAATCTTTACAGTGACAATGACAAGCATTCATCTGACAGTGAACTATTCAAAAACAAAACCATTGACGTTAAATATGCCATCTACATCACATTGATCAGGTTAGTCATTTTTTGTTTTGTTTTTGTTTTTTGGCTGATTTATAATTCAAATAAATACGTATAATTAAAAATGTGAAGTCTGCCGTACTTTTGTTTAGATCTATCAATAAATTGTCAAATATTGTAATATGCCAGAAGAACACACACATATACATTAATGTGTGCATCTACTGATGTTTGTTTAGTTATCTGTGAGTAACATCTTACTTTATATGATTTCATGTCAAGGCATGAAAATTCCACTATCTACATTAACTTTACTTCAGGGAAAAATGACCTTGAGAAACCAGTCCACCAAATATTCAAGGTATAAAAAAATTAAGAAAACCTTTGATATGCCTTTTTTTTTTCTTTGACAAGAGAAAAATGTAGTTATTATTAAATTCTCACTTTCTCTCAGGTGGAGAATTACTTCAGTGATTTGAGTGTCGACATTTTCATCAGAGTACCCATAAAATTAGGAATTAAGGACATCTGGTCTAATAACAGCTTGCAGGTATTGTAGATTGACATTATTGCTACTGAGGGTTTCTGCAGCTGTACATCTTTGACAATCTATTTGTTATTATTACAAAATGTCACGTCCACCATGATGAATTCCCTGCCAAGCCACCACAGGGCACCCTCCCACTTATATTGAATTTCACACTAAACATCCAAGGGGGCTGGGGGTAGGGTGGGGTGTGTTTGTGGGACAGACCTTCATGGTGGTTAACTGTGTAAAGTACGGTACTTTACATCCTGACCTCTGTTACTGGAGGTGGGGGAGGCCCCAGTGTAGGCCCCAGCCTGTTGTGTTATCCACCTACAGTAAATGCACAACCTGTTTTTACTGAAAGCATTTTTGTGTGAATCAGATTTACATAAAAGATAAAAACCAATTTAGAATTTAAGAATAAAGACAAGCAACTCTGGAACTTGTTACTGTGCTTCTTAGATTCAAGGCTGCAATACAGACAAAGATGAACAGCCCACAATCCCAGATTTTGTGGCAGCACTGCAAAAGCAGCCTGAGGTGGTGAGTAACTGTTATGCCTTTGTATAATCACCAAACATTTTCAAAATTCTAACAGTGAATCAACATATGTCTTCTCAAGATTTGTTTTTCCCTCGAAATGAATTAATATCATTAATTAATTTATTTGTGGTATGTGGAAACTCTCTGGCTTTTAGAATTGCTCCGTAGCTGTGTGCAGAGTGTTTAAATGTCCTGCAAATCTCATTAGAAAGCAGACGAAATTCTACAACACCTCTGGTAATGTCAGCTCTGGATGGATTGAACAGGTATATTTATGATGTCATGTATTACTGATATTTCCACCAGTGTCCATATTTTTTACATGTCTGTACAATTAATCACTCATTAATGGTACACCTTCTCACTTTTAGACTGGATTGCGATCAGCAGTTTTCGAGCTGGTCAGTACAGCAACATTGGACTATAACAAAACAACATATATCTTCTTCTCCTTGGATTCAGTAAACACTGCACCCATAGGCAAGGTAAATCAACTGGTTAACACCCTATTGAGACCAGCAGATGAGCTATGTTTTACCTGTTTACCCTAGCTTTTATTTTAAAATATTTTATATTTATCGTTACTATTTATAGTTTGTCGGTTACTAAATGGTGAAAATTGAAATGCTGGCATTAAAAAAAAATACGTTTGAAGTCACATGTCTTTCATGGCCCTCTGGTGGTGAGAGTTGGTATAGAACCACTAGGGTACAGATGTCATAGGACAACTTTTGGACTCTAATGCTAGACAGCATTCTAAGAGATAACGAGCATGATGGCAGTGATTGTAGTATTGAAAGCATGAAATTTAGCAAAGTAGCAAAGTGTACAGATGAGAAGCAGAGACACCTGGACAGACTAAAGGATTAAAGCGCTGCTGCATAGCTCTCTTTAGGTAGAGAGCTTCTAGTGGCTGCATAAAATTACATATTTCTTGGTACATTATAAGTCTACACAGTAATAGATCTCATTATGCTCAGTTTTATAAAAATTCATCTCGGAGATTCTGAATTCACTTGCCAGAGTGTCTTGTTATTGTAACTGTGTGTGCAGATTAATACCCAGGTAGAGGTGTATGAGGAGAAATTCCCAATTAAGGAGACAATTGGAGGTGCTGTAGGAGGGCTTGTGCTTGTGGCTCTTATCACTGCTGGCCTCTACAAGGTCAGTACAGAGATCATCATTTTTTCCTTCATTTTTTAAAAACAATTTTTAAATTTCAAGACATAAATGCTCTGCAATATGTTGCTTGACCTTTTCTATCACTCCTAGGCTGGGTTCTTCAAAAGGAACTATAAGAAGATGTTGGAGGAAGCAAGAGCAGGGGCTAAGGGAACCGGAGATGGCACAGATGGACATAAGTGAAGAGTGATCACTCTGTTCTACATTTAGAACATTAACTGCAAAGTTACGTTTAATCTTATGTGTAGTATAAAGCGTCAGAGTCAGGTGTCCCCAACCCTAAGGAAAATTTCAGGAGAGCACACAGTGCTATTCCGATTATTCATAAAGTCATCTCTTGTATATGGGGAAAAATGCATTTAGTAGCCAATTGGAAATTCTGAGAGAAAAAGAAAATCTGCTTAGAACTAATAGCATCAACTTTCTCTTATAGCTGCTGCAGCTTATAGTAATGTTTAGGCAAGCTTAGAATACACAATGAAGTATACATTTTGGCATGCTGTATTCACCAACATGCATATTTGATTATTATTTGCTGTAATTAATTGGTTTCTGCTTACAAGATCTGATATGATAATGACAGTGTGCAAGTTTTTCCATTTAAGATTTGATGTTACATGCACACAGACGTCACCCTTTAAATGGCAGATACAGAAATGTAGAACATGTCAAAGAGCCACATATGAACTTTAGTTATTGAAATGTGTTCAGACACTGACTGGTGATTTGAGATCACATTTTAATAACTGAAACTCCTTTGCTCAAAGGCTACAAACTATTTTGGCACGTTTTGATGTCTTTGTTATAATGCTGGATTATTTCTTAAGATAACTAATGGCACATAACTTTGTTGTAGTTCTCAGACATTTTAAAAAATATAGCCTAATGTGTAATGATGGAAATAAAAAATAAATTTTGTATTTGAATGGACAAGTTGTGGACTTTCATAGGATTTTTCAATTTATTTTAAGCCCTGTAATCAGTAATATAGCTCGTGAACTTCTATTTAACTTCACCTTTAAAAGCCATTCTACATTCAAAGCTGTGGTCACTGCAAGTCCACATTTATTACAGTTACTTTGCATCCATAATAATAAGTGTAATAAGAAGTAAATAAGACATCAGTTGGTATGCATTTCAGCAGGTTAATGACATAGATGGCCAAAAAGATCTGGGGCCTCAGGTTAAAAAAAAAGGAAGAACAATACCTGGTCAAAAGATTGCAAACTAGCCAAAATAGTCGGCTTTGTTTGGTGAGCTGAGACAAATAATCTGACTCACTGAAAAAGAGCCGGAATTCCTATCATTAGTGGAATATGATGTTGGAACAATGATTATACTGTAGCCTACACTGCTGTTTTTGTCATTTAGCACCACCAAATGGCTGAAATTAATAGAAAGGTTTGACATCTTTACTATATGGCCAGTGTGGACACCTGGACATCACACCTATATGTGTTCCTTCTAACAAAGTGAGAAGCACACAACTGTCTAGAATGTATTTGTCAATCAATCAATCAATGTTTATTTATAAAGCACATTTTGAAACAACCGATGTTGACCAAAGTGCTGTACAGTGGATAAAGAAATAAATTAAGACAGAGGAAATAAAAAATAAAGACAAAATAAACAAACAATAAAAGTCATAAATATAAAAGACCCCCAAAATAATAATTTAGTTAAAGGATATTAAAAGCCAGGGAAAATAGATACGTCTTAAGAGAAGATTTAAAACGTAGAATGTCTTTGTGTGTTGTAGAATTACAATTTCCCTTCACTGGCAAGGGGCCAAAACCTGTTCTAGCAGGAACATGCCTCTGTGCACAAAGTGAGGTCCATGAAGACATGGTTTCCCAAGGTTGGAGTGGAAGAACTCAAGTGTCTTGCCCAGAGCCCTGACCTCAACCCCACTGAACATCTATGGGATGAACTGGAATTCTGACTGCACATCAGACCTCCTCACTCAACATCAGTGCCTGACCTCACTAATGCTCTTACAGCTGACTGATCACAAAAACCCACAGCCATGCTCCAAAATCTAGCGAAAGGACTTCCCAGAAGAGTGGATGATGGCCATATAGTGTACTTTAGTTATCACTTAACTTCAAAATAAAATCAGCTTGTAATTGACTTTTTTTTTTTTTTTTTTAACTGATTTTATTATACATTGACTTGTTTAATGCAAATATGAACCCATTAACTAACTAATGCTACTGGGATCTACAGGGTTAAACAAAAGTATAAAATATCCTTTAAAATGTTTGTGTGTGTTATTTTTTCACACAATAATTTTTACTTATTTGCCAATAATTCTGTTATATACAGGGCACTGTAGGGTTGCTAATAAACTGCTAGAAAAAGTGTTACATTTTGAAAAGAAACAGAAAAACTTAGTTTAATGTTTTAGTTAATGTCTTTTATTTAATATATACAAATAAATAATAAAAAAATATATTTTACAGTTTTAAAGATTCAGGACAAAATTATAACAGCTACAATAGATACTTATGATATCAGTTACTGGGTTTTTAGCTTCTTAAAAGGGTTCTACTTGTGACTGTTTCTGATAAGGCAACACTGCTATAGTATTCTGTGTAGACACTTAGAGGGTTCAAGCAGAGAGAAAACTGAAGAACCCTTAAGGGTTCTAAATTATGATGCTGTACTTCTGCTTGGAGCTTTCTGCACAGTGACTCACCTTCTGCTGTTGTGGATGGTCCCACACGTATACTGTAAAAATGTGGATTTCCCAAAAAGAGGTATAAGTCCAAGTTTCACTGTTTATTCAGTTTTTAATCTCAACTGGTTACTACAGACTTTTGAGTCTGGTATCTCTCACGGTTTCTTCCTCATGTCATATCAGGGAGTTTTTCCTTGCCACTGTTGCCAGTTTTATAGATCTAAGATTCTAAGTGCAGTTACATATGGTGCCTGTTGTGTTATCCACCTACACAGGGGCTGGATGGCACATGTGTAATGGCAACCTGTTTATGGATTTTCTCAGTGGTGGATGAAGTACCTGAAAGCCACACTTGAGCAAAAGTACAGATATCTTACCAGAAAATGACTTTGGTAGAAGTTAAAGTCACCTTTTAGAATATTACTTGAGTAAAAGTCTTAAAGTATCTGATATTTATTGTACTTAAGTATGAAAAGTATTTTTTGACGTTAAATTGGCTGTGCAGCTGTGGTTCAGGTGGTAGAGTGGGTTGTCCACTAATCGTAGGGTTGGCGGTTCGATTTCCGGCCCACGTGACTCCATGTGCTGAAGTGTCCCTGGGCAAGACACTGAACCCCAAGTTGCTCCCGATGGCAGGCCGGAGGTGCCGTGCATGGTAGCTCTGCTGCCAGTGGTGTGTGAGTGTATATGTGAATGGGTGAATGAGACACAGTGTAAAACATTTTGTGAACCGCAAAGGTTAAAAGGCGCTATGTCATTACCATATATACCATATATCAGGCGCAGACCATTACCATTAAATGTACTTAAGTATTGAAAGCACAAGTAAATGCTGTTAATACAAAAAGTTTATCTTTTTAAGCATGTACACCACCTTAAAAATGGAGCCTACAAAACAATGTCTTCAAGCTGAAGCTCTCGAAAGGAACAAAGAGCTTGGTCTCTAGCAGCTTTGTCAGGGGCAACATGTCATCCAATTTGCCAATTTGCAAAACTTTCAGAGTAAACAACTCACCATATGGCTGATCATCTGTCTTTCATCTGTCAACTTTAATATTGTACTATACACAGTTTGAGCAACAAGTGTGTCACTCTCTCACCATGTCTGTCACTTGCTCTCTTGGTTTCTCCAGAGCCCGTCTACTAGGCCTATTAGAAATTACCATTGAACTCTCTCTCGCTCTAAAAAAATTTTGCGGGCATCAGGGAGCTGCTATTAAAATGCAGGAGACTCCTGGAACTTCCGGGAGAGTTGGGCTGTCTGCTAATACTAACATTGACACTATTGTCAAGTGGAACTCTAGGCTTGAGTGGAAATTGAAACTTAACCGCGGCTTTGAGAGCACTTGTTTGCATAATGGGATTTAACCAATGATCTAACTTGTCAGATTCGTCAAATCTGCTTGCTTGTGGTCAGTGTTCTTCCGATTTTATTTTGTAGTAACGAAGATGCTTTGGGAAATGTATCAGAGTAAAAGTATGCATTTTATTTAGGAAATGTAATGGAGTAAAAGTGAAAGTTGACAGAAGCTGCTGCTGCTGAGGATGGCCCCACACGGTGCAGCCTAAAGATCACTGAGATTACAGTGGTGAAGTTCAACAAAACAGACTTCATATAAAAACTGTAATAAATTTTTCATGGTCTCACAACTGCTATTTGACCATGTTGTACTGGTACATTTATAGAAGAGATTTATTTATTTATAATTACACTATCCGGTGTTACCCAGATGAGGATGGGTTCCCTTCTGAGTTTGGTTCCTCTCAAGGTTTCTTCCTCATATCGTCTCAGGGAGTTTTTCCTTGCCACCGTCGCCGCTGGCTGCTCATTGGGGATAAATTCATAAATTTAAAATCTATGTCCTGAATTTATATACTTCTGTAAAGCTGCTTTGGGACAATGTCCATTGTTAAAAGCGCTATACAAATAAACTGAACTTGAACTTGAACTAGAAATATAAAAACTCAAGTAAAGTACAGATTCTCTCAAAAAATACTTAAGTACTGCAACAAAGTATTTTAATTAAAAAAAAATAAAAAATTATGACATGTTGGTTTTATATCTTTCACTTGGATGTTATAAGTTGCACTGAGTAAATACAGGTGGATAAAACAAAAACTGTGTCCGTCTTCATTTCAGGCTTAAAAGCAACAAAATATGATTATTTTAAAGGGAGGTGATTCTTTTCTATACCCACTGTAAATGCTCTGAAAACCTTCAGATATTCTGGGCTCTGCAATATGTTGCTTGACCTTTTCTATCACTCCTAGGCTGGGTTTTTCAAAAGCAAATACAAGAAGATGTTGGAGGAAGCAAGAGCGGGGGCTGAGGGAACTGGAGAAGGCACAGAGGCACCAAGTGAAGAGTGATCACTCTGTTCTACATTTCACATGTTAACTGCAAAGTTATGTTTAATCTTACGTGTAGTATAAGGTGTCAGAGTCAGGTGTCCCCAACCCTAAGGAAAATTTCAGGAGAGTACTCGGTGCTAGTCTGATTTTTTTTTTAGAATAATCGCTAGATGGCCATAAAGATCTGGGGCCTCATGTTAAAAATAATGCACTGTTTTCATGCAGAGCTTGTGATGTATAAAAAGTAAACATGACACATGAGAAGTAGTGATGTGTTGTTTATGAAAGAGTTGGTTCTTTGAGACGGCTCTTTCAGGTGTAAAAGCTGACTCATATATATGAGCCTTTCTGTCTTTTTGACGATGTAGGCAATGCTTCTTTCTTTCACTTCTCTCGCAGTGTAATTTAATCAGTTGCTTCCATGGAAACCTGTTTTCATCATCTAAACTGCTTATTGTATTTGTTAATGATTTTATAATATACAATGCAAACAATTTCAACCATATTTAGCAAAGGAAGAATAAAGCCTGGTCAAAAAATTGCAAACTTTGTCTCGTTTAGAAAAAATGGCAATGAGCCATTTAGGAGCCAAAGATTATACTGTAGACCACATTGCCATTTTTGTCATTTAGCACCACCAAATGACTGGAATTAATAGAAAGGTTTGACATCTACACTATATGGCCAAAAGTAATTGGACACCTGGACATCACACCTACATGTGTTCCTTCTAACAAAGTTAGAAGCACACAATTGTCTAGAATGTCTTTGTGTGTTGTAGAATTAAAATTTCCCTTCACTGGTAAGGGGCCAAAACCTGTTCCAGCATGAAAATGCCCCTGTGCACAAAGCAAGGCCCATGAAGACATGGTTTGCCAAGGTTGGAGTGGAAGAACTCAAGTGTCCTGCCCGGAGCCCTGTCCTCAACCCCACTGAACATCTATGGGTTGAAATGGAATTCTGACTGCACCCCAGGCCTCCTCACTCAACATCAGTGCCTGACCTCACTAATGCTCTTACTGCTGACTGATCAAAAAACCCCACATCCACACTCCAAAATCTAGTGAAAATCCTTACCAGAAGAGTGGAGGCTGTTATAGCTGCAAAAGGGGGACCAACTCATGGGACCAACATGGGAATGGAACTGAAAAAAGCATAGGTAGGTATGACTGTCAGGTGTCCACATACTTTTAACCATATAGTGTACTTTAGGTGTCACTTAACTTTAAAAAAATAAATAAATAAATAAATAAATAAATCAGCTTGTAATTAATTTTTTACTAATTTTATTATACATTGATTTGTTTAAAGCAAACATGAACCCTTTAACTAACTAATTCTACTGAAATCTACAGGGTTAAATAAATGTATAAGCTATCCTTTTATGTTTGTATGTGTTATTTTTTTTTACATAATAATTTTTACTCATTGGCCAATAATTCTAGAGGGCACTGTATATTTTACAGTTTTAATGATTCAGGACAAAATTATAACAGCTACTATAGATACTTGATGATGATATCAGCTACTGTAATTGTTATACAGATATACAGATTGTCAGAGATTTAGAAAATAACCTTATTCTAAATGTTTCTGGCTTTATCATCTGCCCACATTAACAGATCAATTGGTAATGATTATGCCTTAAAAATAAATAAATAAACAATATGAAAGATATGTTTTCCTTAAAATATGCTCCATGGTATACTACATCTGTCTGCAATTTCATCACCGTAAATTCTGCACTATTCAGTTTAAATCATTATTTTTTTTTTTTGTATAGCGCTTTTAACAATGGACATTGTCACAAACAGCTTTACAGAAATATATAAATTCAGGACATAAATTTTAAATTTAGAAGTTCATCCCTAGGGGGGCATGGTAGCTTAGTGGCTACCAAGTTTGCCTCCAGGGTTGGGGGTTTGATTCCCGCCTCTGCCCTGCGTACACGGAGTTTGCATGTTCTCCCCGTGCTTCGGGCGGTTTCTTCCGGGTACTCCTGTTTCCTCCCCCATTCCAAAGACATGCTTTGTAGGCTGATCGGCATCTGTAAATTTTCCGTAGTGTGTGAATGGACCATAATTGTGTACATATCCCTTAAATACATTTATTTATTTATCAATTCAGCTCCTTATCAATAAATGAATAATGTATTCTTTACTTTAATTTTAAGCCAAGGAACAAAATATTAACAACAGACCTTAGTGTTAAGAGTAAGGATGGTGAAAATATGCTGGGCTCATAGAGACTAAAGTAATCAGTTCCAAACATTTGGGACCTTTACACTCCCCACTCCAAAGTCCAGTGCCAGAAAACATAACTGTAAGTAAGAGGGAGCAAGGCCAAATACAGTTTTCTAAATCATTAATGGCAGTTTACAGCTAATGAGTCATAGTGTTGTAGCATTAATGTTGGATGGACATTATGATAGGATTAGGAAATCATGATACACATCAACATACAAAGATTAATTTGGGTACGAATAGAGCAGTGTTTACCAGTGCTGGTTTTGTAGTACCTCTGTACTTTACACAATATAGTATTTATTTTCTGTGCTCTAACACAATTGCCAAACTAATTGATTAAGACTCAAGACTCACAATATCGAGACTGTATCTGTTCCCTGAGCTAAACAAAAAGGTAGAAATATTCAGAAAGTTTGTTTTAGTAACCTAATTAACATAAAATTAGATCATATTGAATGCACAGCCAGCACCTTTGATCTGAAGCTAGGACTGTCAAATATTAAATCTCTTACATGTAAAGCACTTATTGTTAATTAAACCATTAAGATCAGGAGTTTAATATAATGTGTTTAACAGAAATATGGATTAAACCAAATGAGTACATAACACAAAATGAAGCCAGTCCTCCTGGATACAGTTATATACATCAGACCCGTCTAACTGGCAGAGGAGGAGGTGCTGCACTCATTTCTAATGATAATCTAGGTGTCACACAAAAACCTAGTCATAAATTCAACTCTTTTTAAGTTCTTTATACTAGTATAACATATGTAGCCACAAATCTATCGAGTCGATCCTGCTAATTATCATTTACAGACCCCCAGGGCCATATTCTGAATTCCTTGGTGAATTTGCAGATTTCATCTCGAACCTGGTTGTTTCTTTAGACAAAGCATTAATTGTTGGCAACTTTAATATTCATTTTGATAACCCGGAATACCCTCTGAGAACAGCGGTTGTGTCCATTCTAGATTCAGTAGGGATCAATCAGAATGTAATAGGACCCACTCATAATATAGAAAATATAGTCACATTTCCGCAGTCTGAAGCTATCTCAGATCATTATCTCATCTCGTTTAAATTGCGTATTGATCATAATATATGCACCTTGCCACGCTACTGCATCAAACGTACATTCACTTCAGCTATTGCACAGAGTTTTATCAATAACCTCCCAGAGATTTCAACTATGATTGTTCCATATGATACCATCTGATCCCAAAGAATTTGATCAGGTGACTGAATGCTTGAATCAACGTTCCGCTACATGCTAGATATGATAGCTCCACTTAAAGAGAAAAAGCTAGCATCCTGGTATAACAATCGCACACGCACCTTAAAACAGACCACTCAAAAATTAGAACGTAAATGGCGTCAAACCAAATTGGTAGTATTTCAAACAGCATGGAAAGAGCACATCCATGCTGTAGAAAATCTCTTAGTGCTGCTAGATCAGTCTATCTCTCCACCTTAATTGAAGATAACAAAAATAATCCTAGATTCTTATTTAATACTGTAGCAAAATTAACTAGGAATAAAACCACCACAGAAACATGCACACAATCATTATATAGCAGCAATGATTCCATTAATTTTTTTCATTGGCAAAATTGAAAATATTAGACAAAAAATTCAGACTATTCATTTAAAACCAGACAGTCTTATAACTAACCCTGTAGATAATAATATCAGATCAGTGATTAGAATGTGTTACTCCCCTTTGAGACTCCGAACTAATTTCATTAATTTCTTCATCAAAATCAACTTGTATTCTAGATCCCTTACCTACATGTTTCTTCATGTTTCATAATTCCAGAAGTAATCAAACCCCTTCTTAAAATAAGCAATTATTCGCTTAGCACTGGCTATGTACCTAAATCATTTAAACTAGCAGTTATCAAACCCCTGATTAAAAAATCTGACCTCGACCCCTGTCAATTGTCCAACTATAGGCCAATATCAAATCTCCCCTTTATATCCAAGATCTTAGAAAAGGTTATAGCAAAGCAGCTATGCTCATACCTACATAGGAATAACATTCATGAAATGTATCGGTCAGGATTTAGGTTTCATCATAGCATAGAAATAGCACTGGTTAAAGTGGTAAATGACTTACTGATGGCCTCTGATCAGGGTTGTGTCTCCTTGCTTGTGTTGCTTGACCTTAATGCAGCTTTTGATGCCATTGATCATACTATTATGCCTGGTAGACTAGAAAATGTTGTACATGTAAATGGTTACTTCTCTAAGCATACTGAGGTAAAGTTTGGTGTTTCACAAGGTACTGTTTTAGGCCCGCTACTTTTTTCTTTATATATGCTACCTCTGGGTCAAATTATTTGTAAACATGGAATTAGATTCCACTGTTATGCTGATGACACACAGTTATATGTTTCAGCAAAGCCAGATGACAGACACCAGCTTAATAAAGTTGAAGAATGTATAAAGGACATTAGACACTGGATACTTATTAACTTCCTTTTACTTAATTCTGACATGACTTAATTCCACATGCTGCTAGAAGTAAGCTTTCTGATTACATAGTAACATTGGATGGCCTTTCTGTTTCATCATGTGCAACCGTAAAAGACCTTGGTGTGATCATTGTCTCCAGTCTTTCATTTGACACTCATGTAGATAATATTACTAAGATAGCCTTCTTTCATCTCAGAAATATTGCTAAGATCAGAAATATAATGTCACTACATGATGCAGAAAAAATAGTTCATGGTTTCGTCACCTCTAGGTTGGATTATTGTAATGCCTTATTGTCTGGATGAAAATTTCACATTGATTATAAAATACTACTATTGATCTATAAAGCACTGAATGGTCTTACGCTACAGTACCTGAGTGAACTTTGGTCTTTTATGATCCGCCACGCCTATGATCACGCTTTTGATCAAAAGATGCAAGCTATTTGTTGGTACCTCGATTAGTGAAGGCTACAGCAGGGGGAAGAGCAGGGGGAACAACTTACAAAAGCTGCCTTATGTCCCAGGGTGCCCTCATGTCTGTGTTACCTTCTGGCTCTCCCTTTTAGTTATGTTGTCATAACTAGTCTTGCTGGAGTCCCTTTTTGCACTCACGCAAAGTACATTGTCCTTAACCATTATGGGACAATAAGCATACCTAACAGTCTCTCCCTGTCTCTCCCTTCAGTGCACTCCTGAGATACCAGTGATCCTGACCCCTTCTGCTCTCCAGACCTGCCTGATGCCCTACTTCTGGTTGGAATTCTCATCTACTGGATGTCACGTGCTGCTGCTGAGGATGGCCCCACATGGTGCAGCCTAAAGATCATTGAGATTACTGAGGATGGTACCACTTAAAAACCATAAAGATGGCTTTGGACCTCAATTCATATGAACAGTTATGCTGTTAGACTTCATGTAAAAACTGTAATGAATTTTCCTGGTTACACAATTGCACTATTTGACCATGTAGTATTAGCACATTTAGAGAAGTTTTTTTTTTTTTTTTTTTTTTGTAATCGTACGGTGTTGCCCAGATGAGGATGGGTTCCCTTTTGAGTCTGATTCCTCTCAAGGTTTCTTCCTCATATAATTTCAGGGAGTTTTTCCTTGCCACCATTGCCTCTGACTTGTTCATTAGGGACAAATTCATACATTTAAAATCTATATCCTGAATTGATATATTTCTGTAAAGCTGCTTTGGGATAATCTCCATTGTTAAAAGCCTTATAGAAATAAAACTGAATTGAATTTAATCAGCGAACTGGAGTTCAATTGATGCTGTGTGGGAGTCAGCACTTCCCCCAAGGTACACTCTGGTGGCTCTGGGGACAAAGTATCATAAGCAGACAGCACTGGGACAGGTTTGGTCCATTTTTTGAGCAGATTAACATGATATAGTTGGGTGTTGTGGCACTTATCGGGCTTTTGCAGGCGGTAGATCACCGGGCCCACCCGATCGATGACTTTGTATGGGCCAGGAACTTGCAGGTGGCCGATGGGAGCAGGAGGAGCACTCAGTCGCCGGCCTGGAACTCCCAGTGTTCATCTGGTCAATTGTAGACCTGACACTGTTCAGCCTGTGCATCCTTCATGTGCTGCTGGACAGTGGTCACATGGTTGATCCATTCCTGCATCTCCTGGATGTATTCAATGAGGGTGCAGTATAGTGATGGCTGTTCTCCCAGGCTTCTCTGGCCAACGGTTTGAATGGAGTGAAGCCTGTGGACTCCTGGGGTGTCTCCCAAATGGTGAACTGGATATTGGGCATTAGCAGGTCCCAGTTCCTTCCATCCTCATCCACAACTCATTGCAGCATCCTCTTGAGTGTCTGGTTAAAGTGATTGACCAGGCCAATGGTTTGGGGTAGTACAGCATTGTCTTGAGATGTTTAACCTGCAACAGCTGGCAGAGATCGGATGTTAGTTTAGAGACAATGGGCATAACTTGGTCAGTCAGAAGGTCCTTTGGGGTCCCCACATGGCTGAAGAGGAGCATGAGTTCCCCAGCAATGTTCCGAGAGGTGGCTTTCCAGAGGGGGACAGCCTCAGGGTAATGGGTGGTGTAGTCCATGATGACAAGGATGTATATGAGGCCCCGAACAGATGTTAGGGGGTGACCCTACCAGCTCCATGCCGACGCTCTCAAAGATCATGCCAATGATGGGGAGCAGGATTAGAGGGTTAGGTGTGGACTTTCTGGGTGAGGTGTGCTGGCACTGGAGGCACTGCAGGCAGAGGATTTGCACCTCTGCCTCCATATCTAGCCAGTGAAAACTGTGGGCCAGGTGCATCACTACGTCAATCTTGGAGCGGGGTACCACTAGGAGGTCACAGGCTTGGCCCTGCTACTTGGTGTGGTTATAGAGGAGACCACCTCTGATCAGACAGTAAGACATAGGCAGCACCAGGTCAGGCCTCTGGTTTTCACCCTCTACTTGTAGCACCTGGCTCTTACAGTGTTTTAGGCAGTCATCCTATTTCTGCTTGCACCCAAAGTTTCCTTTGCAGGTGTCCTGGTGGAAGACACAGGAATCAGGGTTAGTGATGGTGTGTGACTCAACCTCTACTCCGGCATTGGTGTTATCCTTTTCATGGGCCAGGTAGGTGGCCCAAAACCAGGGTGAGCCCTGCCGTGGTCATCTCCTCGGGCAGCTGGGTCTGGCTGCCTTGGTTCAAGCAGGTGGGACTGCAGGGAATCCTGGCCAGTTTCTCCCCAGGAGCAGCAGCACTGGAAGCTCTGGCACAAGCCCCACCAGCAATGGCCACTCACCTCACCTTGCCAGCACGGGGACCTCCCTGACATCTCAGTGCACACGTCTTGGTAGCACAGGGTAGGATAGCCAATTGGGCCAATCGAGGACGGCTGGGATGTGTGTGCTGTCTACTTCCATGGTGACGGTGGGAACTTGGGGCTGGATGCGAGTGTGGAGGGCGCAGCCAGGTAACCAGGGTTTGTTGGCCTAGGGAGAAGGTGACGGGGCAGGGGCAGTTGACATAGGCTCATCCAGAGGTGAGGCATAGCGGGACAGCTCTTTGGGGCTCTCCTATCCCCGATCGCCAACGTGGCTAGGGCACACACCAGTGCTCCAGCGCTTTGCATTCCTCGGGTGGAGTTCTCAGGAACGGGTCCATGGCGACCCTCTTGGCAACTTCCATCATGGTGAGCTGCTCTGGTTTTAGCTAGGGCTTGGTGATGAGGAGCAGAGTGTCCATCTGGGCCTGTGGGGTGGCTCCACTTAGGTCCACTTGTGGAACTCTGCCACCATGTCGGAGGGGGAGAGACCACATTGCACCAAGATTTCTTCTTTGAGGGTGTCATAATCGGTGGTTGGGCCTCCCCAAAGATAAATGGGGTGAGAGTCTGGACCCAGTCCCTCATGTGCCACAGTGGGAGAGCAGTGTTTTGGCACTGTCGTCTGTCTCTAGAGGAAGAAGACCGAACCGGATCAAGGCTTAGCATGAGAACAAAACATGCTCACCTCTCTGAGACCCCCAGGCCTCTTCAAGGGTGAAGAGCTGCCGCTGTCATTATTAGCTGCCAGCCGAGCTTTTTTCTGACGCCCCGCCTTTTAGCCATGTAATCCTGTACTTTATGCATTTGCATTATTATTAGAAAATGGTATTTTAGCTGCCAGGTTTACATAGGTGAAGACCCTACACAAGGGGTACACCTCCGCCCTGTGTACACGCAGTTTGAATGTTCTCCCCATGCTTTGGGGGTTTCCTCTGGGTACTCCAGTCTGCTCCCCCAGTCCAAAGACATGCTGTAGGCTAATTGGCATTTCCAAATTGTCTGTAGTGTGTGAATGTGTGTGCACGATTCTGCTGTGAGATGGGTTGGCACCCCGTCCATGGTGTCCCCCGCCTTGTACTCCGAGTCCCTTTTGATAGGCTCCAGGTGACCCTGTGTATGATAAGCGGTATGGAAAATGGATGGATGGATTTCAAGCATAGCAATGTTAAACAGACTGACGAGCTCCATCATCATGATTGTTGTGTTGAGCTGCATTTCAAATTAAACACTCTGACCTTACACACTGGAAAATCCAGAGCACCGGTACACATAACCGACCATTCAGTAGGCTTGAAGGCTACTTGAGAGTTTTCTAAAATTCAAACACTAATTGGAATAGCACAACTGGTTATTGTTAGTACTCGATATCAGTCTAGAATAGTACATAATTATGCATTTTGAGACACAATGCTAGTCTTTGTTTAATTACACTAGTGCAGCATGTCAGGATAGTGAAAAAGTCTAAAATAACATGTCCCCTTTTAATTTAATTGTGGTTTGTCTGCATGTGACACCCAATAACATTTCAAGATATTAGCACCCAAAATCCATATTTGATATTTCCAATATTAATCTGTAAAGTAAATGAATGACACAAAAGAGGAGAATGTGAGCTTCTGTCGTGACTCCATTTGTAAATCAAGCGAAACCTAGTTGCGACCCCTAGTTTGGGAATCCCTGGCCTACACATACCTTTACTTTAAAAGACATACAAGAATTATATGGTTACTTTTTAAATAAGCTTTTATTCAAAGAAGTGCATAGTTTTTTAATTAATCAGATTACTCACTTTTGTATAACAGTCTGATCCACAAGCAAAGAACACTATATTCTAATATGGTGGCATTGTTTCAGCAGGCAGAACCAATTTTATGCCATTGTCATTGTATTTGGCTTCATCTTAAAACACCTGTAATGAAATATCACTGTTCGTTCCTTGCATCACACACACACGCACACACACACACACACACACACACACACACACATACACACACACAGATGAGAGATCTCATCTTGTCTTCTCCTTCTTCTGCTTCCCCCTGAGGCCTGTCCTTCTCTTCAGGTTGGTGTAGAGGAGAGCAAAGTTGATGATGTACGTTGACACACACACCATGCAGAAATCACCCAGCACCAGCACTAGGATAGCCCCTAGATAAATCGAACCAGCTATTGACACCCAAGATGCCATGACCAAGAAATGTGCTACTGTAGTGGACACCATTTGGCCTGCAAAAGTGAAAAGAAATTAGGCTCTGTTCAATTTACCGACCACACCCTGTGGTTTGTTAGAGCATTTAATAATAAGTTGTATAAGGCTTACTGAATGCTAAAATCTACTGGTAGTTTTGGACCCTCTGAAGTTACTGCAGTTATCTTAAAGCGGCACAGATGGCTTAGAAAGCTTGGCTGCATATGGACATAAAGACCCACCTAGTCCTAGCTGCAGAGTGTAAAAGATTATGCCCAACACACTGTTTGGTTGGTTCAGAATGTTGTCCTTTTCGGCGAACAGCTGGACGAGTCCAAATCCACGTCCCCACCTGACAAAAACATACACAGGCTATCAGTTTTGGAGAGTAGCTAGCTACAAGTAGCAAGAACTTTTACAGGAACTAGCTATTTTTCACCAAGTATTGGTGTAGCATGACAAAACTCGCTAGCTAGTTATTTCCAGAATCCATCTGAACTATGATTAGTGGAGTGAACAATCTCTGTATCTGTTGCTCTTAGAGGATTGTTGTTTTATAGTTGAATAATGTTAACTGTTTCAAAGAAAGTGATTTACAAATAGAACAGCAAAATATCCTCCTTATAGCATACCCTGTATAAAGCATGTGCATTTTTATTTTGTGCAATAAAGTAGCTGCACAATAAAATGAACATGCCACTTCAGTGTAGTTAGCTGCTTTTTCAAAAATGTTTAACTTGTATCATAGCTAGCTAGTTTGTCGAAAGGATAGTTTGGCTGTAGGTCAGCAATTTTAAATCATAAGGCACTGCACACTATCTTAAAAATGAAATAAATATATCACAAGAGCAGATGCTTTCAAACTTTTCCCAGGGACCCCTTTAACTGTAAAATAAATTGTACTGTAAAAATAAACCATGGACCCCGTAAGTACACATTTATTTTATAAATTTAATCTAGTTCAATATTAGGTTCATTATTCAAGTGTGTACAATAATATTCTGCCTATTATTGGAGCCATGCATCCCCCCCCAAAAAAATTCCTAATGACAGATCACTAAATATAAAAGGCTTGATAATGGTGGGCCATGATTTCCACCACTGTAACAAAAAAAATCTTTAAAATAAATAAATAAATTGACAGGCTTTCAGAACCAGGTATTAGAGGGTACATACACTACACTGTACATACACTACATATCTTTGGCAGTTATCTGGAAAGCTAACTTACCAAAGGCTAGTAATATTGTGATAATATTATGAAAAATAGATAAAGGAAAACTCAGCAACTATGTTGCCGGATCTGGTGACTTTTTAGACTTCTTTAGTGACCTTATTTATAAAATAATAAATAAACAAATAAATAAATAATCACCTAGTCACCCACTAATCACCATTGTTCCCAATGCCCAATCACTATTGTTCCGAAGGTCCAACCAATAATCACTATTGTTGCCAATGCCCACTCACCAATCACCATTGTTCCCAATGCCCAACCACTAATCACCATTGTTCCCAATGCCCAACCACTAATCACCATGGTTCCCAATGCCCAACCACTAATCACCATGGTTCCCAATGCCCAACCACTAATCACTATTGTTCCCAGTGGCCAATCACTAATCAACATTGTTCCAAATGCCCAACCACTGATAAGCATTCCTCCCAATGCTCACTCACTGATCCTCAACAACCAATCACTGATCACCATTGTCCTCAATGACTAATCACTGATCACAATTGTTCCCAACAACTAATCACTGATCAGCATTGTTTGTCACACCTGCACATTCTGTGTTCCCCTCTTATTCTCTCTCAACTCTTATTGGCTACAATTATATTAATAACAGTAATAACTGAGTTATTCCATTCGTAATAATTTCCTATGTGTATAACACACACAAATAGTTTGTTTGTGGTGCCATGACTTCTTTCTATAAAGGAATATATGAAATAAATAATAATATATTATTTATATTCTGATATAACCCTATTCTATTCTAGTATTCTATTCTAAGTGTCTTCAGAAAATCTTCCTTCTTCGTGATACACGTTTTGATATGCAAATTCGTCAGTGGCGTCAGCTGACGTGTCCTGGCGACTTTTTTTTTGGAACACACTAGTTACTTTCCCCTGAAGTATGCTTGCGCGTGCACAAACTGTTAGACGTGGCATGAGTGGTGTAGTCTGGAGTGTTTTCACTAATTCGCTAAATGCTACACCAGTCTGCTGCTCTGCTTCTGCTGGAATCTTGGAAGCTCAAAATACAAATACTTTTTAAAAGGTTCCTTAAATAAAACACTGAGATATATATATATATTTTTTTTTTACCTGGAGGTGAAAACCTTGGAGCAGCTCACGGATTCAGCGAGGTCGCACATAGCTCGGTAACTGGGGTCGTTTTCTCGGGACAGCTCCACATGAAGAGCATAAACCGACAATATTAAACCCAAGGCACAAAACACAACGCGAACCCATCTTTCCCATTTAGGAACACCGTCAGGTGATTTACCAGAAGACATAGCGGCACTAAGATGCAGGCGTATCTAAAATTAAAAACTATTACAAGACCTTATTCCGAGCTCTTATGTACTACTGTGAATCCTCTCAGGAACATGTCAGTTGAGGAAAAGTAAACTTCTGTGCTACGTGGAAAAATCCGGAGCTCGCTCTGTGATTGGACGTGCGTCGGGGCAGCCGCGTGTTCTGATTGGTCGGTTGGACAGATTTTATGTATTATTAGAATTGTTATTAGATTCCGTTGTTTGGATTTCTATAGCTAATAATTACCTTAGATCCTAACCTCTGGGGTTTGTATACACTCTCAGAAAAAAAAAAAGATTTGTCTGCTTCCTTAAGGGTTCTTTGGCTGCTGAGGGGAACAATAGTAAATCCTCTTTAAAATCAAAGCAAAACACCGTTTGGAAAGCCAGACCCATTCAATATCCAAACCCACTTTAGGGGGGAGAAACGCCACGTGTGAAAGCACTGTTTAGTTATGTGACTATGAACTGAATAAGGACCTACATGAGGAAAATGTAATATGTAATACGTCAAAGCCAAATTTATTTGTAAAGCGCATTTTAACACAATGATTGTTGGCCAAAGTGCTGCACAAAAGCTCAAATAAAAATTTATTGATGTTAAGAGAATAAAGTTTATAACCTAAGCTGATAAAAAAAAAAAAAAAAAAGCTTGGTAAAAGGAAGAAGACTACTATAATGAATGAAAATAATAATCATAATAATAATAATCATTGTTGTTAAAAGACAGATAAAATACAAAGTTACATAAAGTAAAATATTGCAACCCCAAAGTTGGGACAGTATGGAAAACAAAGAGAAAGAGTCATTTGAAAATTCAGTTCATTCGGTACTATACTGAAAACGCATTATTAACACAGTATTTGATGTTTTACTTTGTGAATTTAATTTATTTTCGAAAATATACAAATCTGATAACTGCAACACACTCCAAAAAAGTTGGGACGGTCAACTGTTTACCGCTGTGTAACATCATCTTTTCTTTTAATAACACTTATTAAGCGTTTGGGCACTGAAGACACCAGATAGCAAGCGCAATTTTTTCCCCATTCATCCATTATGCATTTCTTCAGCTGCACAACTGTACGGGGCCTTCGTTGCCTTATTTTGGCTGCAGGACTGCAGGCAGGCCATGCTAGCACCCACACTCTGCTTACGCAACCATGCGCTTGTAATCCGGGCAGAATGTGGTTTGGTGTTGTCCTGCTGGAAAATGCAGGGACGTCCCTGGAAAAGACGATGTCTGGAAGGCAGCATATGTTGCTCCAAAATGTGTACATATCTTTCTGCATTAATGGTGCCCTCACAGATGTGCAGGTTCCCCATGGGCACTGACACACCCCCATACCATGACAGACGCTGGCTTTTGGACCTGATGCTGATAACAGCTTGGATGGTCCTTTTCCTCTTTGACCCGGAGAACACGACGGCTGTTTTGTCCAAAAACTATCTGAAATGTCGACTCGTCGGACCACAAAACACGATTCCACTGTGCTACTGTCCATCTCAGATGAGACCGAGCCCAGAGAAGTCGGCGGCGCTTCTGGACAGTGTTGATGTTTGGCTTCTGCTTTGCACAGTAAAGCCTTAACTTGCATCTGTGGATGCAGCGGCGAATGGTGTTGACTGACAAAGTTTTACCAAAGTATTTCCGAGCCCATGTCAGGATATCCATTACAGACTCATGACGGTTTTTAAGACAGTGACGTCTGAGGGATCGGAGATCGCGTGCATTCAGAAGTGGATTTCGGCCTCACCCTTTACACACCGAGATTTGACCGGATTCCTTTAATCTGTTAATTATATTGTGCACTGTAGAAGGTGAAACGCTCAAAATCCTACCGATTTGTCTTTGGGGAATGTTGTTCCCAAAGTGTTGGATTATTTGCTGACGCATCTGTTGGCAGATTGGCGAGCCTCGACCCATCCTTGCTCTTGAAGGACTAGGCCTTTTTTGGAGGTTCCTTATATACTATGATTAGATGATTGCCTCACCTGTTTCACATCACCTTCTTATTTCAACTTGTCACATCGCTATTAGTCCTAAATTGCCCCTGACCCAACTTTTTTGGAACGTTTTGCATGCATCAATTTCAAAATAAACGTTTATCTTCAAAAAACAAACAAACAAAAAAAAACTATGCAGTTGATTTGGTAAAACATCAAATACCTTGTCTTTATACGATTTTTGTTTAAATACAAGTCAAAGTACATTTACAAATCACTCCTCTTTGTTTTTATTAGCATTTTCCATACTGTCCCAACTTTTTCGGAATTGGGGTTGTAAATAAATGAAAAATACAAAATATGCACACCACCGAATCACCATACAACACACCTCTCTTGCTTTCATAGATCAAAGCAAAAAATATGGGTTTTTAAAGTGCTGAGATTTGGGGATTTGAGATTTTCCACAGCTGTGGGGCTGCAACTGTAAAAACAAAAAAAAAAAAAAAAAAACACTGAAAAATCACAATTACTCTTTGATCTTAACTGGGATCAAGGGACCTTCAGAAGAGCTTGATTGGCTAGTTTTGAACCAATTGGAGGCATGAGAGGGATGACTGACTGATCCCTAAGTAAAGGAATTACAGAGGTAAGACAGGATGAAATGAAGGCATGGATGGACAATCTCCAGTCCTTAAATGTGAGAAAAGATTTCAATATGTGAATTGTTCTAAGTTGAAAAAAAAAAAAAAAAAAAAACTTGCACAGAATTAGTCTGTTTGTCAAAATTTAAGTTGGAATCATATTTTTTATATGGTTATTTATATTTGCAGATGTGGGCCCAAGTTGTTCCTAGGTTGTTTAAAGGACCTAGAGAGTCCAAACACAATAAGTTCTGTCTTGCTCTCATTTAGCAGAAGGATGTTCATTGCATACCAACTTTTAATATCCCTCAGGCAAGCATGGAGAGGGATCACAGAGTCATTATCACCAGGTTTTAGTGGGAAGTACAACTGCGTATCACCATATAGAAATGATAAATAATATTGTGTTTCCAAAATCAAGGGGTTTTAGATGCCAAAAATCAGACTTTATTGAAAACGCAACAAAGCCAAGACATCTGCAGATCATCTGATCGACATAGTCGTGGCTCATGCTTTTTATACGGTTTTAAAACTGTGATTTCTAAAACCTTTTATGCAATTCTAAAACTGTGATCTCATTAGGTGGGGTTTTCCCCATTTTTCTTTTTCTGACCGCTCACCACTATAATTTTATCATCCCTTTTGCCTTTTCTTTAATTGTAGCGTGAACTCAGTCAGCTTACTTTTTAAAAAAAAATCATTTATTACAACATAATCATATGCTTTGAATGCTGATTTAATATTAAATCACACTCTCAATCATATGCTCTAGTTCATTTAAAGTTCACTCTATTTCTATTGTCATGACTCATCATTAACACTTTCTTCATGATTGAAGTTCATTTTAAAGTCATTCTTATGGCCTTCGATGGATTAAAACATTTCTTATCACACCTTGATTATTTCAAACTTTTGATCGGACCTGATGGATTACTTAATAATCATACTCAAATCAGACTGTGATCATGGAAAATATTCTATAGACGTGACTTAATGGAAGCACATATATAGAGAATAAAGTCGGCCCTAGCATAGAGCCTAGTGGTACCCCACAGGCAATGGGTGCTGTGGAGGAGGAGAAATTTCCTGTCCTGACTGAAAAGGTACAATCTTCCAGATATGAGGAAAACCACTGTAGAGTAGTATCCTTACTGTAATGCCAACCCCATGACTGAGATGTTTCAGGAGAATGAAATGATCTGTGTCAAATGCAGCACTCAAGTCCAGCAAAACTAGAACAGCTGAGTTCCCTAAGTCCACAAACTGTAGCAAGTCATTGGTTACTTTAAGGAGGGCCGACTCCGTACTATGATGTGACTGAAACATCTCTAAAATATGATTGTTCACTAAGTAAGAAGAAAGCTGGAAAAACACAGGATTTGCTGAAAAACACAAAAGTATTCAAATCTGAAGGATCAAGGTTTGGCTTTTTGATTAGCGGGTGGACTACTGCTTAAAGCAAGATGGCACAGTTCCACTAGCTAAACTGCTGTTTACAATGGACAAAAGTCTAGGAAAAACAGTGCCTAACACAGTTTTGAGAAAGTAAATAAATATGCATTAGCTCATTTGCCAACGTTGGTAAGACCTGTCACAGTTCACCAGCATTAAATCTGTAGATGTAAATTTAATAACACATAACATTTCAGTTTCATGAATTTCTCTTACTGCTCAACCCTAGCTTCTATTTTAAAAAAAAATAGAAACAATCGCAGAAATTCGAATGGTTTCCACTACAAATACCATTACAAACCATTAGCTCTTAACCATTAAAACGTATGTTAAGGACGTTAAGGACGTAGGTCCTTAATGGTATCCACTAGACAAAACATGCCACCAATAGAAGGCAACAAATCACCAGTAGAGACCCACAGGGACCATTACAGTTTCCATTAAAACCAATACAATTTCCATTATAACCATTAAAACCATTACAAATTCTATGAGGGTTTCTATTGTTATTTCTTTTTTCAGCAGGGACATGTTAAAAATGTATTGTTATAGTTTTCAAATACAGGAGCTTACTACAGTATTCAATTGTGTCTCAATACTGCGACAATATATGCTACAATTACAATAGCTATCGTACTGTTTTGAATTGCTATGTAGTGCTGCAATGTATATGTGTGTGTGTGTGTGTGTGTGTGTGTGTGCGTGCGCGCGCGCGCAGCCTTTGATCCCAGTGTGTTTACAGTGCACTTTCACTAGACGAGTGGGAGGTGCCCTGTCTCACTTTAGGTTGAGTAGGCAATGTAAACAGTGGAACAGGTCCGATTTGTCAGTATGGTGAGGACCTTAAATAACCACAGCTTCACCACGACGTGTTTAAAATGTGCTCGCGACCCCAGGACATCTATCATATAGTATGTATAAAAAGAGGTTTGGCTTCTTGAAAGTGTTTACTCATTTCAGGTCGGCACCGCCCAAACAATGGTTCCATTCAATAGCTAAAAGATCCCGCCTCTTATCTATATCTCAGAGCTGATTGGCCGGTCCTTGCACATGTTCCATACTATTGGACAAGCGCGCTGTCACTCACACGCAACACGGAAGACTAGAAGGAAGTAAAAAAGGTTTGCGATAGACAGCCCAGAGAAGAGCAGCCATGCTTTGACAGAAACGTTCACAGGATCATCGCTATCCTGATAATTATAAGGTAAAACGTGTTTGTTGATTTATCAGTCTTTATTGACACGCGATGGTTGTTGTTATTATTATTATTTTAGCACGAATTAAAAGATAACACAGACTGATTATGCAGTGGGACATCACGCCCCTGTGATAAAGAGAACAGTGCTCGTTTTACCTCATCTTATAAATCCTGTAAATACTATAGCGTGTTTTTTTTTTTTTTTTCCTTCAGCATCACTGCGGTTTTCCCATAATGTTGTTACTTAGCTTCATTAAATAATGACCATAATGATAATCATAATTATAATTTAATCTATAAGTTAGTTTTGGAATGAAATCGACAAAGGCTTAAAAGTTTAAATAATTATTTTTTCCTTCTTATTAGTTTTCTGACTATGAATTGACTAAGGATCTAAGGAAAATGTGATGTATTATAAATATATGTATATACGTATTAGCATTAGCTAATACCCTTGTTGAATAGATCATGTCCATGGTTCACTGCATACTGTGTTCACAGGTCATGCTCATACAAGTCACGGAAGTAGATTATATAAACAGCAGCTGTCTCATCCATAGGTTGTTTTTTTTGTTGTTGTTGTTGTTGTTGTTGTTATTGTATAACTGAACATGGTTACCCAATAACACACAGGTGTCCAAGCAATAACGGTAGCCTTGGTCGCATTCTGTGTACAGTGTGTGATACATCAGTAACACAGTATTTGTTGTAAATGGCAGGCCATGTCCACAGGCGTTACATTTTTTTTGTGTGTGTTTCCTGCATTTAAAAAGGTCCAGGATGTCATCCAGTGAAGTTGAGAAATCAAAAGATTCTGTATCCAACAGTAAGAGGGAGAGTAACAGTGACAAGAATCAGCAGACACCTGAGGGGGAACATCACTCCCAGCCTGTCAACGATGTGTCGACCAATGCAGATGCAAGCACTGTGGCTGCGAAGAACCTGGCACTTCTTAAAGCCCATTCCTTAGATGTGAAGTTTGAGGTCGGTGAAGAGTATGACATCATCGAGACCATCGGCACAGGTGCCTATGGCGTCGTATCGTCTGCCAGGAGGCGGGACAATGGTAGGAACCCCAAAATGTTGTTTGAAATAATGTTATAATGTTAAGGGAAAAAATAATTAAATACAATTCTTATATCTCCCTGTGCTTCAGGGGTTTCCTCTAGGTACTCTGGTTTCCTCCCCCAATCCAGAGGCATGGGCTGTAGGCTGATTGGCATCTCTAAATTGTCCGTAGTGTGTGAATGGGTGTGTAAGTGTGTGTGCACGATTGCACCCTGAGATGGGTTGGCACGCCTTCCTGGGTGTCCCTTGCCTTGTGGCATGAGTCCACCGGGATCGGCTCCAGTCTCTTCCGCGACCCTGTGTAGGATAAGGCGGTACAGAAAATGGATGAATGGATGGTCAATTCAGTTGACTGCTTCAGTGTTTTTAGATCTTTTTGTCAGATGTTACTAACTGTTACTGAAGTATAATCACAAGCATTTCATAAGTGTCAATGGCTTTTATTGACAATTACATGAAGTTTATACAAAGAGTCAGTATTTGCAGTGTTGACCCTTCTTTTTCAAGACCTCTGCAATTCGCCCTGGCATGCTGTCAATCAACTTCTGGGCCACATCCTGACTGATGGCAGCCCATTCTTGCATAATCAATGCTTGGAGTTTGTCAGAGTTTGTGGGTTTTTGTTTGTCCACCTGCCTCTTGAGGATTGACCACAAATTCTCAATGGGATTAAGGTCTGGGGAGTTTCCTGGCCATGGACCCAAAATGTCGATGTTTTGTTCCCCGAGCCACTTCGTTATCACTTTTGCCTTGTGGCAAGATGCCCCATCATGCTGGAAAAGGCATTGTTCGTCACCAAACTGTTCTTGGATGGTTGGGAGAAGTTGCTCTCTGAGGATGTTTTTGTACCATTCTTTATTCATGGCTGTGTTCTTAGGCAAAATTGTGAATGAGCCCACTCCCTTGGCTGAGAAGCAACCCCACACATGAGTGGTCTCAGGATGCTTTACTGTTGGCATGACACAGGACTGATGGTAGCACTCACCTTTTCTTCTCCGGACAAGCTTTTTTCCAGATGCCCCAAACAATCGGAAAGGGGATTCATCAGAGAAAATGACATTACCCCAGTCCTCAGCAGTCCAATCCCTGTACTTTTTGCAGAATAGCAGTCTGTCCCTGATGTTTTTCCTGGAGAGAAGTGGCTTCTTTGCTGCCCTTCTTGACACCGGGCCATCCTCCAAAAGTCTTCGCCTTACTGTGCATGCAGACGCACTCACACCTGCCTGCTGCCATTCCTGAGCAAGCTCTGTACTGGTGGTGCCCCGATCCCGCAGCTGAATCAACTTTAGGAGACGGTCTTGGCGCTTGCTGGACTTTCTTGGGCGCCCTGAAGCCTTCTTCACAACAGTTGAACCTCTCTCCTTGAAGGTCTTGATGATCTGATAAATGGTTGATTTAGGTGGTTAGATCTTACTAGCAGCAATATCCTTGCCTGCGAATCCCTTTTTGTGCAAAGCAATGATGGCTGCACGTGTTTTCTTGCAGGTAACCATAGTTAACAGAGGAAGAACAATCATTTCAAGCACCACCCTCCTTTTAAAGCTTCCAGTCTGGTATTCTAACTCAATCAGCATGACAGAGTGATCTCCAGCCTTGTCCTCGTTAACACTCTCACCTGTGTTAACGAGAGAATCACTGACATGATGTCAGCTGGTCCTTTTGTGGAATGGCTGAAATGCAGTGGACATGTTTTTTGGGGATTAAGTTCATTTTCATGGCAAAGAGGGACTTTGAAATTAATTGCAATTCATCTGATCACTCTTCATAACATTCTGGAGTATATGCAAATTGCCATCATAAAAACTGAGGCAGCAGACTTTGTAAAAATTCATATTTGTGTCATTCTCAAAACTTTTGGCCACAGCTGTACATATATGTGGTAATGTGAAACTAAGTCACTGAAGAATTTATGGGCTGCTAATAAAGTAGACCTTGTAAAAAACCACAGATTGTGATGTCAAGCTAAGACATTTTATTTTATTTTTTATGCAGGGCAACAGGTGGCAATAAAGAAGATCCCAAATGCCTTTGAAGTTGTGACAAATGCCAAACGCACACTTCGAGAGCTCAAGATCCTGAAACACTTTAAACATGACAACATTATTGCAATTAAGGACATCCTACAGCCTGCGGTGCCTCCTTCAGCCTTCAAATCGGTGTAAGTGTGAGCAGTGTCACATGCAAGTTGTAGAAAATCATTTGCATATAAAATGTGCACTTTCTTTGATTGTTTCTGCCTTTTATTTTTTAATCTTTGTCTCCTCTTTGTAGGTATGTAGTCCTTGACTTAATGGAGAGTGACCTGCATCAGATCATCCACTCAAGACAACCTCTGTCCGCTGAGCACACGCGCTACTTCCTGTACCAGCTGTTGCGTGGTCTGAAGTACATCCACTCAGCCAATGTAATCCACCGCGACCTGAAGCCGTCCAACCTGCTGGTGAACGAGAACTGTGAGCTAAAGATTGGGGATTTTGGCATGGCCCGGGGTTTGAGTGCTGCCCATGCTGAGGAGTCACGCTCCTTCATGACAGAGTACGTGGCCACACGTTGGTACCGTGCACCCGAGCTCATGCTCTCACTTCACCACTACAGCCTTGCCATTGATCTCTGGTCAGTGGGCTGCATCTTCGCTGAGATGCTGGGTCGAAAGCAGCTCTTCCCAGGCAAGCACTATGTCCACCAGTTGCAGCTGATTCTGTCTGTCTTGGGTACACCACCTGAGAGTGTGGTGGGTGCTATTGGAGCCGAAAGGGTGCGCTCTTACGTCCAGAGCTTGCCTTCCAGGGCACCCGTGCCCCTCACCAAACTGTACCCACAGGCTGAACCTGTTGCACTGGACCTTCTGAATGCCATGCTGCGCTTTGACCCTCGCGAACGGATTAGTGTGTGCCAGGCACTAGAGCACCCTTACCTTGCCAAGTACCACGACCCAGATGATGAGCCTGTGTGTGTTCCTGCCTTCGATTTTGAGTTTGACCGACAGCCCATGGGGCGAGAGCAGATCAAGGAGGCCATACTTGCTGAAATACAGGACTTCCACCAAAAGAAACAAGGTAGCAGGAAGATCCAGTTCAAGCCACTCCAGAGATTGGGACAAGTGGCAGGGAGCACAGGTAGTCATGCCTATCCAATGGTGCCCAGTACTCAAAACCAGCCGAATGTGACACACCCTCAGCAGCAGAAAGCAAGTCAAAATTTGGTCATAACACAGAGCTCAGTCAGCTTGGTTCCTTCATTAAATAAGCAAGCTCCTCCACCTGATTTTACCCATCTTGCCAATTATTTGACACCATTCACAAGAAGCTGTCAGGATGTGGACATGCCCAGTGCAAATTCAGATGGACAACCAGAGACCATAGACCTTACCACTCCGACATCCAGCCAAGGCACACCACCTTGTGGACCAACTGGAGACTGCACCAAGAGGGAGGCTTCTGCAGATCAAGCTCCTGCTGTGCAGACAATTCGGAGTCAGGCACTCCACCAGCCATCAGCTTCTACAGCACCTCCATCCAGTCTTACAAAATCTGGGGCCTCCCTTTCTCTATCTCAGACGCAAGCACAATCTCTCTCTCAGTCACTCTCTCGTTCACTTGGAAAAGGGGGGAAAGGAACTTCTGGGGAAATCACTAGAAAAGAAGGAGCAATATCAGATGATACCAAAGCAGCACTCAAAGCAGCGTTGCTCAAGTCAGCACTAAGGCAAAAGGCACGAGGTATGTGTAACCATACATAAATAATTTTACCTGTGTTCCTGAGGGGGAACTCTGACATTTTATGTGCTTTTTTTTGTGTGTGCCTGCTTTTTTCCCTTTTGCCATTCAAATTGACTCCAGAAACAAAAAATAAAAATACAAACTGAATTACATAGAACATGACGTAGAAATATGGGATGACCTTTAGGCACAAGCTTGACACAGCAGTACCATATTTGGCTAAAAAGGAGGAATTGTTAGTATTCTAGAAACAAAGAAAAATACTTCAAATTTCAAATACCTAAACCGAAGCAGAAATCATAAGTGAAGAACTGTACCGAAATTACGCACATCAGTATTTAGACCCCAAAACTATCTGCTCAAAGTTTGACCAAAACAGAAACATGTCTCAGTTCTATTTAGTTCTTTTTTTCTTATGCAGTTTTTCTTTATCGTTGATCTTCCCCCCCCCCCCCCCCCCCCCCCCGTAATTTTGTCTCCTTCATCATTATTATAAGAATCTGCACACATCGGTAATAATCTGGTCCGCCCCAAATAAAAACACATTAAGCAAATCTACATACCTTTTCTCGTATATCTAGGATATAAGGATACAGCGCCGTTAAACTGATCTCTAAAATGCTTGTTGTATTCAATTTTATTAAATAATGAAAACTTATATTAATTAATTATAAAAATATATATATATATTTAGATGATTTACATAGTACTGTTTGCTTTTACTCTTCTAAAACTGCATTCTGTCATCATTTATAATCACACCATCCGTCATCCAGACGAGGATGGGTTCCTTTTTCAGTCTGGTTCTTCTCAAGTTTATTCCTCATGTCATCTCGGGGATTTTTTCCTCATCCGTTTTGCCTCTGGCTTGCTCATTAGGGATGTAAATTTTTATCCAGGTACTTTGACAATGTTTAATGTTAAAAGCGCTATACAAATAAAACTGAATTGTACTTGATTATACGGTTTAATGACATAAATAATATTTTTTCCCCCCTTTGATATCCAGATGGAAGTGCTGCAGCCCTGGGTATAGACTTGGGCAGCGGGACTGGGAGCTCGTCTTCCTCGGTTTCGTCCTCTGGCCCAGAACACAGGAGACCTGTTACAGCACAAGAGAGACAGCGGGAGAGAGAAGAGAAACGAAGGAAAAGACAGGAACGAGCAATGGAGCGAAAGAAAAAGCTGAGAGAAAAGGAGAAAAAGGAAGGCAAATCGGGCAAGTCCTTGGGTGGTGTCATGCTTAGTGACAATGACAAGAAGCTGCTGGAACGGTGGGGACGAATGATGGACAAATCACAGGTCACAGACAATAACCCTACTAAGTCCAATAACAATAAGACAGGTTCTTGCCAGATGGAGGCAACCATGGGAAAAGGCCTGATAAAGATGTTATCAGACGCTGTGGAATCAGTGCCAGACAAACAACCAAGTGGGTTGCAGGCGTTCAAACCACCCCAACAAATAGTGCCTCAGATTGGCCAGTGTGTGGCAGCCGGAATGTTTCATCCACATTCCACTTTCAATTCCTTGCCAGTCCCCCTAGGCTCCACTCAAAATGGGGACATTGGGATGGTGGCAGTTAGTGGAGGTGGAGGTGTTGGGGGTGGGGCTTTGGCCATAGTTGGAGGTGGGACACTTGGTGTGGTTGCAGCCCCATGTAGCCTTGCCAAAAGTGACGCATTACAACCCCAACCTCCAGCTCCGTTCCAGGGGTGTGGGACAGTAATAACCACAGTAGGGAACTGGACAGGGAACCAGGCCAATGAAGGAACAGCACAGCAGCAGCAAGCACAAATCCCACACCAGTCTCAGCAGATCCAGCTGTCTCCTCCACAGCTGAGCCATGTGAGCTTACCCCAGCAGTCAGTTCTGCTCACTCAAACCCAGTCTCTTCCACACCCCCAGCAAACTCAAACTCTTCCTAGCGTTGAAATGCCAATCACTAACCCTCCCGTCAAACTCTTCTCATCAGACTCCTTCATCAACAAACCTCTACCACAAACCTCTACCACTCTAATGACTCCCAATGGGACGACAAGAGTTGGAATTCAGGACACCAGCAGGTCTCTCCCTAACCAGGACTCAGTAGGTACTTCTGAGTCCCTTGAGAGGTTCTGTTCTGCCCTTGGTAAGCAGCAAAATGGTACTCCTTCACACGAACCTTCTCATGGAGCACCTGGATCATCTGCCCAAACTTGCCTCACAGACACAGGGCTACCAGGGAGCTGCAGAGCACCAGACATCCATACAGTCACACTACAGCTGTCTAAGTCACAGGTATGTTGTGAATAAGCAGTCTAAATGGGAGTGATTTTGAATGTTTTGGCATAATGGTATTATTAGATTCTGTCATGTTTGTACAACTGTGAGGATATTTTCTTGCTCTGAGTAAGAGCATCTGCTAAATATGGTAAATATATAATGCTGAAGGTTTTCTGAATTGTTAAGTTCCCCTTGCTCATGTTTTTGCCAGGTTGATGATATTTTGCCCCCAGTTTTTTCTGTGACCCCCAAGGGCAGTGGGGCTGGATATGGCGTCGGCTTTGATCTTGACGATCTCCTCACTCAGTCATTCACTGACCTCCAGCACTCAGACCTCAGGGAAAGGTCAGTCAAGCCTAATTTAAAATGCAAATGTATTCATATGGGACTAATGTAATTACAGTTGTTCCTTTTATTTAAATGGTGCCCATGAGCTTACCAAGTGATTCAAATGTGTTCTATCCTTTCATGACAGTCACAACGACTCTGCACCCCTCTCTGCATCCTTGCTCTCAGATTGGCTGGAAGTACACCGCATGACCCCAGCCGACTTGGAATCACTTCAGCAGGAGCTTCAGCTTGGATCTCCCATGATTCTTTCTGACAACTCCAACCTCCCTTAGACTAGATTCTAGCCTTCATTCCTCCCCAATTTCCATCACAGCAATATAGCACCTTAATTTATTCTACCCGAGATCATGTACTATACATCCAGCCAAGTGCCAACTTCACTACAAACGTGATCTGAACTTTAACGATAAGTTCATTTGTATAGGTTGTAACTTTTTTTTTTTTTTTTAATGACTTCACAAGTTTGGCATGTTGTAGATTCTCTAATACACCTGTTCAGATCAGTGTACGTTTTTCAAACAATCGTTTCCTCTATCTGTATACATTGTCAAGTTTTACTCCTAAGAATTCTAGCACATGGCTAAAACTGCTACCATTCTTGACCCAAAATGGAGGCCTGGTTAGCATTGTGGTGCTAATTTGGTGCTAAAACAAAACATTTCAGTTGAAGAATTTGATCTTAATATGCTAAGAAAAGATACAAACTGGGTCCCAGGCAATACGTTGATCTCAATTTTCTATCGTAACAACCTTGATATTGAAACTGAAAGTCTGATCCCTGAAACACTGAGACAGATTTGCCCTTTGGCAGCTAAGAGTAACTGCAGCAAAGCATACAAGCACTATAAAATATCTATAACTGGTGTTCCTTGGGTGCACTCAAACTACAACAAAGGTACAGTGAGCAGAACATAGACTGAAAAAGATCAACCATTGCCTTGGAACCATGTTCATTGTAAATGCGTACACCACCAAGCACACTTCAAACTGGTGGCAGATGACACCCGAGTGTAGTGTTAAGAGCATCCTAGGTAGTTACCAAGCAGATTTGGTTGGGCATTTCATGAATATGTTTTTGATATTAGTGTTCAGATAAAAGATTTTGCACCAGCATGAGAAATAAGGTTTATTTGCAATAAAGGAACAAAAATGATGAGTCAACATTAGAGTTGGTTTCACTGCAAATAACGAATGAGTAATGCAGTTGATAAACATGAATATGCCACAAATATGTAGGTTCACCCACAATATACACTATATACACACACACACACAATACATGATTCTTTATTTAAGACAATCAGGTACGAAGTTAAAAAGGCAAGATAAGTAAAAAAAAAAAAAAAAAACATCAATAAATACTTGATCGCACTATCCCACAGTTAAAACCTAAGTACTATCCTCAATTTAATGTCAGATCTTGCAATTTACAGACATTTCATAAAATAGCCTGCTTAGAGCTTGTGTGCAAACTGCAGATCACTTCTGACTAAACTGTTACCTTTCCAAAATCGGACTAGTTATGCACATTCCACTGAGTAGCCACTGACTGCAAAGGCAAGTAGAACATTGTATTCAACATACAGTATATAAACAATAATCACAGTCTGCATTACCTCTTTCTAATGTCACCTGAGGTTTGTGAATTTATCCGTTTCTTGGCATTAGATAAGTTGAGATTATCTCAGTAGCTGTGCTATAGCTAGTGCGATTACAGTTCTGGCGAGTATGATGAGCAAGCCGGTCCAGTTGTGATCCGCTGCACTACGCAGCTGTAGTCCCTGAATGTTGCTCTGAATAAAGTGGGAAAAGGCTGACACTCTGGCATAGACACCCGGCCGGTTGGGCTGGGCGCAGCCCAGGCCGAAGCTCACGATGCCAACCTGTAGCCAGAAGCCACTAGATGTTTGGCACACCAGCGGTCCTCCAGAATCCCCCTAAGGAGAAGTTGGATATTTTTTTATTTATTTAGAAAGCTCTATAATGAGAACAATGAGGAGCGTATAATACCCATATTAAAATCTTTCTACAGATCCCAGTATGTCCATCAGAATATGTTGAGCAAAATCTGCAAATACATGTGGCTGATAAAATGCGTAGAGCATAAGGGTAAACATGTAGAGCATATGTTGTAAATAATAAATGCAAAATGAAGTATATGTAGTTTTGCTCTGTTTGGTTCCTGACTTTTCGGGGACACACACACACACACACACACACACACACACACACGGGGACACGCGCACACATGCACACGCACTTACCTGGCAGGAATCTTTGCCCCCCTGTTGAAAGCCGGCACAGAGCATGTCATAGCGAATGTTAACCTGCTCTGTGGCTTGGATCTGGAACATCTCCTGGCAGGCGGATTGATCGATGATTGGCACCTGCACCTGCTGCAGAGTTCCCACCCCCTGCAAAGAGACTACACCCAGAGACAGAAGATGGGAAAATGTTACACTAAACCTTATATTCTTACCCCATTTCCTGTTTTGCATTCTCTAACAATATCCTACAACTGTCAGAGGAACACCGTGATAACTTCCAACAAAATTAGAGCGTTATTACAGTCTTCAAGCCTCCATTTACTTCCTGTTTTGTAGTGTAATGAAAACTTAGTAATCTGTAGTTCTTTATCCAAAAACCCTGCCCAAGTTGCAGATTTACTTTCACAGGCCTCTTTTTTGTCAACAAGCCTCAGCTCTATGTAACTCAAGTCCTAAATGCCCCAGTGGCATATGCATGAAAGTCTTACCCGTTCATGGCTACAATTACTCATAATAATACTACAGCAAATATGCACCCAATCTCACTCAGGCTGTTTTTAATCTACAGTGGGTATAGAAAAGAATCACCCCCCCCCCCCCCCCTTTAAAATAATCACATTTTGTTGCTTTTCAGCCTGAAATGAAGACGGACACAGTTTTTGTTTTATCCAGCTGTATTTACTCAGTGCAACTTATAACATCCAAGCGAAAGATATAACACCAACATGTCAGAAAAAAAATATATATAAACAGAATCACTGAGTTGGAAAAAGGATCACCCCCTTGCTTTAATTTTGCCTTCAACCACTGTGTGGTCAGTTTTGCTGTGTGCTTTGGGTCATTGTCATGTTGGAAGGTAAACCTTCTTCCCATTGACCACTTTCTGGCAGAGGGCAGCAGATTTTCCTCAGGAATTTGACGGTATTTTGCCCCATCCATTTTTCCTTCTATCCTGACAAGTGCTCCAGTCCCTGCTGCAGAGAAACACCCCCATAACAGGATATTATCACCTCCATGCTTTACTGTAGGAATGGTGTTATTTGGATGGTGAGCTGTATTGGATTTCCACCAGACATATCGTTTGGTGTTGAGGCCAAATAATTCAATTTTAGTCTCATCTGACCAGAACACCTTTTTCCATGTGGCCTCAGAATCTTCAAGGTGCGTTTTGGCAAAGCTCAGTTGTGGGTGGCTTTTTTCTTGCAACCCTCCCATACAAGCCACATTTGTGGAGAATTTGTGATATTGTTGTCACATTCACACAATGACCACTCTTTGTCATAAATTCCTGCAACTGCTTCAGAGTTGCTGTAGGCCTCTTGGTAGCCTCTCTGATCAGTTTCCTCCTGGCTCTTTCATCCAGTTTGGAGCAACGTCCTGATCCAGGGAGGGTCTGTGTTGTACCAAATACCTTCCACTTCTTAATAATAGACTTCACTGTGCTTCTAAGCATTGATAAAGCCTTTGAATTTTTTTTGTATCCATCTCCTGACTTGTGCCTGTCCACAACTTTATCCCAGAGATCTTTTGACAGTCCCTTGCCACCCATAGTTGATTGTTTGCTTCAGCTGCATTACAAAATGCTCCAGGAAAGCTCTTTTCATGCTGAGCTAATCAAAATGACCACAGCTGATCACAGTTGAATGTCAAATGGCTTTGTGTGCCATTGAGAAGGTGATTAGCTACACCTTATTGAGTTTACAAGTCATTTTTAGGAGGGGGGTGATCCTTTTTCCAACTCAGTGATTGTTTTTTTTTTTTCCCCATTTCTGACATGTTGGTGTTATATCTTTCACTTGGATGTTATAAGTCGCACTGAGTAAATACAGCTGGATAAAACAAAAACTGTGTCCGTCTTCATTTCAGGCTGAAAAGCAACAAAATGTGATTATTTTAAAGGGGGGTGATTCTTTTCTATACCCACTGTACATTTTCCTTCTTAACACTGACCTCTGTGTCTGGCATCCCTACACACACTCACTTCCATCTCTAATGTCTCCCCAGCCTGTGATGGTGCACTGCGTTCCACCAGGAAATGAAACATCTGCATCTGGCAGGCATACGGGTTGGATGTGATCAGACCACTTGACTGGGCTAGACAACTCCACTAAAGCTATGTCCTGGCCCAGCTGTGGGTCCGTGTAGCCATATGGCACCACCACACGGTTAATGTAATGAATCGTCTCGAATGGGTTCCAGCCATTCAGCTGCAAACGGCCTGCATAGATCATGTACTTGGACGTGTCAGAAGGGCTGGAAATAACGCAAAAGACAAACATAGATATGCTGAACATGCAAAATTAGCGAACATGACAATACAGAATACAGAATAACTAACTTATCTAACAAATTGCTAGTGGAAAACACTAGCGGTAAGTTATTATTAATCATCTAGCATGATCACCTTTGTATACTAGCAAGAGGGAAAGGTTCCTATGCATGCTTTCTATACATTCAGAAGGGGAAAAAATGTAAACAATGAATAGATTTTTAAAAATTTTTTTTTTAAATTGTGAATTCTGCTGCATAGAAACATATCAATAATAATAATAATAATAATAATAATAATAATAACAATAAAAATCAAAACTCACTTTGGGAAACAGTGAGCTGCAGACAGAACCCAGTTCTCAGCGATGATTGTTCCTCCACATACATGTCCTGTGGAGCTCTAAAAATAAATGGTTTATTGATAGTTTAAAGTGATGCAACCAATTTATTTAAGAACACTTCTCTAAAACAGATGCTGTGAGAAAGTGTCCCTAAAAAACAGGAGCTAAACATTTCAATGTGGTCCACAATACACTACATGGCCAGAAGGTATGTGGACACCTGATCACACCTTTTAACCATTTTGGGTATATACACTGTATAGCCAAAATTATGTGGACACCTGACCGTCACACTCACATGTGCCTATTCCAAAACCATGGGCATTAACATTTGATGGTATAATAACCTCCATTCTTCTGGGAAGGCTTTCTGCAAGATTTTGGCACGTGTATGTGGGAACATGTAGCCATTCAGTCATAAGAGCACTTGTGAGGTCAGGCACTGATGTCAGATGAGAAGGCCTGGCTCGCAATCAATGTTCCAATTTATCCCATAGGTGTTCATTTGGGTTGTCAGGGCTGTGTGCAGGCCACTGGGAGTTCAAACACACCAAACTCGTCAAACCATGTTTTTATGGACCTCACTCTCATGCTGAAACAGGAATGAGCCTTCCCAATAGAAAAGTGTCTAAAATGTCTTTGTATGCTATAGCAAGATATAACATTACTCTTAATTGGAACTAAGGAGACCAAACCCTGAAAAACAGCCTCAGACCATTATTCCTCCGCCTCCTTTACTGCTGGCATTATGCATTCCGGTAGGTAGTGTTCTACTTGTACCCCCCCAAACCCAGATTTGTCCGTCAGACTGCCAGATAGTGAAGCATGATTCATCATCCCAGAGAATATGTTTCCACTGCTCCACTGAGTCCAGTGACTGTGTTCTTTACACCACTCCACACTATGGCATTATTCTAGTGATCTTTGGCTTGTGAGCAGCTACTCAGCCATGGAAACCCATTTCATGAAGCTCCCGACACAATTCTTTTGCTGATGTTGCTTTCAGAGTCAGTTTGGAACTCTGTAATGAGTGATGCAACAGAGAACAGGTGATTTTTATGCACTACACAGCACTCAGCAGCCCTGCTCTGCCAGTATGCATGGTCTACCACTTCCTGGTTGAGCTGCTGTTGCTCCTAGATGCTTCCGTTTCACAATACTAGCATTTACATCTGACTGGGGCAGATCTAGCAGGGCAGAAATTTCATAAACTGACTTGTGGCAAAGGTGGGATCCTATGACAAGGCCACATTTGAAGTCACTAAGTTCTTCAGTACAACCCATTCTACTGCCTATGTTTGTCTATGGAGATTGCATATCTATGTGCTGGATATTATGCACACAGCCTCAGATTCCTGTTCTTGGCTGACAGGAGCGGAACCCAATGTCGTCTTCTGCTGGTGTAGCCCATCTACCTCAAGGTTCGATATGTTGTGCGTTTTGAGATGCTTTTTTCCCCCCCGCGGTTATAAAGAGTGTATATTTGAGTTACTATATCCTTCCTTTCAGCAAAACTGACCATTTTCCTCTGACTTCTCTTCTCCACTTGCGTTTCCACCCACAGAACTGTCATTCACTCAGTGCTTTTTGTTCAATTAATGTTCACATCAAACATCAGAATGGGGGGGGGGAAAAAAAAAAAAAAAAAAGTGTGAGCTTTGTGACTTTAACCGTGGCTAGAGACTGTTGTGTGTGAAATTCCCAGGAGATCAGCAGTTTATGAAATACTCAAACCAGTCTTTCTGGTACCAACATCCATGCCACAATCAAAGTTACAGAGATCACACTTTTTCTCCATTCTGATGTTTGATGTAAACGTTAACTGAACTTCTTGACCGGTATCTGCACGATTGGCTGATTAGATTAGATTAACTGCATGAATCTGCCGGTGTTCCTAATAAAGTAGACAGTGAGTGTACATAAACATTTTTTCAGGGACTGAGTTAACATGAACAAGTTAGCAGTTTTACACTCTGGCAGCCAGCACAGTTTAAAATTTAGGGAAGTAATTCTGTACATTTTAAGAGCGTAGCGTCTCAATCAAACGTTTGTAGGCAAGAAAATGCACTTTATAAAATGTAACAGTATGTTTACACACACACACACAGGTATTAACATTTTATAAAGTGCATTCCCAGGCTCATTTGCTGAGCACGCAGACACAGAAATGGGGTGGTCCGGTCGATGTTATCATGGACAGCTCACACCTAGATTTACTACTTTAAATGCCAGGTGGCCAAAGCAGAAAAACAGGTTGAGGGATTTCATGAGCCCTGTTCTAAACAAAGCAACCATGTAACCAAATCTCCTTCTAGTCTCAATGAATATTCCATAATGCTCCCAGTTTGAATGTTATTATCTGTCAGGTGTTTGATAATAATCAGTTATAGGAAATACTGTGCTATTCATTACACACATTTTTATTAGCATGAACACTTACAGGCCACATAGGGATGCCTTGATAGGCCTTTTAGACAGAGCTTATGATCGCAAGCTAAAGACAGTCCCATTCTAAAGACAGCAAAAGGGCACAGGGGTCTATAGCCCAGATTGGGTGTCTTGGCTATTACTATTTTTTGGATCAAGCGAGGCGTGATCTGGTTAATAGTAAGACATTTTTTTTACTAGGTGAATTGATTACCGTGCATGGATTTCAGAAACAAAAAATAAATTCTAGCACAAACCTGTCAAGGTTTTACATATCAAGATGTTAGCCCGACTCAAATGTCTTTTACATGTGATGCAAGGACAGAGGAAGAGCAATTACGCAATAACTTTGGTATTCATGAAAATCCTATACATTAGGAAAATTGTTCATGTTCCACTCGTGTGTGCAAATTTACGCAGAAGATGACTAACTAATGTAAACCTCAACTTGATCAACTTCAAGTCATATAATTTGCATGGATTACTGCACTTATTAATGACTGTTTATAATGTATGTGGGTCACGCCCAAGATGATACTGGTTTAAAAATATGCACATGTGGGTCGTGTCAGGACAGAGATCTGTTTATACTCATGACTAATATAGGACACTTACAGATACATATTAAGGAAGCCATCAAGGGCGACCAGATCTTAGGGTAGCCTAATGTAGGTAATACAAAGTACATTACAGTAATGTAATTAACTGTAAATTGTGATGTCATGTGATCATAAAATACACATTTAATATCAACATATGACTAGCCAGAACATTGCATTATTTACTGTACCTGTATATCAACTTGCCATGGCCAGTGACCTGCAGTTGCATCAAATCCTCCAACTATTCTGCTCTGTAGAGGTGGCTGACCGCATTCTGAAACAAACTTTAAGCCTCAATTAAAAACATACCATTTATACAGGGCATTAAAATCCAAAATACATCTGTTCACATGATGTAAAAGAAAACATGATTCATCAGACCAGGACACCTTCTTCCATTGCTCAATGGTCCAGTTCTGATGCTCACGTGCCCGTTCTTTGAGATTTTGGTGGTGGACCAGCGTTAGCATGGGCACTTTGACTGGTCTGCAGCTACGCAGCCCCATACACACCAAGCTGCGATGCGCTGTGTCTTCCGATACCTTTTTATCGTAGCCAGCATGAACTTTTTCTGCAATTTTTCTGCAAAAAAAGTCTCTGACTATCCTTGAGTGGCTCAGCCAAAGCCCAGACTTAAACCACATCGAACATCTCAGGAGAGACCCAGGGGCGTAGCCATCATTTCAGATGTGGGGGGGACAGAATGTCAAGGGTATTCTTTTTTTCTGACCTTTGTCTAATTGATGTCTCTTCTTGCTCTTAATTGGCCCAATATGCAATTTATGATTGTGTACTTGCATGTTATTTTGTATATTGCACTATATTATTTAAATATTGCAAATTGTGTTTACTATACATTGTATTGCATAGACATAGCACACAGTATATAATATATACTTGTATATTATGGATGATTATGTTTCAGTTCTCTCTCTTTTCTATTGAATTATATACAGTAATTTAAAAATGGCAAGGTTACACTTTTTCCCCTATACTACTACTAACCTACTACTAACTTACACTGCTGCATAACGATTTAAGTTATTATAGCAGCCTGTTATGACTCAGTCATTGTATTTCTAAAATGAAAATGTGTTCTATTCTACATGTCCCCCGCGGATCCTAAGCTCATGGATAGACCTGAATCCAATCTAATGGACCTTAAGTGGATCTGCCATGAAGAATGAGATACTGCCCAAATCCAGGTGTGCCAAGCTAGTAGAGACGTATTCAAGAAGACTTGTAGCTGTAATTGCTGCCAAGTACTGAGTAAAGGATCTGAATACTTTTGTGAATAAGCGGTTTCAGAAAAATCTTTAAAAAAACATGCTTTCATCATTATGGCCGATTAAGTGTAGATTAATGGGTTTAAATGGCAATTAAATCCATTCAAAATCAAATCCACAACACAATACAGTGTGCAACAAATACCTTCTGAATCCACTTTATACTGGATTTTCCTTCACATATGAGGTCATAATAATCCAGTGACTAGTAATTCAGGTTACAGTTGCATAATTGACTGTGGACACAAACCTGCACGCACAGGCATGAATGCAGAATAAAGCTGCACTGATTGGTCTTGAACTCTTGAATAGTCTGTTTGTAAGGTTTCATAAGAAATCTGATGTTTACTTACACCAAAGGACTCTTTAATGGGAAAAAAAATCATTATATATATATATATATATATTTTCCCCTGATCTTCTCCCTAATTTAGTCATGGCCAGTTCCCACCCATCAGGCAGCTCTCCGTTATCACATAATAACGGAGGACAGCGCGATCCACCCACTTCCACAAACATAAGCTCACAGACACCCATGTTGCCCATGTTTCTGTTGCACCACTCAGAAGCCTATCTGCTATAATTTTGTATCAAATTTGAAAAACGTCATGAAAATTTATACACAACTCAGTAAGGCCATATATCAACCCAGCACAAACGATCTGATTGGGCAATTTGAAAGCTTCCTGAACACACCTGCCAAATAAGAAACAGGAACAGAGAGAAATAAACTTCATGCCACAAACGTTTTTTTTTTTTTTTTAAATTATTATTATTTTATAACCAGCCTCGAAGACCAGATTACATGATCACATGGCTACTAGATCAGCCTCTTAAGGTGGTGCTATTTCCTTACTTCATACTTACTAATGATAAAATAATAAGATGTAAAAATGCAGACAGACAACTTTTTGACAGTTTTCAAATGGGCAAATCTGTGTGGTGGAGCTCTTTAGTGGTGGTATGCAGCTTCACAAGCTGTGTGACTTTATTTGATATCCATAACACCATTCTCCATTCTACCTAATTGTCAGGCTACGAGAAATGTTGAGGCAATGTCACACTAGCATGCAATGGATATGAATTGACTATGATTATGGCAGGTAAACTGGGTAAAATGTTGTGTTTTATGATAATTTTTTTTTTTAAAATCTGCTGTTTGGAGATCTTTGCTGAAAGTACTGTTCTGACTGTGTGCTGTGTTATGGAGTGGGTGAGCAGTATTGTCCATGATGCTCTAGCACACCACTACGCAGAAGATTTTTTTGTTTTGTTTTTATGAATCCAAGTCACCACTCACTGAGAGATGTTCTACCGAAATTCCTTGTACATTCAGAGTGATACTATTGTTGGCCAAGTGTGGCCATTTAGGCATAATAATTTAACAGTTAATATCCCTCTAAATGTCTATAAAACGGGGGTAAAAATGATTTCCCCATTCATTTTCAAGTGTTACTTGATTGCCTAATTTTATTTGTATAGCACTTTCAACAATAAACGTTGTCATAAAAACTGCTATTCATACATTTAGATCCCCAATGAGCAAGCCAGATGTGACTGTGGCAAGGAAAAACTCCCTGAGACATCATGAGGAAGAAAAAGACGTATTTAACAACTGAATTATTAAATGTCTAATTTGTAATTAGTTAAATTTGTCATTGTACAGGAAAATAGCCTATCTAAGAAATATCCAAGAAGGTAGATAGATTTTAGAAACTAAAACGTTTACTTAATATGTATACAAAAAAAAAAAAAAAAGAATAAATATTCCATTTATAGTCCCAATTACATGCACTTTATTAGAATCTAATTTAACTATGCTATGTACACGCTTGTACTTTTATTCAAATATCAGTGGGGAAAAAAACATATCCAGACGTTCTTAAGCTGACAATATTTATTCTTGACTGATACTTAAAATAAATGACACAAGATCACTAACGTCAGCTAAAACTTCCATATACAGTATTCCCCAAATAACCGGTTGACCAGGTTGGTGGAATGAAAACAAGAAGACCCACACAAAAAAACACACACAAAAAAAAATAAAAAATAGAGCACTGAGGGCAAAGAACACCACACCGAGTAACAAGACAGAAGTGAAAAACAGAAGTACGAAGACCCAGTCTGTACAATCATTTTGATAAAATCCTCAATTTATATAACGTGCTTAAGATAAAATCATTGAACCGAGATCAGTTTTAAGATTTTTCTATAACGGTCCTTTCAATTTTAAAAAATGATGTTGTTGAAAAACCTTACAAGTGACAATGTCACGTAGTGCGAGCATGATTTTGTGTCTGCGAGGCTTTGGTTAACTTTTGACATGCATAGTGAAATCACACTAGATGTATGAGCTTGAGCCTAAGTTCATGTGTCTTCATTTTTGTTTTTATTTTGTCAATTTTCGTAAAAACGTAGCGTGCCTGTAAGGCGTTTCTTGGACGCCTGTGTTCGTTGTGCACATGCAAATAGAGAGAGAATGTCTCGGCCCAAATTCAAATGAATGGCACTACTAAACTACTAAACAAATAAATATTTTCAAGAGATAGTGGAAACGCACACTGCCCTATGCTTTAAAAAAAAGGTTGGGGGGGGGGGGGGGGGGGCGGGGGGGCCTCTACAGCATTCTTTCCGAGGCTGACCAGCACAAACACGCACAAGTGCACACACAAACATTCATTCATTAACTTACCTTGTGCATTACTTGTCCAAAGACCTTAAACAGAGAAAAAATATGAGAAAAACTTGTCAATTCACACAGGCTACCCTTAAAAACTGCTAACACATAGTGTAGAACTCTCATACAGAAACCCCAAACCATTAACTGCCAGCCACGAAAAGCACAAATTCCCATGTATAAAATATAACACACAAGAGACTCAGCTTTAAGAAAATATAGAAATGAAGCACTTATTAAATGAAACCACAGAAACTACAGACTTTGAGGGACATTTTCTCCATAAGTGCGATAAGAAAAACAACAGAGCAGGCTTATATCGCTCCTTATCTAGGCTGGGTTTCTGGTCTGTCCTTCAAATGTGTTCAATCATTTAAATGTTTATCTTTATTGTATTTTATGCTTGTTCTCTCTCTCTTTTTTTTTATATGAACCTTACCTGGACTCATTTAAATTGTCACACACATAAATGAGGACTAGGACATTTACACTTCAAACTACTTTTAAATCCCTACTGAAAAAACAACAACAACAACAACAACAATAGAAACCCTCATAGAATGTGTAATGGTTTTAATGATTGTAATGGGAATTGTATTGGTTTGAAAGGAAACTCTAATGGTCCCTGTGGGTCTCTACTGGTAATTTGTTACCTTCTATTGGTATGGCATGTTATGTCTAGTGGACACCAATGGTTTGTAATGGTATTTGTAGAGGAGGAAGCCATTAGAAATTCTGTGATGGCTTCTATTGTTTGGTTCCTTCCCCCCACAAACACACAGAAATAAAGGTAACCAAACTGTAGGCTACTTTGTCTCTGTCGTGCTCCTCTCAGGTATACACCTTTTGGACCTTTAGTATGTATCTTTCACCTGGAAACGTGACTATAATAATATACAGACCTTTAAAAAATAATGAAAAGGTATATAACTGAACCTTAAGGACCACTGATGTAGCTTAAAGCGAATTAAAAGATACACCACATGCACCTTCCTACATACCAAACCATGTTGCTTATCACCCCAGGGGCAAGTAAAAGTACAGTTTGTACTTTTATGTCTGAGAGTGCAACATGTATAATATTAACTAAGTAATATAATTATCAACGTTCGTCTTTTCCCTCTCAGCCGAGTAAAGCTTGTTTGTTTAATATGTAACTCCGTACCCGACGCGTGATGAACAGTCAGGCTACTCACCTAGCAATACCAAGCAAGAAATCCAACCAAAGCGAGGGCGTTGCATCCTATGACACGATCCTAAAACCGAAGAAACCTCGACTTTATCCGAGGTAAAAGCTCCAAGCAGTTCGTTGAGGACGTCCAGAAAAAAAATAATGGACACAAAAATACAGCACAAGCGCCTAATATGAGGTCTGAAGAGCGGCTACAGAAACTCCGACTACTCCAAGTTTGGAATGAAGCGAGTTTCGGCTCCAGGTCCATATACAAATATCTACCTGCTGCTGTTTAGGTTCACTATACAGGGTGTGTCTGTGTCCTATAGAAGTGCACTCAATGTTCAAGAGGATGGTGTTTGAGATTGAGCCCAGGCCAAATCCCAGTCGTAGTGTCACAGGTTCACGTGCCACTAAAGCGAAACCCCGCCCACCGTTCTCACCTTAACGACACGTGACTGTGAAAGCCCAAGATAAGAAAGCAGCACATAGCAGCCTGTACCACCTGCCATTCTTGATATTTTGCGTCGATTTGTTGGGGGAATAGTGCATGCTGCTGGTATAGGTGATTGGAGATATATATATATATATATATATATATATATATATATATATATATTCTCTCTCTCTCTCTCAGTTCAAGAAATCTACACCATTATGGAGAGAAAAGTTTCTTCAAAGCTGGAAAAACCAGTTCAGCAGGCAGCCAGTGTGTATTTGAGAGAGAGAGAGAGAGAGAGGTTTGGAATCCAAAACCCTGACTCTTTCTCATTTGATGAGAAACAATATTTACCAAAACCTTTTGGTGTTAGTAAATTTCCCAGTATATTTGCACCTCCTGGCAGGTTACCAAAAAGATTGCTGTGGATGGTCCCATATCGATACCCTAAATATTGCACTTCCCAGAAATAGTACAGTATATGCCCAAGACTTACTCTTGCATCAGCAGATAATCTCACCTAGATACTGTGGACTAATAACTGCTGCTGTAATCATAAAGACCATGATGCACATACTGAACATACCTTCAACACTTAGTAATGTCTGATGTTATACTGTACAGTTGGAGAAGAGTAATGACTTGTAAAACCACTATCATGTGTACACAGAAGAGGATGGGTTCCTTTTGGAGTTTCGTTCCTCTGAAGGGGTTTTCCCTCATTTCGTCACAGGTCACTTTTCCTTTACATCATCAGCTTTGTCTTGTATCGTTATGGATCAAATATAAATCTACATCTTAGTTTCTATAAAGGAGCTTTGTGGCAATGTCTATTGTTAAAAGCACTAAAAAAAAATAATTGAATAATTGAATTGAGTTGTGCACATACTTGGCAAATCTGGCATTAGGGGTCTCTCTTGGAGTGTAGCCTGCATGTGAGTTTGCTAACTCTGATGTTACATAAAGAGTTTCCCTATGACACAGCCATGATTCAAGCAGGCTTGTTGTGTCATGTTGTTACACTATCATTAACAGTGGAAGTGTTCACTATACATTCATCCTAACAGGAGAATGTACATTTGAGTCACTATTTGTTTATCTCTTGCAGTTAGTTTCTGTTTTGCTACCCTTTCATCTTAGTTTCTGTCAGTGCAGGATTCTTGTAAGTCATATGAGTACACCTATTTTATTTGCCACTCCCTCTGGTTTTCTTCCTCCCTCTAACCTGGAGTACCCCTTGTAGTGCACATTTTAGCGTTTTTCCTGCTTCCAACACACCTGTTTCAACTAATCTGCTAATTAACAGCCATTACTGAGTTGATGTGAGTGCGTTAGAGAAAGGAAAACACTGAGTTAGTTGGATTTATTGTTGATTGGACATGATCATGGATTTATCTGTTCTTTTATGGTGTTGTCGGACTTGTGACCAAGCCAAGAAGTCTGTAAGCTCAACCCTGCCCAGCAGCAGACTTATTCAACACAAACAAGATTAGATTGTGCATTAAGAAGCATTGCCTGCTAAATCACACTTTAATGTATACAGTATATTGTATGATTACAATATCTTTAAGAATTAAAAGCCTATGTACCCCATATACATACATACACTCACCATCCACTTTATTAGTAGCACATGTACACCTGCACATTCATGCAGTTATCTAATCAGCCAATCATGTGGCAGCAGCGCAATGCAATCATGCAAATACATATATGTAAAAAAAAAAATTGTCAAGAGCATAAGTTACTGTTCATGGCAAACATCAGAATGGAAAGAAATGTGATCGCCTATCCATGGCGTGGATGTACCAGATTGGCTGGTTTGAATATTTCAGAAACTGCTGATCTCCTGGGGTTTTCACACATGGGTCATTCCATCTCAAGTGGTCCAAGGCAGGCTGTTCGACTGTTTTTAATTTTCCTATTTTTTTTGAGTGATTACCTCTATGTATTGGCATTGCAGAACCACAATTTTTTTTACTTGGTTTAACTATGACGGCCATCTTTGCATCATGGCACACAACAAATTTTGGTTATACAGCTGTTTACGGAAACCTCAATATCTCGGCTCAGGATGATACTAGCTCACTGGAACAAAAAACGGATCTCTAGAGCACAATACAAGGTACATGTACATACGGTGGGTATAGAAAAGAATCACCCCCTTTAAAATAATCACATTTTGTTGCTTTTCAGCCTGAAATCTAGACTGACACATTTTTTGTTTTATCCGGCTGTATTTACTCAGTGCAACTTATAGCATCCAAGTAAAAGATATAACATCAACAAGTCTGACACCCTTGGTAAATATGAGCAAAGAAAGCTGTGAAAATTTGTCTTTATTGTTTAACTTTTTGATCTTTTGTTAAAAACATTACCAAAAATACGCTGCTCTCATGGATATCAAACAATTATAAACAAAACACAGGTTTATAATAAAAAAAAATCTTTGTTAAATATAGGTGTGCAACAATTATTGGCACCCTTTTAGTCAATACTTTGTGCTACCTCCCTTTGCCAAGATAACAGCTCTGAGTCTCCTCTTATAATGCCTGATGAGGTTGGAGAATACATGGCAAGGGATCTGAGGCCATTCCTCCATTGCATGATTATTTATATATATATATATATATATATATAGTATCTCACAAAAGTGAGTACACCCCTCACATTTTTGTAAATATTTTATTATATCTTTTCATGGGACAACACTGACGAAATGACACTTTGCTACAATGTAAAGTAGTGAGTGTAGAGCTTGTATAACAGTGTAAATTTGCTGTCCCCTCAAAAAAACTCAACACACAGCCATTAATGTCTAAACCAGGAGATAGTATTGACTAAAAGGGTGCCAATAATTGTTGTTGCCAATAACAGCTTTCTTTGCTCATATTTACCAAGGGTGTCAGACTTGTTGATGTTATATCTTTTACTTGGATGTTATAAGTTGCACTGAGTAAATACAGCCGGATTAAAACAAAAAATGTGTCAGTCTAGATTTCAGGCTGAAAAGCAACACAATATGATTATTTTAAAGGGGGTGATTCTTTTCTATACCCACCGTATGTACATGTACCTTGTATTGTGCTTTAGAGATCCGTTTTTTGTTCCAGTGAGCTAGTATCATCCTGAGCCGAGATACTGAGGTTTCCATAAACAGCTGTATAACCAAAATTTGTTGTGTGCCATGACGCAAAGATGGCCGTCATAGTTAAACCAAGTAAAAAAAATTGTGGTTTTGCAATGCCAATACATAGAGGTAATCACTCAAAAAAAATAGGAAAATTAAAAACAGTCAAACAGCCTGCCTTGGACCACTTGAGATGGAATGACCCATGTGTGTGATATATATATATATATATCTCCTGGTTTAGACATTAATGGCTGTGTGTTGAGTTATTTTGAGGGGACAGCAAATTTACACTGTTATACAAGCTCTACACTCACTACTTTACATTGTAGCAAAGTGTCATTTCGTCAGTGTTGTCCCATGAAAAGATATAATAAAATATTTACAAAAATGTGAGGGGTGTACTCACTTTTGTGAGATACTATATATATATATATATATATATATATATATATATATATATATATATATATATATATATATATATATATATATATATATATATATATAAAATCATGCAATGGAGGAATGGCCTCAGATCCCTTGCCATGTATTCTCCAACCTCATCAGGCATTATAAGAGGAGACTCAGAGTTGTTATCTTGGTAAATGGAGGTAGCACAAAGTATTGACTAAAAGGGTGTCAATAATTGTTGCACACCTATATTAACAAAGATTTTTTTTTATTATAAACCTGTGTTTTGTTTATAATTGTTTGATATCCATGAGAGCAGCGTATTTTTGGTAATGTTTTTAACAAAAGATCAAAAAGTTAAACAATAAAGACAAATTTTCACAGCTTTCTTTGCTCATATTTACCAAGGGTGTCGATATTAGTGTAGGGCACTGTACCTCCAGTCCCAGCTCCTCCCTATCGGGAACCACCATTTCCAAAGCCACAGGAACTGCCTCTCTCCATGATTTTAGGAGATTGAGGTGGAATATTTGAAGTCCATCGCCTCTATCCATTCACCTGATCTCATAGTCGACTTCTCTGACTCGTTGTGTGACCTCAGAGGGTCCTTGCCACTTCACGAGTAATGTAGAGCTTGATGTGTGTAGTAAATTGAAAATTGAAAGTCTTTATTGCCATTGTACAAGTACAACGAAATTGAAATGCAATATTTTTTGGTGCATAATCTAACAATAATAACTCAGTAGATCTAATAAACAGTAAACAGATTACTGAATCAAAAACACCATTACACACAGAGAAGTCTCATGTTCGACAGTCAGCTACATGACTCATATTCAACATTCCTGCCTGCTGTTCAGTTAGGTTTTCAAAGTTAGGTTTGCAGTATTCAAAACAAGGCTTAAGCAAGAACTATCACGACTCATCAACATAGCACATGATATTCAGTTCAAGATTTTGCAGTATTTAAAACAGATATGGCTGGCATGTAAACTATTAATCTCACATTCACCAGAGATGAACACCTCATCTTCAGCAATGCACAAGATGTTCAGTTTAAGTTATTGCAGTATTCAAAACAGAAACGGCTTTAGCATAGAAACTATTCCTTAGTCTGTTTGTTCGAGTTTTCAAAACCCTATAACATCTGCCCGAAGGTAACAATTCAAAAAGAGAATGTCCTGGGTGAGTTGGGTCCCTGAGAATTTTCTGGGCTTTCATAAGGCAGCGAGAACTGTGTAACTCTTCCATAGAGGGGAGGGAACAACCGATTACCTTCTGGGCTGTGGTAATGACCCTCTGTAGTGCTTTCCTTTCCGCAGCAGTGCAGCTGGAAAACCACACACAGATGCAGTATGTCAAAATGCTCTCAACATAACAACGGTAAAAGCTGAGGAAATATAGGAGCCTAATCTTACCCTCTGTGAGCGATCAGTAAGGAAGTCCTTGATCCAGAGACAGATGGAGTGAGATATTCCCAGATCTGACAGTTTAGAAACAAGTCTGCTTGGGAAGATGGTATTGAACGCCGAGCTAAAGTCCAGAAATAACAACCGAGTGTAGCTGTAGACAAACTGATGACAGTCTTCTCCTGAAGTAGAACTACCGTAGCAGACTTCAGGCAGGGTGGTACAGCAGCCTGGGACTGGGACTGGTTAAAGATCATGGTAAAGACCCCAGCCAACTGATACGCACATTCCCTCAGCACTCATCCAGGGATGCCATCGGGTCCTGCAGCTGACCTTGGGTTCACTACCCTCAGCGTGTACCTCACCTCGTACTCCTGCACTATGAGGCTATGGCTACTGTGTGCTAGTGAATGTAGTGTGGTTTCCTCTGGTGACACCACCTCGAAGCGGGAGAAGAAGTGATTCAGCTCCTCTGTCAGCAACGCATCACCACCATCACCCCGTGGAGGCTTGCGGGACCTCTCATACTGCAAATAACAGGGCTCGAGCCACTTATCCCAATTCTGCGCATCATCATGAATGAACTTACAAATCATATTTTTAAGCATTTGATTAAACTGTTCGACCAGCCCATCCGTCTGCAGATGGTAAACTCTGGTGTGAATCAATTTAATAAATGGTTTAGTGTCTTATCCTGGCCCAAATGGCCAGCCATGGGATTATGATTAGCCGCATGGAACTAAATATCCCTATGGCTTTTTGGGACCAGCAACTGGGTTGTCTCTTCCTTAGTTTGAGTGCCCTGCCGTATCTTTAATAATCACAAAGTAGGGGAAGAGAGCACAAAGTTGCGCTGAACTCGCTGACCATCAATTACTTTCACTTGGTCGAAGGCATGCCTGAGGGTTTCGTTGCATGTCTGCTTCAGAGGGAAATTCCCTAGGGGAATCCCTTCAAAGGGCATGGGGGCAGTGCTCCCCCACTCTCTGTGACTCTGTGACATGGAGCTGATGTCGACGGCCCAGGCAATGGCTCCACAGCCAAGGTTGCGCACATCCCACACCATGCCTTGCTACTGCAGCACCCATTCACACATATTTCCCTCACTAATTTCTGAAAACCTGGCCAATTTGTCCCCAGAATTAGTGGATGGGTAGTGAGGCCACCTCCACTCTATTCTTTGCTCCTCAGAATTGAATGATGACTGGCACCAGTTGATATTTGTAAACATCCCCATGCACACACCTCACCTTCACCACTTATTCATTTTCCAAAGCACGGTGGTCTGGTTACACACTGAGTCCACACACACACACACACACCCCAAGACCCGTTCCCCATACCCGTTCCTTCCCTCCCCCTCCCTCTCCTCCTGTTTCTGTCCCCTCTTTCTCCCAGATGGGTGAATCCGGGCCCGCAGGTCCGGGAGTAATGCCTGGGTTGGTGTGCTGGCTTTGTGGGGAGTCTGGGCATTTCCAGGACCAGTGCCACGTGATGGAGGTGGGAGCCATGGTCCAGCCCCCCGATGTGCCGCAAGCAGCCCCCAATAGAGCTGGGATGTACTGCATTCCAGTGAGTGTTCAGGGGGGTACATACCACGCATTGGTGGATTCAGGCTGTAACCAGACCTGAAGGTGAGGTGTGTGCATGGGGATGTTCACGACTACCCAATAGTGCCCATTATCATCAAATTTCGGGGGCAAAAATATAGCAGCGGTTAGTCCTCACCTCACCCATACACTAATTTTGGGGACAAATTGGTCGGGGTTCCAATTGTTAGCAAAAAGTAATGTTTGTGGATGGATCCTGCCGTAGAGGGAAATGGTGTGGAATATGCACAGCATTGGCAGGAGAGGCGATGCAAGGGCCGTTGGCGTCAGCTCCCTGTCAGTGAGACAACGTGAATGGGGGGAGCTTCTCTCCTCCCCTTTTAGCAGGGATTCTCCTCGGGGATTTTTCCCTGGAGCAGTCGCATGCCTTCGACCAAGTGAGAGTAATCGATGGTCAGCCAATCCAGCCCAGTGTTGGCCTCTCCCACCCCTATTTTTCAATTATTAAGGATAAGTTATATCGAGTGACGCAGGACACTCATACACAGGAAAAATTAACGTATTTGTTGGTTCCGAGGAGCCGTCGGGAATTGTTATTCCAGGTGGCTCATCATAATCCCATGGCGGGGCACTTAGGGCAGGGAAAAACACTGGACCGGCTCCTGATTTTATTGGCCGGACATTCGGGTTGATGTTTGCAGGTGGTGTGCGGCATGCTGCGAATGTCAGCTGGTGAATCCTCTGGCCACCCCAAAAGCACCTTGCGCCCACTCCCATTAATCGAGGTCCCCTTTGAAAGAATTGGTATGGACCTTGTTGGGCCATTTGATCGAGCTGCACGAGGGCATCGCTTTGTGTTAGTTTTAGTGGAATATGCAACGCGATACCCGGAAGTGGAATGTTGCGAAGGCTCTCTTCCGCATTATCTGCTGAGTTGGGATCCCGAAAGAGATCCTGACTGATCAGGGCACATCATTTATGTCACAAACACTACACGAGCTTTGCGAATTGTTGGGGATTAAATCGATTTGCACCAGCATTTATCATCCGCAGATGGATGGGCTGGTGGAACACTTTAATCAAATGCTTAAAAACATGATTCGTAAGTTCGTTCATTATGATGCACAAAATTGGGATAAGTGATTAGACCACCTGTTATTTGCAGTATGAGAGGTCCCACAAGCCTCCACGGGGTGATGGTGGTGATGCGTTGCTGACAGAGGAGCTGAATCACTTCTTCTCCCGCTTCGAGGTGGTGTCACCAGAGGAAACCACACTACATTCACTAGCACACAGTAGCCATAGCCTCATAGTGCAGGAGTACGAGGTGAGGTACACGCTGAGGGTAGTGAACCCAAGGTCAGCTGCAGGACCCGATGGCATCCCTGGATGAGTGCTGAGGGAATGCTCTGTCCACACACTGCATGTGCTGCTGCCTATTTAGATGACATTATTATCTACAGTAATGATTGGCAGCGGCACATGCAGCACCTAGGTGAGATCACTGATCCTCAGATCACTGAGGCGGGCGGGATTCAGGGCGAATCCGAAGAAATGCGCGACGGGTGGAGGTATCCGGGCTTCCACTTGGGTCATGGGCAGGCGCGTCCCCAAATTGATAAGACAGCAGCGATTGCGACATGCCCAAAACCCAAGACCAAAAAGGAGGTGAGACAGTTTCTGGGGCTGACTGGCTATTATTGTAGGTTAAATCGTAGGCCTAATTACAGTGGGTATAGAAAAGAATCACCCTTTAAAATAATCACATTTTTCCTTATTTTTTTAATTACAGCCTTTAGTCTGTTGGGATATGTCTCTACTAACTTTGCACATCTAGACTTTGCAATATTTGCCCACTCTTCTTTGCAGAACTGCTCAAGTTCCGTTAAATTTGATGGTGACCGTTTGTGGACTGCAGTCTTTAAGTCATTCCACAGATTTTCAATGGGGTTTAAGTCTGGGCTCTGAATAGGCCATGCAAGGACAGTCACCTTTTTCTCCTTCAACCACTGTGTGGTCAGTTTTGCTGTGTGCTTTGGGTCATTGTCATGTTGGAAGGTAAACCTTCTTCCCATTGACAACTTTCTGGCAGAGGGCAGCAGATTTTCCTCAAGAATTTGACAGTATTTTTCCCCATCCATTTTCCTTATATCCTGACAAGTGCTCCAGTCCCTGCTGCAGAGTAACACCCCCATAACATGATATTACCACCTCCATGATTTACTGTAGGAATGGTGTTATTTGGATGGTGAGCTGTATTGGATTTCCGCCAGACATATCGTTTGGTGTTGAGGCCAAATAATTCATCTGACAATAACACCTTTTTCCACGTGGCTTCAGACTCTTCAAGGTGCGTTCTGGCATAGCTCACTCATGGGTGGCTTTTTTCCTGCAACCCTCCAATACAAGCCACATTTGTGGAGAATTTGTGATATTGTTGTCACATGCACACAATGATCACTCTGTCATAAATTCCTGCAACTGCTTCAGAGTTGCTGTAGGCCTCTTGGTAGTCTCTCTGACCAGTTTCCTCCTGGCTCTTTCATCCAGTTTGGAGCGACGTCCTGATCCAGGGAGGGTCTGTGTTGTACCAAATACCTTCCACTTCTTAATAATAGACTTCACTGTGCTTCTAGGCATTGATAAAGCCTTTGAAATTTTTTTGTATCCATCTCCTGACTTGTGCCTGTCCACAACTTTATCCCGGAGATCTTTTGACAGTGCCTTGCCACCCATAGTTGATTGTTTGCTTCAGTTGCACTACAAAATGCTCCAAGAAAGCTCTTTTCATGCTGAGCTAATCAAAATGACCACAGCTGATCACAGTTGAAAGTCAAACGGCTTTGTGTGCCATTGAGAAAGTAATTAGCTACACCTGATTGAGTTTACAAGTCATTTTTAGGAAGGGGGTGATCCTTTTTCCAACTCAGTGATTCTGTTTTTTATTTTATTTTATTTTTTTTCTGACATGTTGGTGTTATAACTTGGATGTTATAAGTTGCACTGAGTAAATACAGCTGGATAAAACAAAAACTGTGTCCGTCTTCATTTCAGCCTGAAAAGCAACAAAATGTGATTATTTTAAAGGGGGGTGATTCCTTTCTATACCCACTGTATTCGGACGTCACAAGTGCTGTCCGTGCGGGAGACTAAGTACAACACGATAGAGAAGGAGTGTCTGGTGATCAAATGGACGGTCCTCACCCTCCGGTACTATCTGCTGGGATGGGCCTTCACCCTCTGTTCGGACCACACCCCGCTCCAGTGGCTCCACCGCAAGGAAGATGCCAACTCATAGATCACTTATAGCCATTTAAGTTTGAGGTGGTCCACAGGCCAGGGGTGTAGATGGCTGTGGCGTATTTCCTCTCTAGGCAGGGTAGGCAGCAGGCCGGATGGCTCCCCAGCCTGAGTCGGGCAGTGGGGGTATGTGGAGGTGGGGGCATGTAGGAACGCCAGTTTGTGAATGGAGGGCGGAGCCAGAGAAGGCGAGTAGTAAGGAAAGCACACCTGTGGGGAATTCTTTTAATGATTGTTCTCTGTTGCAGTGAGATGAGGCGAGGATAAGAGGAAGAGAGACATGCAACTCGAGAGAGAGAGAGAGAGAGAGAGAGAGAGAGAGAGAGAGAGAGAGAGAGAGAGCGCCACCAGCACGACGTGTGTGTGTGTGTGTGCAATAAAAAGTGCCCACTTTAAAGCCCTACCTTTAGAAGTCAACTTTGTCTTTGTATTTCTGTACTTTGTTCTAAGATTTTTTCTGATCAGTAATTTATGGAAGAGAAGATCTCCTTTGATGGGCATATTCACTTTTTGACGGTCCAAGGTGTGAAGATTTAGATGGAGTTTCTTTCGTACACATTTGGTACCTCTTCCTGTATTTTTCAGCTTTCCTTTCCTCTCATTTATTTTGTGTTTTGCACCCCTTTAACTCCTTTCACCTTGACAACATTGTCTATAACACCAATATATTTGATACCTTTTTTTTTAAACTTACTAAACTTACTTACTAAATTTTGTAATGGCATTGTGCTAGATAATGATTGTGTTTGAAAATGAACTACAAATGAATCTCAAAACCTTAACGAATTCTACAAATATTCAAACTACTGCGTTCTAACTTAGAGGTCCCTGGCTCAGGCTGGTTTTCTGGGGTTGTGGGTGGTATCTCTGTAGCGATGCACTAGCCCTGTCTTAGGCCCTGGCTAGCCTGTTTACCTCTTTCCATTTCTCCCTTTTGGTATGCTCTTCTCTTTCACTATGGGCATTAATGTCTATTCTTTTTTCCAGGCTGTCTGTTTGCCTTCTCCATTGCTTTTTCAAGGTACTTATTTCTCTTTTGAAGGTCAGAATCTCAACATGCTCTATACCTCCTTGTTAACACTGTTCAACATAGAGCTTTGTTAAAAAAAAAAAAAAAAAAATCAGGACAATTTAACAGTGTGTAAAATAGCTATGAATTTGTAATGACATGGATGTATCAATGAATTATTGTGTGTGTGTTTTATATGTTTGTGTATGTGCTTTTTTCAAAAAAACAAAGCATTTGCATCTTACACGGATTACCTTAATTAAATTACATGAATTGCATGACTGATGAAATCCTGATCAAGGATTTTTTCTCTCTGTGTTTTTACTCTTCTTTAGGCATAATAAAAAGAAAACCTTCATTTTACTTTTACATACATTTCCCCAAAAGTTATTAAAGTGTCCACACCAGTGGACTGCATGCGTTCAAATGAAAATCATGTTTCATAATAGAATAATGAATATAACTCTCTCTATTTATAAATCTCTATTATAAATCTCTATTATGTTAAAAATATGAAAATAAAATTGTTTAAAGTGGTAACCAATTTTATTTATCATATTTTACACCACTCTGAAAAACTAAGCACTAGATACTAATAATGACCTTTGCATTTTTCCTTTTATTTATTTATTTATTTATTTATTTTTAACAAAAGTGCATCTTCAAACCTTGTGGGGGGTTAAATTGTCTCTAAAAATCTCTAAAAGAGTCTCTAAAAATTCCATTAAAATTGTTATTATTATTATTATTATTATTATTATTATTATTATTATTATTATTTTACAAACAAACCAAATTTCATTTCTTCAGTGTTTCTAAAATGTATATTAGTTAATTAGATCTATTTACGATGGAAACTGGCAAAGCATCCGGGGCACAAAGCCACACGACACTGCATGCAGATGTACTTGGTTTTTCTTGTGCAGGCAGCATCATGGTATCTGTTGGCATTTTTGCATTCAGTGAAATGGGGCTTGGGTTTTGGACTCTGTTCTGCACTTCAAAGGAAGTGGGGTTCCACTGGGTCTTCCTCTTTTGTTTATCAGGATGGAACTAGCTACAGATGCCTTGAAATGCAGAAGACCCTTCTTTTCCAGTCCTGACATTCGATACAGATACCAGACATTTACAATGGTCACATCTAGAAAGTGAAAGAACACTCTGATGTACCACCGTTTGTTTTTGCGTCGATGAGGATACACTGCAACACATTGATCCATGAGATCTACTCCTCCCATGTGTTGATTGTACAGCCTTACTGAAAATGGCCTTGGAATGCTAACTGTCTTTTTGTCTTTCTTGCTCCATCTCTGGGCCAAATCAGGTGACTAGCACAGGATGAAGCCATGTGGATCAGTGAACTGTCTAACTATCGTGTGATGCTGACAACAGAACATGCCCCTCATCCCTGGTCTTTGAGCTGCTTTTCACTTTTCAGTTTCAGCTATGCTCCCTGGAGTCTGTTAATTCTGCACGTGCCAGTTCCATAGATGCCCTTTTGTTTCAGTTTCTGAAGGAGTGGAATGGTGCAGAAGAAATTGTCAAAAAATACCTTGTGATTCTTCTACTTTGTCATTACAGAGGCGCATAACTATAGCTGCACACATTCCTAACTCACTGACCTGACTACGTCCAGCTAAACCCTGGTACACTTCAAATCTATACATGTATCCAGAGGAACCTGCTCTTACCCACACTTTCAAACCGCAGGGTTTGTTTTTTTTGGGGAATGTACTGCTTTCCCCAAATGGCAGATGGCCCTTGAAAGGAATAATCTGCTCATCAACCCATTGAAATTCTTCAGGATCTACTGCTGCATGATAGGTTTTCTCAAGAGTATCTAGCACTGGTCTGATTTTGAAAAGCTTGTCAGTGTTTCCTGGGTCATGAGAGTAATTATCCACAAAGTGAAGGTACCTAAGGATCTGCTTGTACCTGTTAACAGGCATGGCATTTGGTATCAAATCAAGACGAAGACCTTCGTCTGATGACCAGTACATTGTTGATCTTGGGTAGATATGAGATAACCATATTTATTCCAAGAAAAGTGTGAGAGTTCTTCATTTGTTAGGGCCAGATTTTCTTTTCCTTTTTGGAGTGTATACAGGTGTTGTGCACTGTTTTGTTTACCAGGTCATTTGGAAAAAAGATGTGAAAAGAAATCTACTGGTTCTGTTCCCTCAACATTCAGTTTACACTTTCCTAAAAAAGGAAAACCCTTAAACTGGTTGTCATTGGTTTTCCAGATATTCCTTCTTATATTTTGCTCTTGAATGCTGGCAATGGCTGTTGCATACTCAACATCCCCAGCTCCACTCTCACTACTAGCACTTGTTGATCCTTCTTTACCTGGCCGCTATTCATCATCACCATCATCATCATCATCATCATCATCATCATCATCACTGTCACTATCCTCACTTGACTGACTTGGAATCTCATCTACAATCCTATAGGGTTCTCTATTTTGTGCTACACTCAAACTCTACAAAATAAAAAAATCAAGATACTAATTACACAATAGAGCTAACTACAGAAAATGCTAAAAGAAAATTGCAAATTGTATTATAATGATAGATCAGTAAATTTAAAAAAGAAGTAAATGCAAAAAAATTTTGTAAAAGATGACAAAAAATTTATAAGTATGCTCACACCAATAAAGCTGTGCTTTAACTTGACCGATGCATGATGTCCACTTTAGTGGACACATGATTAATCATGGGTTTCTAAAATGTTTAAATCAATATTTGAAAAATATTCCAAAAATATTACTCCTTAGCTATTACTTGATGTTGTCAGTATTTATTTATTTATTTTTACCTCAGTGGTTCTTCTGTTATAGAAGGATTGTACAGATATTCCTGAAGTGGTCAGGCCATCTGGATTTATGTCAGCCATATCATGACTTTTTTTTTTGTAATTACAAGTAGTTGCCACAAGGTGGCAACCTATGGTATATTGAATTAGTGTCCCCTCTAGTGGCTGTTATGCAGTTATACTATGGAAATCCTTGCACTAGCCAGAAAATGGCTTTTGAATAGCTGTCCACTGTAGTGACCACAGATTAAATAAATATATTAAACCAGATTACATTGACTATTTCTCTTGCATTCCCTCTTTTTTTAATGTGAGAGAAAGTACAGACATATCCACCCTGTCATGCATTCTTTCCTTGACAGTGTGAATGGTTTTAGCTAAAGTTAGCATCTGATGAGCACGTGATTGATGTTTAGTTAGCAAAGTGTTGAATTGTTCAAGATGAATTGGGTTACCCCATTATTTTTAGGGTGAGCAGCAATTTCTTGGACACATAAAATGTTCAATATTATGATGAAAAGTGCAACATAAATTGAAAGGCAGAAAGGTCTAAATTATGAAATACACTATATGGCCAAAAGTTTGTGGAGACCTTGACCATCACACCCATACAATATGTGGGCCTTTCCCAAACTCCTGCAATTCAATAGAATGCTTTCGTATGCTGTAGCATTACAATTTCCCTTCACTATCACGAAGGGGCCCAAACCTGTTCTTCCAGCATGACAATGCCCCAGTGCAAGCATGGTTTGACAATGTTGGAGTGGAAGAACACGTGTGGCCTGCACGGAGCCCTGATCTCAACCCCAGTGTACACCTTTGGGATAAATTGGAACACCGACTGCATCCCAGGCCTCCTCTCCTGACTCCAAATTATATTGGAAAGCCTTCCTGAAAGAGTGGAGATTATTATACAGCAAATGGGGACTAAATCTGGAATGGGATGTCTGGAATGGGTGTGATGGTCAGGTGTCCATATAACTTTTGGCCATATAGCGTACATTGTATATGTCTGTAAGAAAATATGTAGAGTCTTAAAATCTTTTCATTTTTTGTTAATGCCATTTATGTGATCAGGCAGCACCTCGGAGTTGTCCAAATGCACTATACATAATCAAAGAACATTTGCATCAAAAGTACGTCTTAGGGCAAATATTCATAAATGTTAACCTATTCAGAATAACACTGAAAATGAAACTGCTTTAGAATATTTTCATGAAACTTTACACTGAAGGCATCTTATAGTGACCCTTTATCTAAATCTTTAGTTATCTTGGCTAGTTATGTTGAATTAATACTTCCCAACCCCTTTTTTGTATGGCAGATCAGTGCAGATCACCACAGCATGACATCACATGCCTTTCTTTCTGAGCTTCTGTATGTGTCTCTCTCAACCTCTTTCTTTCTGTGTCCTCAGTGGCCAGTTAATTAGATACACCTTGCTTCATTTACTTCATTTTTATTATTTATTTAATTTATTCAGGTAACCATTGCACTTTGTAAGTAAAGAGGGGCTGACAAAATGTGCAGTAACAGATGAACTACAGTCAGTAATTGTATATGTACAAGGATTTAAAAAGGCCACAGAGTGGATATTTATCTTTTTATTTCTCTCTTTGTATCTTTTGCTCTGTATAATGGTCTGATCCTGCTTGCCTTTCTTCCACACTGTCCTCCCTCTCTCTCTCTCTCTCTCTCTCTCTCTCTCTCTCTCTCTCTCTCTCTCTCTCTCTCTCTCTCTCTCTCTCTGTCAGCCCCAGGCTCTGCATCTTCTTTCACAACCCAATTGAAGGTGACAGGGACAGGGGGGATTAGGGGGGTGAAGGGGAAGGCGAGGGACGATGCACAACGGTGTCGCCTGCGGCAACACAATCATGGAAGAGGAAGCAAAAGGGAGAGGGATAGAGAAACAACAGCAGGAAGAATGAGTTCTGGAAAGAAGATGAAAAAAGTTGTGAAACCTTCCACAAAACGGAGGAGACGATCTTTTTATGACACGAGCTGATGTGCTGAATCCCAACAAACCACGAGCACATGCAGACACATATCGTATATACAGAATGTGACCCAGCATATTGTGGATGCAGGATGTGGATCTTATTCACTTTATGTCACTTACTCACATTATGTGACGAGATATTTCTTTCATTTTCGTTTTAAAGACTTGATGACTATTTCCTCATGGCACAGTTACCATGGTGATTGCCCTCTTCCACCCATAATATATCCCCCCCCCCATTCTCCAAGAACCACTCCCAACATTCAACCCCACACACACACACACACACACACACACACACACACACACACACACACACACACACACACACACACACACACACACACACACACACACAAAAGTTATGGAATGAGAGAAAGCAGGATAGGAAGACAACAGAAATTAAATAATCAATAGACGCAGAAGAATGGAGGACGAGGAGAAAACATATGAAGTAATGAGAGAGCAATAAATGGGGCAAGATAGATAATGAGGAAAGAGCATGAGAGAGGGGAGAGGGATGGTGTAAAAGACAGAAAGAACATAAAATAAAAAAGAAATAAAAAAATATATATAGTGCTTGCGATGACACTAATAATAACGATGAGATAAAAACTCAGATAAAGAGATAGACTGGGAGATAAATAGAGAAACAATAGGGATGGAGCAAGTGACCAAGAGAAAAGGATGGTGTGTGTGTGTGTGTGTGTGTGTGTGTGTGTGTGTGTGTGTGTGTGTGTGTGTGTGTGTGTGTGTGTGTGTGTGAGAGAGAGAGAGAAGGAGAGAGGGAGAGAGAGAGATGAAGCAAGAGAAAAAGAGGGTGACAGGAATGAACTAACGAGATCCAAAAAAATTGCATGCCCTAAAGCTATATGAAGCTCTGTGAGGAGATACACAGACATACGCACATTTACACAGTCACACAGGCACACAAAGACACATCCAGCAGCATTACAAATCCATACCACAATGGACAAAATATATAACATGAACTAAAACTAATGATGATGATAATGATGATGATCATGATGATGATGATTATTATATACCTCAGGAGGAACTCAAAACCTGCAGAGTAAGACTGAGAGGGGTATGCATGCTTGGGTTTCTTTTATTTATTTATGTATTTATTTATTTATTAAAATTAAGATTATCGTTAGCTGTAATTCTAGGCATTATTTAGCTATATTAATACAGAGGTCAAAGTAAATGCACTACAAAGAACAATGAATTACAAACATCTGTGTGTGCTTGTATGTGTGTGTAGGAGCATGAGGGGTAGACAGAGACAGGAAACAAGTAAACTGGATATAAAATAAGATGGCATCCACTTTAATTTTATTTATTTGTTTATTATTTTACATAAATTGTATTTATAGGACCACCTATACTGTCATCTGTACAAATAGTGAAATGTTCACATGTTGTAACTGCAATATATAATATATTGTTCAATTTATTGTTCAATATCTGTGTGCCTTATATTTATGTCTATGGTAATTAGACAGTAACCTAAAAAAAATTCAAAGCTAATTTCAGCTCACTCACCACTTCCTGCTCAGCTTTGACTTTGCTCTACTCATCGCCACAAATTTACTCACCTAACTGCTCAGATAGAAGAAGAAAGAGATAGATCACATAAATATACATGGGATAAAAGAACTCAAGTGTATGCGTCTAGCTCGTCCTCCCTCTGACTACTACTACCCACGCTAAACCATACCCCTGCCTTGTTCTTGTGCAGCAGAAGAGACAGACTTCTGCAGTGTAAAGAGACAGACTTGGCTAGTAAAAATATACTTGGATCTGTGGCATGGAAATGGCTGAGAGACATGGGAAATGCTCGGCGATGACTGAGTAAACATGAATGGTTTTTCAAGACACATTGAACTGGGAAATGAGTTGCAAATGTTGATGCTCAGAAGAACTTGAGTGCTGAGTGCACACGGTCATGGGCAAGGATGATGTAAAGCCAGGCTGAGATGAAGTCGGTGAAGTTGGTTGCAGAATCCCCCATCCTAGGAGCTGCTCCTAAGGCAACAGCTACTGTATGCCCAAAGGCTAGGCGATCTTGGTGGTGTTAATGGAAAAATAATTTAGGAAGTGGGTCCAGAACATCAGTGGCAGTCAGCCATGAGTGCTCATCTGGATTGTAAGCCACCCAGCCCACCAGGTACTGGAGCTTTCCCCTCTCTTGCAGTTCAGGAGAGATCTCACAGCATAACCTGAAGAGCCACTGACCACGAGGGCAAATGGTGGCGTGCCAGAGGGGACAGCAGATGACCTGATGAGAAAGACATAGAAAACTGGTTTCACTCAGAACAGTGATAGTAACTAGAACTTACGAGTCACCCTGTTAATGCAATGGAGGGTCTTGAATAGTCCAATGTAAAGAGACAGATGATGTACAGGAGGAACTGTCATTGTAATATTTCCAACATATGGCAAAAATAGTAACTGAGTGACTAGCACTATGCCAAAATTTTGTGTACTTTCAGAAGCAATAGTTGTCTGGGTATCTGATAGTGGGAACAAAAAGATCATTTGAATGTCTTCAGCGTAACTGTAGTAGGAAAATCTTTAAGACAATGCATCACCAAGAAGGAAAACAGAAGAAGACCAAGCGTTGAGTCTGCAGTGGAGGGTTTGCAGATGTGGATACTCTCTCTGTGTCACCTGCTATGACCTCAATATGGCATCTTAATATCATGGACAGATCAATTTACTGCAGCAAGGGAAGCAGGTCATCTTTACAAGCTTGTTAACCTGTAGTTCATCACTCAGGCTTCCATGGTATGCAGATTGTAATGAGGGGATCTATCTTCTATAACAAGGAGAACCTGGGTAAGTTTGAAGCATCCATGTGCAGAGGCACATTGAAGACACATATTTGGGTCCAAAAAAGAATCCAAGTTCAAATCCAGGGCAGGCACACAGATCACAGGGAAAATACTAACAATAGTACCAGGGTCAGCCAATATAATGGGAACTAATTAACAACCATGGCTTATTCAGAATTCTGTTTATGGCTGGTACTGATATTGGAAACTGTAGATTTGGTGCCCAAATTTATACATAATTACCTCTGTAAAAATATCAGCACCCTCCCAATTAACGCATATACCCCCCCACCACTGAAAAAAACCATTCGTGGACTCTACAAATTTTTACTCCCCCACATTCTAGGCACATTTGTGCACACTACAAACACTATGCTATAGTACTATACCTAATGGATTAGTGAGAATGTTAAATATTAATTTAGAATTATTCTTTACCATCCCCATTTTATCTTTTTTTTCTCAAACTCTCCATTACCTCTCGTCTTTCCATTGCTTCTCTTTCTCTTCCCTTCCTCCCCTCTGTGACATTAAGTTTAAACTTGACACTGATGTTGACTCACTGTGTCACCTACTCTCTCTCTCTCTCTCTCTCTCTCTCTCTCTCTCTCTCTCTCTCTCTCTCTCTCTCTCTCTCTCTCTCCCCTTCTCGTGCTGCGAGGACATAAGTGCCCGCAGACGCAATTCTCTCTGGAACGCTCCCTCCATCTCACTCTCTTCCACTCCGTCTAACTCTCTCCATCTCTCTCTCTCTCTCTCTCTCTCTCTCTCTCTCTCTCTCTCTCTCTCCCTCCCATTCTCTGCCCTGCGATCTCACCCCTATCTTACAAACATACAGTCCATTGTCAACAAACAGAACAAGCAGGATAAAACTGTTTTTGATGAAGAGCAATGACTTTGGCATCACACTCCATGGCGTGTTGTGCATAAATCAATCAACGTTTGGTAAGTTTGTTTAACTTAATTTTTATTTCCATAAAAGGAGTCTGTAGATTTTTGTATCTGTATTGTCAGGGAAAAATCTGAAAAAATTGGTGCCAAAAGCATAAAGATTTTAAAGAAGACCTTTGGGAAGACCTGGGTTACTGAACACAATTGTACTATGTCATGCACACCCTTATTTTCAGTTAGTCACGTTCAGTTATTTTTGCTGTTTGTGAGTTTGTGTCTATTTCCATAAATATTATTTACACTGGTAATAATTTATTATATACTGTGGATTTTAAAACAAGAATTACAATTAAATAAATTAATAATGTCGCAGTTTCACAGTCCACTAAAATCTACTTAAATAATGACCCAAATCCCTAATGACCCTAACTTAAACCTGTGAATGCATATTCATACTGAGCATTTAGATGCTTTACATATATTTAAGCTCTTAAATGTGGGAGAGCATTACAGTTGTGCCGTGCAGTAGCGCTATGTCTTCTAATGAAGTGTACTTCCCAACAGTAGTGTTTGCACAGTGTATAACTGTACAACACGAGAGGAATCTTTCTGTTTGTGTAACACACTCTAGCTTTTGCTGTCAGGATGACGCTAATTCTTTTTAATGCCAAACGTGTAGATTCATGCCTCTCTCTCTCTCTCTCTCTCTCTCTCTCTCTCTCAGTCCTGATCCTCAATAGTTAGAGGTCAAGGGTTAGTGTTTTTGTTGCATACATGTTCATCTCTGTTCCTCTCTAGGTTGAGGTATGATGTATGAGAAGTTAACCATGCTGAATTTGCAAAGTAGTTCGAATTGGAACATGCCTAATGACTGGTACCATCAGCAGAACACCGCTGCCACCCATCACAGCACAGGTGACTTTACTTACAGCATTTGAATCTGAATGTGTTTTAAGCACAATTGTTTGAACTGTTTGCACGAGCATGAACAAGAGCATTCATATATTACACCTATCTGGTATCTGTATTTTTTTTCTGGTCAGAGTCGCAGTGGTTTAATTCTATTCTTCTTCTTCTTCTTCTTCTTCTTCTTCTTAGTAGTAGTAGTAGTAGTAGTAGTAGTAGTAATTATTATTATTAGTAGTAGAAGTAGTAGTAGTAGTTATTACTATTAGTAGTAGTAGTTAATGTAGTTTATTAAATAGTTTATTTTGATTTACAGCTTTCTCAAACACAATGTCACAGCAAACAATGTACAAAATACAGTATATATTAATTTTCTAAAATGGTTCTTTGATCTAAATTTAATTAAAACAGTACGTTTTGAGTACATTTAATTATATACTAGTAATTTGGTACTGTCCTCCTAATTTGTGCATACAGTATTAATAATAATGATTCATTCACAATAAAATATCTGACTATGCAGAATTTAATTGGGCAATGTTATCAGTTTAAAAACTAAAGTTCTTGCTTGTAGTGTCTGATGGCTGCATGGTGGACACAGACACAGGGATGGGGACAGGAGGAGGAAGAGTGCAGATGGAGAGGGACGACGGTGAAGATTCACAGCTGCGGCTGCAGCTGAAGAGGAAACTGCAGAGGAACAGGACCAGCTTTACTCAGGAGCAGATTGAGGCTCTGGAGAAAGGTACAAGTCTCTGTTTTAGGGCTGTCGTTGTGGATTTTACTGTGGATATTAGTGGATTACATGAACAGTGGTTACATTTTAAACTTCATATTTTACTCACTACTTGATGCAGGCAATTATTTTAGATGTGATAGTAATCGTGACCTTTGTTTTGACATGTCAAATGCATATTATCAGTATAGACAAAATTTATGGAATTATAGAAGTATTTAATTATTATATACTTACGGACTTTTTGAGGTGCATCTCTGCCTTTATAATCGCAGTAATGGGAGAGAGATTATCCTAAAAAGATGAGATTCACATTGGTGTGGTGTACTGCAATGACAGCCACATACATCTTCAGCGTAGAAGGGTCTGGGAATTGCCCAAGGAATTGGGCAATGCACTGAATCCAGTAAATTAGATAAACCTCATTTTAGTTAAGGCTGATGGGTCAGACCCACAGACATAGATGTTCTGGCTGGGGGTGCCAAATCTTGTCATCTGAGAGTGTTCTGACTAGTAGTGAAAACAACAGTGGGAACCAGGTACTTGTTGGCCATTTTGCGACCAGAAACAGGATTCTGTGGCCTAGTTGCTAAATCGTAGTGTAGGAAAAGCAGACTGAGAACCACAGTTGGCGTTGAGTTGATTGGCACTGGCAAAAAGCTCTACCTGTGCCTCGCCAAACCTCTCCAAGATCTGGTACAGATGCCAGATGAGTTGGTCTCAGAGAGACCAGACATGGATGGGCTCCTCTGAGGAAATTTTTGTGCTTGACTTTATTCCATCATGATGGCTGAAATAGTTGACTGTCATTCCCTTGTCTGAATGGACATTAGCATTTGAGCAGCATCTGTGGCATCTGAAAACTGGCAAGAAGAACTTTAAGGCCAAATGGACTACCCTGAATTCGAGTGGGTTGGTGTGTTCTGACTCCAACACACCATCAGTACCCAGCACTCCAAACTAAACTCCTTCTGTTAGGAATGCCCTGTGTTGCCATCGATGCTTGGGTTCCTGTTAATAGGGTAAGGACATGCTCAAGTCTATGGTGTTTGGGGTCCAGCAATAGGCTGATAATCCATTTCTGGGATGCTTCTGAAACTCCAGCAAGTACAGTATGGGGCCTTCACTAGTCCTAGAATCCTCAACAGATGCTGATAAGCATAATAATATCCACCACACACTGGATGTAATGGAGAGGCTACCATTTTAGTGAATCTAGCCACATGGTGTTCACTGTCAGACTGAGTGCTGTAACATGGACAAAGAAGGTAAGAAAGACTGCTTCTTGGTGAGGATATTCTGGATCCAAATATAGCAATATTCTAATGCCAACTGCCACCACAGGCAACTACCATACATCTTGAAACACCTTTGGTGCTAGGGAGAGGCCAAAGGTCAGGATTTTTTAACTGCCTCCCTTTGGAGCATCACGTGTGTTCTGGGGCAGTAGGAACATGAAAACAAACTTGTGAATCATGTGAACCCGTGCATGAACTACATCTGTCAACTAAAAATGTCCATCCAAAATAGGTTTCTATGGTACCTCTGTCCAAAAAGAAGCAAACTTCTTGAGACAGTCTAATATTGATGAACCCCACCTTGAACCCCAAAAAAAGCTGGGGGCTGGCAGCAAAACTGTAATTGACAGCCAGTGAGTGATGTTTTCATCTGTAATGTGCCTCATCACCAGCCCCTGCCCTTCATGGCATAGTTCAAGGTGGCACCGTGCACTGTGGCATAGTACAAAACAGGTGCTGTGCGAAGGAATGCATCTAGTCTAGCATCCTCACAGTCCTCTGATAAGGGGAGAGAAAGATTACTGGGCACTGATCTATAAGGAGCATTCTGTTGAGAAGTACATGCTCCAGCATCAGGTCCTGGATTTTTGATTTCAGCAGAGTAATGCCTGCTGCCACGTTAAAAAATGCAGTTCCTAGTTTGAACACTAGATGTCACAGTCATGGAAAAACAGATCTAAAAACACTACCCATTTTCTTCTTCCTCCACCTAAGCCTAGAAACAAAAACTAGAAGGAATATTTTTCTTGCTGAGTCATGCACTGGTGCTGAATGTGACCAGAAGGTGAAACATGATCATAATATAGAAGAAACTCATCAAAGTAGAAAGAATGAGAGGAGATTACACACAGCTTTGTAGGACAGGGCACCTACAGTGGGTATAGAAAAGAATCACCCTCCTTTAAAATAATCATATTTTGTTGCTTTTCAGCCTGAAATGAAGACGGACACAGTTTTTGTTTTATCCAGCTGTACTTACTCAATGCAACTTATAACATCCAAGTGAAAAATATAACACCAACATGTCAGATTTTTTTTTTTTTTAAATAAAAAAACAGAATCACTGAGTTGGAAAAAGGATCACCCCCCTCCTAAAATGACTTGTAAACTCAATAAGGTGTAGCTAATCACCTTCTCAATGGCACACAAAGCCATTTGACTTTCAACTGTGATCAACTGTGGTCATTTTGATTAGCTCAGCATGAAAAGAGCTTTCCTGGAGCATTTTGTAGTGCAATTGAAGCAAACAATCAACTATGGGTGGCAAGGCACTGTCAAAAGATCTCCGGGATAAAGTTGTGGAAAGGCACAAGTCAGGAGATGGATACAAAAAAAAATTCAAAGGCTTTATCAATGCCTAGAAGCACAGTGAAGTCTATTATTAAGAAGTGGAAGGTATTTGGTACAACACAGACCCTCCCTGGATCAGGACGTCGCTCCAAACTGGATGAAAGAGCCAGAAGGAAACTGGTCAGAGAGGCTGCCAAGAGGCCTACAGCAACTCTGAAGCAGTTGCAGGAATTTATGACAAAGAGTGATCATTGTGTGCATGTGACAACAATATCACAAATTCTCCACAAATGTGGCTTGTGAAGGCTGTAATTAAAAAATTAAGGCAAATTAAAGCAAGGGGGTGATCCTTTTTCCAACTCAGTGATTCTGTTTATTTATTTATTTATTTATTTTTTTTCTGACATGTTGGTGTTATATCTTTCACTTGGATGTTATAAGTTGCACTGAGTAAATACAGCTGGATAAAACAAAAACTGTGTCCGTCTTCATTTCAGGCTGAAAAGCAACAAAATATGATTATTTTAAAGGGGGGGGTGATTCTTTTCTATACCCACGGTATACCTGTGACTGTGGTCACAAGCTGCTACATGCATAGCTCCATACCATGTTCATGTAGTTTGACATGTAAAGGCAAGAGAAGGCGAGAAAAAAAGTTTGCCATATGACATTAGCTGTTTGACTTTGTAGGAAGCTCATGGTTCACACGTTTGTGCATGTGCACAAGGAGGTTACCAGGTGTTTCACACCACGGAGGTAACATCCTCCACGTAACATTCATGTAATAAGTGAGAAATAGTGAGTGGGTTTAAAACTGTTAAAAACGATAAAAAGGAAATCATTAGCAAATATGAACTAAAAACGTTTATGTTATGCTCACTTGTTGGAAAATCATTAATAGGGAGACTGACAGTTCATTTGTTCAATTCAATAAGAAATGTACATTGCAAGTTCTGCAAGAAACAACCTCATAACGTTATTATTGGCCTACGAATGCAATAGAACAATGTGTGGTGCTGAAATCAAATCATTCAAACTGCAAACTATCGTCCAGCAAATCATTATCAGACTAGCTTTTGAATGTGTGCAGGAGCTAATATTATTCAGCTTTTTCAGATCATTGATTATAACTAACTTTTCTATAGCATATATGCATTTGACATAACTTTTTTCAGCAATATTTGTCCAGAAGTGTCCTCAACTACCTGTAATGTAGTTTTTACAGACATAATATATGATCAGATACCTGACATGTTTATCCCACAAAGATGAAAACATGGCCTACTGCCAATAAATATTGTGACAGTATAATTTCTCACTTATATTTAATTTAATATCTGATTGAAAGTATGACTTTTGTAACTCTTGGACTATGTGGGATTATTTTCTATTTTTCCATGATTATTTGTTAATGGATACATGATATATTCATTTTAAGTTAAATTCAAGTTAATGTGACTGTCTTTGTTCACTAATGGTGTACACATGTCTGTTCCGTGGGTCGTGATTCTCTGTCCATGCTCATGTTTTTTTCCTATCTTATCTATATGGTCTAGCATGTGTCCTCTTGCACGCACACATTAGTAAAAATGCTGGCTATGTTCAGTTTTGTGACTATAGAACACCCAGGTTGTCTTCATGCATGCAATAAACCATCTATTTTATTATAACCTGGCTTTCGGTCTCGTGATTCTTCAGTCATCTTACATCTGATGAAACTGCAGTATTTTGATGGTCATCCAGGGTGATTTATAACAACTACCAGTCATGGATAACTACGGCGTCAATCTCCTCACCTCTCATGAGCTCCCAGTGTACCTTAAGTTTGTTCTTGAGTTCAACATCGTTAGACTATAAGTGGTTTGTTTTTTAAATCATATAAGTGAATTCCTGTTTAACTAAAGCTGTTGGTTTCTAGCTAATATTTTACTATGCAGATTAGATATATTGATATAACTTATAATTGATATAACTTGTGACCAGCTCTTCTGTCTGACCTTATTTCACTTTTTATTTCTTTTCTTATGCAGAATTTGAGAGGACACACTATCCTGACGTCTTTGCACGAGAACGTCTAGCAAATAAAATAGACCTCCCAGAAGCACGGATCCAAGTATGAAGTTCCATCCTTGCATTTCCTTTAATCCTAGTCTAATCATAATTCATGGTAAAGTCAATGTCGTGGTAATGGAATCAAGCCTGAATAATACCTAAAGGCTAAACTGTCTCATAAAACTTGAAACATAATATATGAAAATATATGACTTCTCTCTGAGGCTTTATGTAGAATACATATGTAGTATAAATATGTACTATATACCACATGTAGCTTTACCGCTAAAACAGACATGACAGCTCATCAGTCCCATGTGCCACATCTGTGTGTCTCTCCGCATCGTGATTGACTGACAGGTGTGGTTTTCCAACCGAAGAGCCAAATGGAGACGAGAAGAGAAGTTGCGCAACCAGAGGAAATCTGGGGGTGGAACTTCATGCACCCAAACACATACTCCGCTTAGCACTTCCTTTAACTCAGCCCTCTATCAGCAGCACAGCAACAGTGCAGGTGTGTATTCTTACAACACTAAACTACTCACACTCACTTTCAGTAATTCATCCTGGACAGAGTCATGGTTGGTCCAAAGCCAATCCTGGGAACACTGGGCATGTGAAGGGATACATCCTGGATGTGATACCAGTCCATCATGGGGCACCATAAACACACACACATTCATACACTCATTGAAACACCAAACCAGTAAGTTTAAATATGTATTTATCCCAAAACATTGTTTATGGTATCTCCCTGGTATAGATGCAAAAGGATGCTTGATCTAAATTTTAATTCTGTATTTTATTTCTTGTGTGTGTGTGTGTGTGTGTGTGTGTGTGTGTGTGTGTGTGTGTGTGTGTGTGTGTGTGTGTGTGTGTGTGTGTAGGCTCCATGATCAATCAGAGTGAGACAACTCTCCCTAGTTACAGTTCCCTCTCTGTCTATTCTGGAGTACAGGTAATGTTTGATTAACTCATATGGTGCATTTTACACACACACACACACACACACACACACACACACACACACACACACACACACACACACACACACACACACACACACTGTATTCTACAGTGACAAAGGTTTTAATTTTGACAAATTTTGCACGTCAATATTGAAAAGTAAGTATATGTGTTTACACTGTAATTGAATGTTGCCATGGACTATGCTCCCTCAATTAGTTCGAGGGAAAATATTATATACTTTTTATGTTGAGCATGTGTTTGTTCATCCATTTGTTTGGTGATTTAAAAAAAAAATAATGCTGCCTTCTTGTGGTTAAATCAACGAAAGTATCCAGACGCAAAACATATGATAAACAAATAGTATTCACAAATAGTATCAGTATTCCTCTGTCAAAATGAATCTCATTCTTATAAAACAAACAAACTTCTTTTCTCTACCCCACTCTCCTTTCCTTAACATTCACTCCGGTTATGTTTTATCGTGAATTTCTGTTTTATGGCATGAATTTGAATTGTCTGGTCAGTCGGCCCCCTCATATCCTTGCATGCTGCCCCCTTCCCCTTCTGCCCCACAGTCCTTTGAGCCTTCTTCTTACCCCTCCCCCCACCTCCCAGGCCCGCCTACTGGAAACACCAGCACAGGTAAGATCACCCCCACTTTTACATATGGCTGTCAATAACTATATCAAATTGGCTGTTTCCTTTGTTTCACCATTAAAAAAATTATCAAATTGAATGAAATTGTCAAATTTCTATTAAAAGTGGAACAACACTAAGACCAGTAATTAAAATTGGAACAACAGTAAAGCAATTCCAAAATTATTTGGCTGGATTTCTATAATTAACATGACAAAACATTTTATATCGTATATACAGTCCCCTCTGAAAGTATTGGAATGGAAAGTCCAGTTCTTTTGTTTTTGCTATACACTGAAGACATTTGGGTTTAAGATCAAAATATGAGATAGCTCAGAATTTCAGCTTTCATTTCCTGATATGTACCTGGAGGCGTGTTAAACAACTTAGAACATGGCACCTTTGGTAGCAGACCACCCAATTTTTAGGTGGGCAAAAGTATTGGAACAAATAGTCTTAAAGTAAATAACACTTAATATTTGGTTTCATATCTCTTGCTTGCAATAACTGCATCAAGCCAGCAAACCACTGACATTGCCAAACTGTTGCATTCTTCTTTTGTGATGCTTTTCCGGGCTTGTACCGCAGCTTCTTTCAGTTGTTTGTTTTGGTGGAGTTACTTCCTTTAGTCTCCTCTTCAGGAGGTGAAATGCATGCTCAGTTGGGTTAAGGTCTGATGATGGACTTGGCCAGTCTAAAACCTTCCAGTTTTTCCAGTCCTTTGTTGTGTTGGCAGTGTGTTTTGGGTCATTGTCTTGCTGCATGATGAAGTTCCTCCCAATTAGATTGGATGCATTTCTCTGTAAATTGGCAGACAGACTGTTTCTGTAGACTTCTGAATTAATTCTGCTGCTACCATCATGAGTTACACCATCAATAAAGATATGAGTCAGTTCCTGAAGCAGCCATACAAGCCCAAGCCATAAACTGACCTCCACCACACTTGATGATGAGTTTGTATGTTTTGCATCATGAGCAGATAATTTCTTTCTCCACACTTTGGCCTTTCCATCACTTTAATCTTGGTTCCAGAACTTTTGTGGCTCATCTCTGTACTTCTTTGCAAATTCCAGTCTGGCTTTTTGATTCTTACTGCTGATGAGTGGTTTGCATCTTGTGGTATGGCCTCTATATTAGTACTCTATATTAATAACTCTATATAAGTCTCATTTGAACGGTGGATTGTGATACCTTCACCCCTGCCCTATAGAGGTTGTTGGTGATGTCACTGACTGTTGGGTTTTTTGGGGTTTTTTTTTTCCCCACAGTTCTCATAATGTTTCTGTCATTGACTGCTGTTGTTTTCCTCAGCCCATCAGTTCGACGTTTGGTTCTTAGTACACCAGTGGTTTCTTTCTTTTCAGTAAATTATAAATTGTTGTTCTGACTATGCCCAATGCTTGTGCAATGACTGATAGATTAATATTCATCTTTTGACTTCAAACATTCTTCAGTGTATAGCAAAAGCAATAGAATTGGGCTTGCTGTGTCGATACTTTTAGAGAGGACTGTATATTACATTATTATTCATATCTTTGCTAAGTAGTAAGTGGGATAGTGTTTCAAACATTCGTTCGGTATCACACTATGGGAAATGCCTCGGGCGTGACCGATCCTGGAGGAGCCAATAACACCACGTCTGTTGGTTGACAGACCAATCACGGCTGTGATGAGGGAGTCCCGCCTCCCTAACATATAAGACGCTGCTGAAGATCCCTTCCTCATTCTCGTTCTCTTCCCCATGAAGATCATACTGGAAGCTATCCTTAGCAAGACTCACTAAAATAGTTGTTTACCAGCTCATAGATGAGCCATCAAGGTATGTCGCTGAATGTGACTGTTCTTGCGATTAGGTTTATTTGCTGTTAAGGTGAATAGGCTTTTATTTGCTTGGGATACTTTAAGAAAATTAACGCATTATGGCAAATTCTCTCCCATAGCTGTTAAAGCTATCTGTTTCTTTCCTAAGTGGCACGTTGAGGTGAGTTTAGGTTGTCTCCTACATTATGGCGACTGCTAGTTCTGCAGGCGGCGGAGTGAAGGTGAAAGAAGCCTTGCGTTCGTGCGCATGTGGCTCTATGATTTCGGATCGCATGCCTGGGGATGAAACATGCTCAGGCGGCACTCACAAACCCGTGGTATACTCTGTTGGAGAGAAGACTGCAAGTCACAGCCACTAATAAAGGAGACCCCTGCCTTTCTCTGTTGCCCATGGAGAAGCCGACAAAACAGCCCCCTGTGTCATGCAGTTGCCTCCCCTCTTCGGATTAAACATCTTAGCTGGTGAAGGCGAAGAGGCTGAGGAGGATGACGATGACAAGGCTATCGCTCATCTTTTAGAGGAGGAGGGAGAGGCGGATGAAGATGATGGGGTCCCCCTCCCCAGAATAGGCAGAGTTCGACCTTAGTGAAATGTGCCGGAGGGCAGAGGAAAGACTCTTTATTGATTGGCCGTCACAACAGGTGGGCCAGGAAGTAGAGGGAGATCTTTATGTTGGCAATAGCTTGCTGTTGCGTGCCCAAGCCATCAAACAGCTAACTTCTGCAGTCCCTGCATGCGTCTCAGAGATGAAACATTTCTGGGATAAGCCCTTTTCACACAGGGTTCCTGTTAAAGGATTTTCCAGGCTGGACATCCACAATATGGAGGACTTAGGGATGTCAAATTCCCCTTCAGTTGAGCTGTCAGTGGCTCATCATCTCCAACCTAACTGTAGGGCAGCGTTTTCTTCCACCTCAGCTTCGCTGCCAGGGCGTACTGAGTGCTTAACAGCCTCAGTTTTCCAGAAAATCTACCGAAATTCAGCCAGGCAGAATGCCACCTCTCTCCTTACTGCTTATCAAGCGGAGCTCATGGAGGAGATGAGGAGGCAAATGGATTTTGGGACTCCAAAGCCGGCTCTCTGGAAAGAGATCTGTGTCATTGCAGAGCACAACCTGAGAACATCCAGGGGCACGGTCCAGAGCTGTGGTAGCAGTATGGGCCTGACAGTGGTGGACGAGTGGGCTGTGTGGCTGGGGCTGTCTGGGCTGTCAGACAGAGAGAAAGTGGATTTCTTAGATGCTCTGGTAGAGCCCAACACCCTTTTTGGGGGTTCAGTCACTGCCATGCAACAACAATGTGATCTGAGGAAACAGGAGGGTGAAACTTTCCAGACTTGCCTCCTGCATGGGCTCCTCAGTCAGCTCACCCCAGTTTTGCACCCCACCTAGGAGTGGGCACTCAGGCTTTAGGACCACAACTTTTCAACAGTGTGTTAATGCCAACAGCAGAAGGGGAGTCAGCTCAAAATTTAGAGAATGAAATAACCTCTTTATTGAGCAAAAGAGCAATTCATATAGTGCCAGCAGGAGGAGAGCTGTCAGGGATTTTACTCCTGGCACTATGTCATTCTCAAGAGAGGGGGAGGTCTCTGTCCCATTCTGGATTTGCGGAACCTCAACAAACACCTCAGAAAGTACAAGTTTACATCAGTCAATCTAAAGGACGCATATTTCCACATAGGCATTTACCCAGCACACAGAAAATTCCTCAGGTTTCCTCGAGGCACAGCCTACGAATTTTTGACAGTTCCTTTCAGGCTCTCAATAGCCCTGAGAGTGTTCAGCAAATGTGTCGAAGTGACTCTAACACTGCTGAGAATAGTGGGTGTCAGAGTGTCAGCTTATCTGGACGATCTGCTTCTCTGTGCTCCATCATTGCAACAGGCATAGATAAATACAAAGGTTTTGGTGTCTAATTTAATCACCATAGGCTTCAAAATGAATAAGACAAAAAGTTGTTTGATACCCACATAGGAGATAATTTACCTAGGTCTCAGACTGAACTCAGATCTGTACCAAGCGTTTCTATCAGATGAGTGCATCAGGTCAATTCGCGACAGTTTATCCCTTTTTCAGAAAGGGAGGAAGGTCCCATTCAGACTATGCTTACGTCTTCTGAGGCTGATGGCCTCGACAGTCTCGGTCATTCCATCAGGACTGTTGCGAATGAGATAGTTTCAGCACTGGACAGTGAGTGTGTCCAAAACGCCACCTCAACAGAAAAGTGATAGTATCATCACTCTGCATACACACTCTCCATTACTGGAGAGAGCACTCGTTTCTCAAATCGGGGACTCTACTGGGGGCAGTTCCTCTGAGAAAGGTGGTGACAATGGATGCGTCGCCACAATAGTGAAAGGGAAATGGCCCGTCTCACTTCAGAATGCACACATAAACTTCCTAGAACTGTTAACAGTGTTTCTGGCATTGAAACATTTTGTGCAGTTTCTGCAGAACCACCATGTTTTTATCAGATCAGACAACACAACGGCAGTGGCTTATATAAATCATCATGGGGGCACACGCTCTCCTTAGCTCCAAAACCTGGCATGGAAACGGATTGTGTGGAGCATGAGGCATTGTCGTTCATTGGGGCAATGCATGTCCCGGGCATGATGAATGTGGGAGCGGACCTTCTGTCCAGAAGGAACCCTCTATACAGAGAATGGACTCTCCACCCTCGGGAAGTGAGCCAGTTGTGGGAGAGGTTCAGCCAAGCTGCTGTAGATCTCTTTGCATCGCACGGAAACACTCATTGCCCTCTATTCTTCTCTCTGGTGGGCCTGTGGCCAAACGGACTGCTGGTTTAGCGTTGCCCTGCTCTGGATGGCAGCATATATTGCTCCAGAATGTGTACATATCTTTCTGCATTAATGGTGCCCTCACAGATGTGCAAGTTACCCATGCCATGGGCACTGACACACCCCCATACCATGACAGACGCTGGCTTTTGGACCTGATGCTGATAACAACTTGGATGGTCCTTTTTCTCTTTGGCCCGGAGAACACGACGGCTGTTTTGTCCAAAAACTATTTGAAATGTCGACTCGTCGGACCACAAAACACGATTCCACTGTGCTACTGTCCATCTCAGATGAGACCGAGCCCAGAGAAGTCGGCGGCGCTTCTGGACAGTGTTGATGTTTGGCTTCTGCTTTGCATAGTAAAGCCTTAAATTTTACCAAAGTATTCCCGAGCCCATGTCAGGATATCCATTACAGACTCATGACGGTTTTTAAGACAGTGACGTCTGAGGGGTCAGAGATCACGCACATTCAGAAGTGGTTTTCGGCCTTGCCCTTGATGCACTGAGATTTGACCAGATTCCTTGAATCTTTTAATTATATTGTGCACTGTAGAAGGTGAAACGCCCAAAATCCTACCGATTTGTCTTTGGGGAATGTTGTTCTCAAAGTGTTGGATTATTCGCTGATGCATCTGTTGGCAGATTGGTGAGCCTCAACTCATCCTTGTTCTTGAAGGACTAGGCCTTTTTTGGAGGCTCCTTATATACTATGATTAGACGATTTCACATCACCTTCTTATTTCAACTTGTCACATCGCTATTAGTCCTAAATTGCCCCTGTCCCAACTTTTTTGGAACTTGTTGAATGCATCAATTTCAAAATAAATGTTTATCTTGAAAAAAACTATGCAGTTGATTCGGTAAAACATCAAATACCTTGTCTTTATACATTTTTTGTTTAAATACAAGACAAAGTACATTTACAAATCACTCCTCTTTGTTTTTATTAGCATTTTACATACTGTCCCAACTTTTTCCAGAATTGGGGTTATAATATGCTGCTTTCTGTAATGACATACAAACATTTTTCTGTAACATTTAATTTTGTGCTAGAAAACTAATGTTTGGGAATCTAAAATGTTTTTTGTACTGACTTTATAATGTAGACGTCATAAAATAAAAAATCTATAACAAAGTTTGTACTAAAAAAAATAGGGTGCCTAAAACCTTTGCACAGTACTGTACCAAATACCAAATAGCAAGCTTATACAGTAAATCTTTTCATACAGTTTAATACTACCCTATTTGCTGTATTAAAGTAAATGCAATAATATATACCTGTAATTGCTTTGGCAATAATGGCATGTAGCTCAGTCATGTTAATAAAGTACACAGAAGTAACTGAGCTGAAAGTGACCTGATTAATACTGCATTCGTTGCTCTGTGTGTTGTAGGTTTGATCTCTCCTGGCATTTCAGTACCGGTCCAGGTCCCAGGGAATGAGCAGAACATGGGCCAGAACTTGGGCCAGTACTGGGCCCGACTGCAGTGAGGAAAAAGCAGTTCATGAGCATGTGAGGAAGTGATGGAGTCAAAAACAAAAGGTTAACAAAAGGTCGTGCTGAATACTCAGTATAGAGTTCACAGGGATACAAATTATGAATTAACATTCAAGATTAATGCACTGTGCAGAAGTGTTGTAACTTTCTGGTTTTGTAAACTACATTGCATTGTCAACAGCATGAACCGGTTGCAATGCACTATGGGACATTTTGACTTTTTTCTTGACAGTCTGCTGTTTAAACTTACACTATTACATTTGTAAGAAATAGATCATGCAAAAGCATTTTCAGGATTCATCTAAACACTTGTTAAATAAAAATTTATTTAGATTAAGATTATACAGTAAGTGGGATTATTATGTACACTTATTAGTAAGTCTTAAGTTTGAGTTTTCATCCATGGCCTGAGAGACATGTAAACTTTTTTTTTAGGTTACACAAAGAACCAAAAACTAATGAAATCCTGTCTATTTGTTTACAAAAGTATTTACTTCTTCTTTTTTAATTTTAGAATAATTTCTTAATGGGAAAATTACTTCATGAAAAATTTCCATGCTCTAATTGAATGAAAAATACTGTGAAACTTTCTAAATCATGTATTTGTCAATTCACATGTGTTTTTTTAGAGACTTCATAAAATATGTTTCACATATTTTCATGTGTGGACTTTTCACACGTAGTGCATGTGTTTTGTTTGTGTGTGTGTGTGTTTTTTTGTTTGTTTTTTTAAACAGATGATTCATTTATTTTCACATGTGAACTCTTCATATGTGAATATGTGATAAGGGGGATTCCACCAAACAGAAACAGTGAGAGGAAGTCAACAAGCATGTTGTAAAAACAGTACTGGAACAGAGCCATTGGGTCAAAAACTGACATCCGTTGAAATACTTGCACTAGAGCGAATGACTATCAGTGATCATCAAAAAGCCAGTGACAATCACTGACAATTATGCATCTTGAATTTTCATAATGACTTTAAAAGCACCTGACAATCCAAAGTTTCTCATCACTGCTTTTTGCCCCACCACATTACCATTCTTTAATTTAATCTGTAATTTGATTAGAAAATATATTTGATATTTATTCTGGCCATATATTTTTGCCATCTTCTGTGTAACCATGTTTAAATGCTAGGATTTCTGATCTGTGTATTCCTTTTAGTATATGCTCATTAAATCTGTGAATGTGTACATATGTGCATGTGTGTGTGTTGGAGGGCAGGAATACACTGCAATTGTTTTTTGTGTAAAGATCAAAAAGGTGTCTTTTTCCTGCAGTCAACCTATTTTGTGTAAGCACTGAACCCTTTAATAAAAATCTATGTGTAATCAGCAAAACTGAGTTGCTTTTTTTATTCCATAATGCAAAGGCAACACACTAGACTGGTAAATCCATCAGTCATTGCTTTGCCTACATCATGCTAATACTGAATCATCTTGGAAAAGTCAACTTTTTCAAGTTCCCTGACTCAGAGACATTTGACCTCCTGTTTGTATCGTTTCCAGAATCAAATCAGTTCATCTACTGGTTACAGTGATAATTTCATATAAATCCTACAAGCATTCAACCACTTGTTCTTTTCATTTCTTGTTATTAGGCCATTTTTATCGATATTTTTAATGTGTGTAGTAGAAGGTGAAGTAAAGGTGTCATTAACAATAACATGCTTGCTCAAGATTGGCAGGTCTAATCTTAGTTTACAATCATTTCTTTATCTTTATTTCGTATAATTAACTATATTATCTGTGCAGGCATGTTTGTGCATATTTCTAATATAATTAACATACTGTAACAGCTAAACAATTATGGCAATGTGTGCTGTTTGGCTGTAATTGTAAGGTGTTGCTTTGCCAATATCTGATGAGTACAATTTGTTTGCATATACAGGTGCATCTCAATAAATTAGAATGTCATGGAAAAGTTCATTTATTTCAGTAATTCAACTCAAATTGTGAAACTCGTGTATAAAATAAATTCAATGCACACAGACTGAAGTAGTTTAAGTCTTTGGTTCTTTTAATTGTGATGATTTTGGCTCACATTTAACAAAAACCCACCAATTCACTATCTCAACAAATTAGAATATGGTGACATGCCAATCAGCTAATCAACTCAAAACACTTGCAAAGGTTTCCTGAGCCTTCAAAATGGTCTCTCAGTTTGGTTCACTAGGTAAGCCACAAACATTCATTGCCAAAGAAGCTGGCTGTTCACAGAGTGCTGTATCCAAGCATGTTAACAGAAAGTTGAGTGGAAGGAAAAAGTGTGGAAGAAAAAGATGCACAACCAACCGAGAGAACCGCAGCCTTATGAGGATTGTCAAGCAAAATCGATTCAAGAATTTGAGTGAACTTCACAAGGAATGGACTGAGGCTGGGGTCAAGGCATCAAGAGCCACCACAAACAGACGTGTCAAGGAATTTGGCTACAGTTGTCGTATTCCTCTTGTTGAGCCACTCCTGAACCACAGACAACGTCAGAGGCGTCTTACCTGGGCTAAGGAGAAGAAGAACTGGACTGTTGCCCAGTGGTCCAAAATCCTCTTTTCAGATGAGAGCAAGTTTTGTATTTCATTTGGAAACCAAGGTCCTAGAGTCTGGAGGAAGGGTGGAGAAGCTCATAGCCCAAGTTGCTTGAAGTCCAGTGTTCAGTTTCCACAGTCTGTGATGATTTGGGGTGCAATGTCATCTGCTGGTGTTGGTCCATTGTGTTTTTTGAAAACCAAAGTCACTGCACCCGTTTACCAAGAAATTTTGGAGCACTTCATGCTTCCTTCTGCTGACCAGCTTTTTGAAGATGCTGATTTCATTTTCCAGCAGGATTTGGCACCTGCCCACACTGCCAAAAGCACCAAAAGTTGGTTAAATGACCATGGTGTTGGTGTGCTTGACTGGCCAGCAAACTCATCAGACCTGAACCCCATAGAGAATCTATGGGGTATTGTCAAGAGGAAAATGAGAAACAGGAGACCAAAAAATGCAGATGAGCTGAAGGCCACCGTCAAAGAAACCTGGGCTTCCATACCACCGTGCCACAAACTGATCACCTCCATGCCGCGCTGAATTGAGGCAGTAATTAAAGCAAAAGGAGCCCCTACCAAGTATTGAGTACATGTACAGTAAATGAACATACTTTCCAGAAGGCCAACAATTCACTAAAAATGTTTTTTTATTGGTCTTATGAAGTATTCTAATTTGTTGAGATAGTGAATTGGTGGGTTTTTGTTAAATGTGAGCCAAAATCATCACAATTAAAAGAACCAAAGACTTAAACTACTTCAGTCTGTGTGCATTGAATTCATTTAATACACGAGTTTCACAATTTGAGTTGAATTACTGAAATAAATGAACTTTTCCATGACATTCTAATTTATTGAGATGCACCTGTACAGTTGCAATCAAAATTACTCAACCCCCATTGCAAATCAGGTTTCTTGTCAACATGTACAGACTTTCAGCTGTTTGCAATGAAAAAATCAAACAAAAGCAATTTGGTTTCCCCAAATTCAACTGAAAATGCAACTTATAATGACTTCTCCGGTCTCAAAATTATTCAACCCCTTCATGGCAAGCATCTTTAGTACTTAGTAGAGCACTCTTTTGCTGTTATGACCTGCTGCAAACGAGATGCATAGCCAGACACCAGCTTCTGGCAGCGTTCCTGAAGAATCTTAGCCCATTCCTCATGAGCAATGGCCTCCAGTTCAGTGATATTCTTGGGTTTGCGTGCTGCAACTACCTTCTTCAAATCCCCACAGAGATTTTCTATGGGGTTCAAGTCAGGTGACTGTGATGGCCCTGTAGAATCTTCCAGGACTTCTTCTGCAACCAAGCCTTGGTGGAATTTTAGGTATGCTTAGGATCATTGTTCTGTTGGAAGGTCCAATGACGCCCAAGCTTCAGCTTCTCCACAGACGGCATGACGTTTTCTCCTAGGATTTCCTGATACTTCAATGAATCCATCTTGCCTTCCACACGCTGCAGGTTTCCAGTGCCAGAGGATGCAAAGTAGCCCCAGAGCATCACCGAGCCACCACCATGCTTTACTGTGGACAGAGTGTTCTTTCTTCATTCTTCTTTCTCCAGACATACCGCTGATCAATCGTGCCGAAAAGTTCCAGTTTTGTTTCATCGCTCCACCAAACAGAATCCAAAAACTTCTGTGGCTTATATATATGATTTTGAGCCAACTTTTCTTGTGCTTTTGGTCAGTAGCGGTGTACGTCTTGGAGTTCTGGCATGGAAACCTTCTGCGTTTAGTACGCGCCATACTGTGCTCACTGAAACCTCGGTGCCTGTTGCAACCAAGTCTTGCTGCAGGTCTTTTGCAGTCACTCGAGGGTTTTTCCACAGCCTGCCTTCTCAGAAATCTGGTTGCAGCCGTTGATGGCTTCCTTTTTCTGAACTCCAAAAATTATTTCTTGCCTCTTATTCAGTTTAATGAATTAGAATGAGCTAAAGTAACATGATTTTTGAACATTTTGTCACAACTTAATTTCATTGTGTTCAAACCACCTAATATATTTCAAACTGAAGTTTACTTTTACTAAGTAATTTTTGTTGACATAACTAACTGGGCAGTGGATCTGAAGTTCCCAGCATGCTTTGCAAGAGACTGCATTAGGAGAGTAAATTTAGGGATTAAGTGTTATTTTATGTGTTTTTCAGTAACGGGAAAGACATGTTAGTGTTTAATGTTCAGTTATGTTGGACATTTGAAGGAGTTTCTGTAATGTTTTTGAATTTTGTGGTTACCATGGTGCTGAAGAGTGACGCTTGTGTATACTGACATAATCTTTACTTATTTGTTCATTATATACATTGTGTATAATGATGAATGAAACTGCCTGTTTAAACATAAGAAAATGAAATAAACCTCTGTAAATTAATTAAAAAAAAAAAAAAAGTTGGACCAACATAAGAAGATTTAGTTTGACAAATGTAATAAAGTTAATTAAACATACTAGAGTAAATTAATTTGACCTAAACCAATTAAACTGTGTTCACCCAACTAAACAGAATCATTCTGAATGAACTAAATTAAATTGTGTGTAAAAACTTTCTAAAATTAAATTAATTAAGAGTAATGAATTAATTTTTTGAGTGTGCCCCGTCCAGGTATTTCATGTATTTTCTGCCCCTAGCCAGTTCAGGTATTTCATGTGTTCCAGCTCAAGCACACCTGGTGCAACTAATGAAGCCGCTGATTAGCTGCATCAAGTGTGCTTGAGACAACACCTGTTTTGCATATTTGTGCTGCTGTGAGGGATTCTATTCGGGGGTTGAATAATTTTGAGACTGGGGAAGTCATTATAAGTTGCATTTTCTGCTGAAATTTGGGAAAACAACTTGAAGCATTCGTTGTGTTGAACTATTTCAATTGCTTTTGTTTGATTTGTTCATTGCAAACAGCTGAAAGTCTGTAAACAGTAAACCTGATTTGCAATGGGGGTGGGGGGTGGGGGGTTGAATAATTTTGATTGCAGCAGTATGTATATTCCAAATATATGGAATATAGTTAAAGTATGATCAACAGTCAGGAGGGAAAATCCATTTAAAGCTTTTCACCTTGATTCTACTTTGTGATTGTATTGAGGCAAACGATATGAAGCTGGTTAATGCTTGACCATCACAAACTCTCTCTCTCTCTCTCTCTCTCTCTCCCTCTCTCACCCGGTCTCTCTTCCTCTTACCACTAATAGCATTATTAGGCTGGCTCTGAAGGCTGTGGACAGTTGGGAAGACATGACAGAGAATAACAAACCTTCTATCAATAGTGTACTCAGTGCTGCAGTGCTGCAATGCATAATTTCATATTTTTGCACTTTATGTAGCTACCAGTTTACTTCAGTTTAAAAACGTGGATGACAAGGTGCACAAGGAATCTGTAATTTTTTTTTAAAAACATTTACACATGTCACTTTAGCTGGTTAAAGATTCAAATCAAAGAATTTCACCTCTTTATGTAGTGCTTCCACCTTACTGTTAAAATGATTCTGGATCTAACCATACTTTTGAAACTGCACTTACAGTTTTAAATAAAAATATACATTATCGTCAACAACATCCCATGGTACCCCGTATGAGTTACAAGTAAAAACATATGAGCCGACTGCACTCAGTTCTCATCTGACTAACTCACGCACATACAGTTCCTGTTCTATATTGTGCAAGCGGATTGTCGTAATCATGCTTCATAGTTTTGCTAAATTACGTATGTCATTCAGCCTTGAAATGCTTAGATAAGTGATCAGTGTGATCTGTGAAATATATGCAATAAAGGCAAGAAGGTTGCTTTAAATGATGCTGTAGTAGTTATTTCACCTGGCCCTTTCCTCAGTTTTGGAGGAAAAACTTGGACGACTTAGAAAAACTCCTGGATCAAACAGTCAAAAAAAAATTTCATTTACATGCATTTATTGTGCCATACCAGTGATGTGGGACACAATCCCAATAGCTAATTAGTTGAGGGTTTAAGGCCTTGCTCAAGAGCTTGGTGGCAGTCCTGGGATTTGTACTTGCAACATTCTGCTCATTAGCACATGATTTAACCATTGACCACAAAGAATCCACTGCTGCTGCAGCTGTGTGTATGATGCATGTATGTGATTTGTTTTTCATATAAAGCAACTCTTACAGATAGTGATCAAATCTCAGAGCTTTCCCTTTATTTTGCCCCATACGTACATTCCATACTGACCTGGTGATAACTATGCCTATACACAATCATTGAAGAGAAACATTATCTTATATCATTGCTCTTTGTGTAATAAATGAAACGTAAATATGAACAACCTTTATTTCTATATCGAATGCAGAACAAGATGAGTAGCTTGACCGTAAAAGATGAAATAAACTTACTTCAGTGACAAATTCAAGTCTTTTTTTCAATGTAATTCGAAGTTTTGTCATTGTAAATGTAATATACATATACAACTGTATGATTTGCATATGTGAAATATCTGTAATAAGCAAATGAAATGCAGTATATGTGTACAATGGTTGTCTAGTCAAGTGATAAAAGCATGTAGCTCCAGATATATATACTTCCTGACCTCCTACAGCTCATTTCCTGTGCTTTCATATGGGGCGAGTGGGGGTGAGTTGTAAGGATCCTGTTTACGTAGGTTTCCTGGCCTGGTTATTAATATAACTGAGTCTACTTTAAAAGCAGCTGTGTTACCAAACAGGAAAATTGCAATTAAAAAACAAAAAAAACAAAACTATAAGTGGAGGTTAACCAAACAGTTAATCAAGGGCTTACTTATAAGTGCTGAAATGAGGGTTTTCACTTAATGCATTCAGTTTGCGCTACTTTGGTGTACTGGTAATTTCATTACCTATAGTGTGTTTTTCTTGCTAAAGAAACATGCATGTAAAGAATGTAAAGTTTTTATTGCGGTAATTTTGAATATGTCATAGGTGTGAGACTATAGGTGTGGTATGATGTTAAATATATACCTGTGACATCATGGGTGTAAAATGAGAGGTGTGAAACAAGTGTTGTACTGAACACTGCCATGTGTAACGTGGCCATTTACATGCTTTAAATTTTATTGATGAAAATATGGGGAACAATTTTGTGAACATAATCACTGAACAGAAGGTCTCATACAGGGTCTATACGGGGCACCAAATGTGAAAAGTTGAATTTCTCTCTGACTTTTTTTTTTTTTTGAACGTTTGAGGCCATTCTGATACATTTAGTATCAGATAGTATTTAGTAAAACACTCATGTCAAATAATAGTTTTGGTGCAAATAATAAAAGTAAATGTTAAGTATAACTGGTAAATAAAAATATAAATCTTTAATGTAAATATAAATGTAAAATTTGTTTCGTTCATATGCTGTGTACAGGTACACTCTCTGAGTGTACATCATGGGAAAGTGCCAGTAGGGTTGCCATGTTTACACCATACTGTACTAGTTTTGATACAAGGTTGAGATTGTAAAAAAAAAAAAAAAGCTGGTGGTATTTTTGGGCTGATTTAAAAACAGTCCATGGCCAGGATCTTGTTTTGGAATTAAATTAATTCAATTGGACCTATCTAGAATGTACAGAACCATTTCTGTTTTCTACAGAAGTCCAGAATTTTTTCCTTGTGATCCTAAGATAACAAAAAAAAAAGTTGTTTTCTCAAAATTTGTGATTTCGAGAAAGTCATATATGCTGTATATATATATATATATACTGCAGGAGGTAATAGGTGGCGAAGTGGTCAGGCTTCTTTTCATCACCAACATCATGTGTTTGAGCCTGTGCTTGGGTGACTGCTTTTATTTTTCCCAACTTTCCTCTTGTGGATAAATAAAGTACATCTACAGTATTTATCTAGCCATCTATCTATCTACCTGTATGTTCATCAGTGCTTTACAATTTCCAAATTAGTGTCCATCACTTGAGAAGGCGACTCAGAAATCTGCAACTATACTGTCATGGATACTGTAATGATCTTGAACAGGTGGTAATTTTTGTTTTCAGATATATACAGCACATATTGATTCAGCATGCTCATTCAGGGACCGAGATGTCATTACTACAAAGGTAAATCCTGAAATTAGTCTCCACTATGAAATTACACTGAAAAAAACAAACAAAAAAACACTTTAATTTACTTGATTAAAATGTGTGCTGTACATTGTGAATAAACTGATTACACAGTTTGCTTTTGTACGGCCTACAAGTTTTGATAGAGGCCTGGAATAAAAGAAAAACTTTGTGTTATTATCTTAAGCAAAGCACATCACATCAATTGTAGCCCCAGTTTGATCAGAAACTTCAGTGTGTATAATTTGCTCTTATTATTTAGCCCATAGTAATCAGACAAGGATCTAGCTCTTATAGGATAATAACAAAACTAATTTTAGCCTCTTGAACACAGTTAAGCTGAAATCCAAATGACTTGCTATTCACTACATATGTTCTCTACTTATTATATAATGTAATGTATAAATTAATGCCCAGAAGGACACCATTTTAGATTTGGTCACAGAAAAAAATATTGTTCCGGATTGAACATAAACAAATGTAATGAATCAAAAGTATTTGTTATTCCAAATTGACACACTCCTGTGCTTTTACAAGGCCAGCTTTTTAAAAAAAAAAAAAAAAAAAAAAGTTGAGTAAATGTAGCATGTTACATTTACTTCCCACCTCTTACTGTCTGCTGTGGTTAGCAGGTCTACCTCCAAAACACAATGTCAAGTTGTCTGTCTTGGGATGACTTAAGTGTGAATCTACACAGATATTTAGAGCAGAGGTATAAATACAGAGGAAACCACAACTAGTGAGAACCATTTAGGTGTGATGTGGTGTAACGGCCTCCCGAGATGCCTGCAAGTGACACTGACATGCTGCTAAATGTTGCACAAGATAAAAATAATTCTTTGGATGAATGATAAAAATGTTTGTAGGTCATTAAAGAAAGCAGCATACTACGTAAGAGACACTTTTCAGACAAAAAAAACACAATGAAGGCTGCTGGGTTTTGCGGCAAAAACAAGAAGCGAGTGCGAAAGTCAAAGTGTCCAGAAGAACTGTGTCTGGTTCTGCAAGATGCTCAATAAAACTTACCAGCTCATTTCCTTATAAAACTGAACAAACTGTACCGGAGACTACTATTTTTTTTTTTTTTTTTGTCACACCAAATATTGACTTTGTTTCATTTACTACTGTTTACTGCTCTTTACGTTTTTTTTTGTTTTGTTTTGTTTTTTTTTAATGTAGAAATATTTCATTTCATTATTTCGAAGGCATCTTTGCTCCACAGCATTTCTTTGCATGCACCGAAAACGTTTGCACGGTGCTGTAGACGCATACAAGATTCATTTCCATGCTAAATGTACTTTCTTTATGAAGCTTTGTTTAGTAACCATTTAGATGTGTGATTTTTAAATCTCCTGTGAAACAAGGAAAGATGTAGAAACGGTGTGTTTTGAAATTGATTTGTGACAGTTAAGCGCATCCACCCAACTGTTGTTCACAGAAGGAAGTTGACACCCTGTGTTTCAGTTTAACAGATATGTCTGTTATACCAAAAAAAAAAAACCAAACAAACCTGAAACTGACAAGAGAGTGAGGAATTCGATTGGGAATTAGGCGCTGAATTGGATTTTTATAAAAACTTGTAGGAATCACATGATCAATCATATGTGATTCAAATGCAGAAAAGCATAGGCTCACACACACACACACACACACACACACACAAATGTTTGTGAGGACCTTCTATTGACATAATTATTCATTTAGCTAACTAATACTATACCTACAGCTAAATCTAACCCTAATTTAATCCTCGTTAACCAAAAGGAAACATTATGGCACTTTTTGTTTAATAAAAGCTGCGTGTTTTTTTTTGTTTGTTTTTTTTTTTTTTTTTGCAAACAAACAAACAAAAAGAAAAACAAAACAAAACCGGGGACCAGCAAAATGTCCCCACAAGTTCAACAACTGTCAGATAGGCTATTCCTATCTTTATCTTTTACCCCCATCCCCCACCCTCCCCACAGAGAGAGAGAGAGAGAGAGAGAGAGACAGAGACAGACTCTTATTGATCTGCCCTGCCTCGTCGCTGGAGGAAGAGCTGGAGGAAACTAACAGCGCGTATCGGGTAGGAGCACGCAAATAAATCTGCACAGCTTTTACATAAGCATATAACAGCTATTTCATCTCATTAGCTGATTATTTCTTTATTTTCCAACTCTTTACTTATCCCTGAGCTTTTAAAGCTCAGTATGTGAGCAGCCTTTAAATGGATGTTAGGGGTAGGATATGAGCTCCAGAGTGACACTGCCCGCCGCATTTGCATCCACAGTTGGGAAAACCAGCGACTAGGATTTTTCCCAGGAATAAAGTGCCAGCTGAGTGATGGAGAACTTAGCTGTGCTTTACCTGAGCAGCGCGGTGATGGCGCTCGCATCCCCCGGAAGTGCCGCACCCGCGCCCGACCTCTACTCCCGCGGAATGGTGAGTGATCCGACATCCACATGAAACCAACAACACAGCACTGCGTCGCTTATTTATCTTATACACATACTGACTGACTGAAGTCGCATGTAAGAAAGGTCATTGTGACGGCAACTGTGATTTAAAAAAAAGTAAATAAATAAAAATAAAAATCTTTTTTAATATTTGGTGAGAACTCCCTGCACCTTCCCATTACAGAAGATTCGCAAGAACTGCACATGTGGTTTTTAAACACCTCACAGGTTTCACACATTTTTCACACCTATTTCTATTTATTTATTTATTTATTTATTTAACTTGTGGCTTTTACACATTCATTCACGTGATTAATTCACACTGATTGGATATCAGGATTATGTTTTTAATGCACTTCAAATATTACAAATATTGTCCTTTCAGTTTATACTTATGAAATAACTATGAATAATAGTAATAATAAAAAAAGGATATATTCACAATTCTAAACAGATGTATGTTTAAAAGCTAAATTGATATGGAGAAAAAGAAAATCATTCAGACACAACAAATTAACACTTCGTTGCAAAGCTGTTATTGGCAATTGCAGCTTCGAGAGTTCTACATTAGGAAGTAATTAGCTCTCTGCAAGTGTTCTGGTTCGATTTGGACTCATTCCTCTTGGCGAATCGTTTTCAGTTCCGCAAGGTTTCCTTCTGATGGACTCGCGATTTCAAAATACTCTGTGAATTTTCAATGGGATTCCGGTCGGGATATTGGCCAGGCCGTGCAAGGCCTTCTTGAGTTATTCTGGCTGTTTATTAGGGGGTGTTGTGTTGTTGAAATGTCCATCTCACCCACCCCCCCCCCCCCATCCCATCCCATCTACAGTTCCTCAGATGATGCGTAATCATTAATGATTAAAGTACTGTTTGCAGAGCAATATCATGATGCACCCATCTTTACAGTACTTACAGTACAGTACTGTGTGTATGGTGTTCATGGAAGCATATACTGTATGCAACCTACTGTATGTTCATGCACACATGACGAGATGAATTATTGCGAAAGAGTTCTATTTTTGCTTCCTGTCACCAGAGTATATTGTTGCAAAAGAGTTCAAATTTTTTTTTTTACATGCTTTTAGACATGCATCTCTGTGTTTTTTTTTTTTTTTTTTTAGTTTTGCATGGGGTGTAGGAACGGAGATGATTGAGGTGCAGTTTGTTCTCAGTGTAACTGTTGTTCGTGCTGCTTTTAGGTCATCTCGCAACACTTTTCGAGTGACTTACCTTCCTTATCACTGGTCTCGAGGCCGGGTTGTGATATCTTGCATGGCTCACCTGTCCAGGGAAGATTAGTTGTGGTTCCATAAACTTCCCCCTGCATATTATCGATCCAAAGGATGTTTAAGGTCTTTGCACTTTGCTATGGCTCTGAGTCTGTAGAATGTTGTTTAATAATGTCGTCCCTGTGAACTTAAACTCCATTTTGGTTCATATTTATAAGCACAAATTCAAAAGACATCATGTTTAGATTTAATGTGGATAGATGCACTTGAAGTATATTAAATAATAAAAAAAGTGTGCAAATACTTACTTCCCCTCATTGTATTTTCAAATCTAGGGCATGTTGTATCATTTTTCCAGATGTGATTGTGATGATCAATGAAATAGTAATATTCGTTCGTTTTTCATTTGAAACAACCTACAGATGATTGGAAAAAGACTTTAAGACATTAAAACTATATTTAGCCTATCGTATGGTGAATGTGGGAAAATCAGATTTTGAAGAGGAGAATTAAGGTAGTGATGATGTAAAAACCCAAAGTTTCCTAAGAAACTGGATGTTTGGATGTTGGTTGGAAATCCTTGGATGTTGTTCCCACAAACAATAATAATAATAATAAGAGGAAGAAGAATAAGAAGAATAAGAAGAAGAAGAAGAAGAAGAAGATTGAGAATAAGAGAGAATTAAGATGTTTCAGATCCCTTTATCATACGGCTATAATTGGAAGGTGATTTATGAAAATGAAAATGATTTTGAATTTAATTCCCTTTTCTTTTATCCAATAATTTGAGGATGCCTGTTTTTCTTTCATTTTATTTTATATTAGTTTTTTTAACTCGTCATCAAAGTCACACACACAAAAAAAAAATCAACAACTAATATGCAGAATCTCATCCTCCTACAGACCAAATTTTGGTTTGGATCATTAAATCTTTTTTTGATGACCTACACAAAATGGCCAAAGGTTTGTGGACACCTGACCATCACACCCATATTTGTGCTGTGTATTTGAATATCCCATTCCTGATTTTGTCCCCTGTTTGCTGTTTTAACAACCTCAACACTTCTGGGAAGGCTTTCAACTAGATTTAGGAGCGTGGCTGTGGGAATTTACCCATTCAGCCACAAGAGCATTAGTGAGGTTAGATGCTGATGTTAGACAAGGAGGCCTGGGGTTCCAGTTCACTCCAGTGGTGTTCAGTAGGGTTGAGGTCAGGGTTCAGTACAGGCCACTCGAAGTCTTCCACTCGAACTTTGGCAAACCATGTCTTCATAAACCTCAGGTTCGCAACCCTTTAGTTCCAGTGAAGGGAAATTGTAAAGCTACAGCATACAGAGACATCCTACACAATTATGTGCTTCCGACTTTGTGTCAACAGGTGTCCATATATGTGTGGCCATGCACAATGTAAGACATTTGTGAGTTCAAACTATATGGTTTCAGTTTGTCTCTTAAAAGGGTCATGCTGCAGTATGTAGAGCACTGTGCAAAAGTTTTAGGCACCCTATTTTTTTTTTTTTTTGTACAAACTTTGTTACAGATTTTTTATTTTATGACTTCTACATTATCAATGAATTGTTGAATGACATTTTTGTAAAACAACATCAAGTAACTTTGTGTTGAAAATAGAAAAAAAAATGGTTTTCAAAGCTAGTTTGGGGGAACTGACACCTGACATAGACATCGATATTGTTAAACGTTAAAGTAATTAAAATTTGAGTATATGCTTGAGTATATGGGTAATATAGACCACTGACACTAGTAGCAATAATCACAAATCTGGCCATCTTAGTTTCAAGATCACAGACCATTTAAACTTTTTTTAGATTTAGATTTAGAATAATGACTATGAAAACCAATTTCTTAGAAATGTTTAAGAAAAGTTTAAGTGTGATGTCTTAAACGGACAGGATTTTAACTAAAGTTAATCAGTCTGTTTGACGTACAGTGTTCCTGGGATATCAGTTCTTCTTTTTTTGTATTTTGCACACCAGAAGCGGTTACAAAATTGTCTTGTTATTTGCATAAAAAGATGGTTCCTGTTTGGGTAATGCCACTGATGCTATTTAGGGACACAGTTTTCATTACATAATGATTTAATGCAATAAGCTTTTGAAAGAGTTTCAAACTTTTAAATATAATGTATATAACCATAAACAGTATATTGTACCTTTAGGGGAGGAGTTGAGGTGTCAAGTGGGAATTTTGGGCCCACTTTTTAAACACAAACAAAACATGAAAGGAACTACAGACCTCTCTTGCATCAATAAAGGTCACTGTTCATGACTCCACTATCAGAAAGACACTGGGCAAAAATGGCATCCATGGAAGAGTGACGAGGTGAAAACTACTGCTAACCCAGAAGAACATTGAGGCTCGTCTGAATTTCGCCAAAACACACCTTGATGGAACCTAGCATAAACCAAACACAGAATTCCACAAAAAGAACATCAAGCAAGGTCAAGCATGGTGGTGGCATTGTGTGGGGATGCTTTGGTGCTTCAGGGTCTGGGCAACTTGCAATGATTGAGGGAAACATGAATTCTGCTCTCTACCAGAAAATCCTAAAGGAGAATGTCCCGTCTTCAGTCCGTAAATTGAAACTCAAGCACAACTGGATTATTCAGCAAGACAATGATCCAAAGCGTAGGAGTAAGTCCTAGTCCTAGAAGAAAGTGAAAGACTGATCTCCAGTTATCAGAAGTGTTTGGTTGCAGTTATTGCTGCTAAAGGTGGCACAACCAGATTTTAAGTTTAAGGGGGCATTTAGTTTTTCCCATGGGTAATATGTGTTGGATCACAGTATTGTGTGTTTAGTCAGGTTGCCTTTGTTTTATGTTGTATTTCATTTGATGATCTAATCCTATTTAGAATGAGATATACACAAAAACAGAAGAAATCAGGCAAATACGTTTTTCACAGCACTGTAGCTGATTGAATTAATTTTCCTACTCTTCTCACCTCAGGATTGGCTGAGCAGATATGGGTACCTCCCTCCTCCTGATCCACGAACGGGGAGACTGCAGACCAAAGAAGGGATGGAAAGGGCCATCAGACAGATGCAGAGGTTTGCAGGCCTGAAGGAGACAGGCAAACTTGGTAAAATGGCATTCTGTGACCTGCAAACATGAAAATGTATTTTCATAATAATACACAAGCTTTCTCATGTGTTGTTTGAGAAACGGGCATCCATGCACATTCCTAATGTGCCTATTAAGGAACACATGTATTGCTGTGTTCTCTAAGTTACATTACACAACACTTACTTAGAAACTAAGAAATGTTTCAACATACAGCGCTGTGCAAAAGTTTTAGGCACCCTATTTTTTTTTGTACAAACTTTGTTATAGATTTTTATTTTATTTTATGACTTCTACATTGTCAAGTCGGTACAAAAAACATTTTAGATTCCCAAACATTAGTTTTCTAGCACAAAATTAAATGTTACAGAAAAATGTTTGTATGTCATTAAAGAAAGCAGCATATTACGTAAGAGACACTTTTCAGACAAAAAACACAATGAAGGCTGCTGGGTTTTGCTGCAAAAATAAGAAGCGAGTACAAAAGTCAAAGTCTCCAGAAGAACTGTGTCTGGTTCTGCAAGATGCTCAATAAAACTTACCAGCTCATTTCCTTATAAAACTGCACAAATTGTACCAGAGACTACTAATTTTATTTTTATTTTTATTTTTTTGTCACACCAAATATTGACTTTGTTTCATTTACTACTGTTTACTGCCCTTTATGGTATTTTATTTAAATGTAGAAACATTTAATTTAATTATTTTGAAGGCATCTTTGCTCTACAGCATTTCTTTGCATGTGCCTAAAACTTTTGCACAGTACTGTACAGTTGCAATCAAAATTATTCAACCCCATTGCAATTCAGGTTTACTGTTACATTTACAGACTTTCAGCTGTTTGCAATGAACAAATCAAACAAAAGCAATGAAAATAGTTCAACACAACGAATGCTTCAAGTGGTTTCCCCAAATCCAACTGAAAATGCAACTTATAATGACTTCTCCAGTCTCAAAATTATTCAACCCCCTGAATAGAATCCCTCACAGCAGCACAAATATGCAAAACAGGTGTTGTCTCAAGCACACTTGATGCAACTAATCAAGGGCTTCATTAGTTGCACCAGATGTGCTTGAGCTGGAACACATGAAATACCTGAACTGGCTAGGGGCAGAAAATACATGAAATACCTGGATGGGGCAGAAAAAGGCAGCTATCAATGGCTGCAACCAGATATCTGAGAAGGCAGTGACCCTTGAGTGACTGCAAAAGACCTGCAGCAAGACTTGGTGGCAACAGGCACTGGGGTTTCAGTGAGCACAGTATGGCGCGTACTAAACGCAGAAGGTTTCCATGCCAGAACTCCTAGATGTACACCACTACTTACCCAAAGCACAAGAAAAGTCGGCTCAAAGTCATATAAATAAGCCACAGAAGTTTTGGGATTCTGTTCTGTGGAGCGATGAAACTAAACTGGAACTTTTCAGCATGATGGATCAGTGGTATGTCTGGAGAAAGAAGAATGAAGAAAGAACACTCTGTCCACAGTCACCCATGGTGGTGGCTCGGTGATGCTCTGGGGCTGCATCCTCTGGCACTGGAAACCTGCAGCGTGTGGAAGGCAAGATGGATTCATTGAAGTATCAGGAAATCCTAGGAGAAAACGTCATGCCATCTGTGAGGAAGCTGAAGCTTGGGCGTCATTGGACCTTCCAACAGGACAATGATCCCAAGCATACCTCAAATTCCACCAAGGCTTGGTTGCAGAAGAAGTCCTGGAAGATTCTACAGGGCCATCACAGTCACCTGACTTTTTTATTTGAAGAAGGCGGTTGCAGCACACAAACCCAGGAATATTACTAAACTGGAGGCCATTGCTCATGAGGAATGGGCTAAGATTCCTCAGGAACGCTGCCAGAGTTATTATAAGTTGCATTTTCAGTTGAACTATTTCAATTGCTTATGTTTGATTTGTTCATTGCAAACAGCTGAAAATCTGTACATTTTGAAAAGAAACCTGATTTGCATTGGGGGTTGAATAATTTAGATTGCAACTGTATATCATAAGCTCATTAATCAAGAAACAGTGTTTATTCAAAGGAGTGAGAACTATAAACAGTATGTCAGGTTCCTGGTATCCGAATATTTCTTGGAGCTATCTAAGATGTTTGTTTTTTTTACACACTGTGGTTTATACAGAATTGCACTGTTAGTGGAAATTCTTCAATCATAATCCGTTAGTCTAGCCCAGTGCTTTTAGTGTACTCTGTCAGCAGTACATTAGGAGTTTCCATTACTGCAATCCATATATTGATCTGTACTCTTCAGTTTCTGCTGTCTCTCTCTCTCTCTCTCTCTCTCTCTCTCTCTCTCTCTCTCTCTCTCTCTCTCTCTCTCTCTCTCTCTCTCTCTCTCTCTTTCTCTCTCTATTCAGATGGGGACACACTAAGACAGATGTCAGTGCCGAGATGCTCGCTGCCGGACATTGTAGGCACCGAGGACATGCTGAGGAAGAGAAGGAGAAAGAAGCGCTATGCTCTCTCTGGCTCCAGCTGGGAAACAACTCATCTGAGATGGAGGTTTGTATATCCCCATCCGGACAATGTCACATTCTCAGTCACACATACAGTACATGTACATTCCACTTACATAATAAGCATAAAGTATCTTAAAAATGCCTCCATTGCATGCACCAGTACGCTTTAGTAACCTCTTCGCATTGCTTCTTCTCTTCTTATCTTTCCTTGTTAGTGTCCTGAGTTATCCAAGGCTTTATTCCTCACTCTCACCGGACCATGTGAAACTGATTATGTTCCATGCCCTTAAAGTCTGGAGTGACAGCACCAACCTCCAATTCCATGCTGTCTCCAAGGCTGATCGTGCCGAAATCCGAATTTCATTTGAACGCTCCCTCCATGATGATGGCTACCCTTTTGATGGGAAGGGAGGCACGCTCGCTCATGCCTTCTTTCCTGGTCAGGCCGACATCAACGGGGACACACACTTCGATGATGAGGAGACATGGACGTACGGGGCGCCAGATGGAGATGGCACTGACCTCTTCACTGTGGCAGTGCATGAGTTCGGCCATGCACTAGGTCTCTCACACTCGTCGACCGATCCCTCCATCATGCGCCCGTACTACCAAGGCCCAGTGGGAGACATTAACAAATACACACTTCCCATGGATGACCTGCTAGCCATTCAGACACTGTATGGTGAGAGAATTTTAAATCATGTTTTTCAAAAAGCTTTTCTGTGCATAATTAAAGTATTTCATTCACTAGTGTTAGTAACTTAATGAAATATCACGATTGTGTCACAGCTTATATGCATTGTCCACCAGAATTCTTGGCAGCCATCATAAAAATGGGCAAAAAGTTTCGTATAAATTAACCATTACTCAAATATTCCAAATTTTCCAATAAAAGAATATTTCCTTTGTTCTAACAAAATATATTCTTATTAGAACTACATTTTAAAAATAATAGTATGTTGTCTTAATCCTTTAACATCCTCACTAAGAAAAAAAAAAAGTAAAAAATTAAAAAAAAAATTTTTTTTAAATGTAAAATTGATTTCTTTGCTGATTTTGTATCCTTGGGACAATAACAACAATCAATGTTTTTTTTTTTTTCTTTTTTTTACAGACCCCACAGTTTTTTTTAGTATTGGCATAGTATAGGTGACTTATGGCCTTTGTAGTATAGGCCATGAGTCCCTTCATGGTAAAAGTATAAATACATTTATCAAATACCAAAAACTTTTAGAAAAGGTTAAATAAAATCCAGAGGCGGATGTCTGGAGTGACTTTTTTGTTGCTAACTTCCTGTAAAGAGGTGAACTGAAATGTCACATTTTTAAAAAAAAAAAAATTTAAATACCATGGGAAAAAAAAACAAAGAGCATTTAACACAAGAGACTGATAGTTGTTGACCTGCACCAATCAGGTAATGGGTATAAAAATACATATGCACTGCAAAATATCATCAAGCAGAATTAGAGCCAGACCAAAAAGTTTTGCAGTTGTAATTTTAACAGGCAGCACACTGTCCTTGCATTCACAGAGGAGGTGTATGAAAGAGGGAGAAAAGGAGCTCAAAAATCACAGTTTTAGTTGATTCGTTGATTCTTGTGGTTGTCAGTTTTCTAAAGCACTGTTAAACTGTTAAAGGCCACTTTCATGGGGAAAAAAATAATCTGTTTTCCTTTACTTTAAAGAAGCCCTTCCTGAGAACACCACGTATACTCTTGTACCTGAACTTCACCCAGCACCATTAGAACTCTAACTGGCATTGTCGTATGATCAGATGAGACCAAAATGAAACTTTTTGGTCATTCACACGATCAGCATGTTTGGCACAAAAGGGGACTGCATTCAAGGAAAAGCATCTGATGCACAGTGTGAAATATGGAGGTGGATGAGTGACGCCTTGGGGCTGTTTTGTGGTTCAGGGGTGAAGCTCTTGTGAAGATTAATGACATAATGAATTCTGTTAAGTAGAAGGGTATTTCAGCCCAAAATCCTCTGCCAAGAGATTCAGACTTAACTGTAGATAGAATTTTCTACAAGATTATTAACTAAACCTACTTTCAAGTCAACACAGAAATTGTTAAAGAATGGTTAAAATCAGTGTTTTGCAATAACCATCTCAGTCTCTGAATATGACCTGTGGTCTGGAGGAAAGTCCACATGCACAAACCTAAGAATATGAAATATAAAATATAATTATTTTATTTTATTTATTTTTTTTATAAATCCCTCTACATGAGTCTTTACCCTACAAAGACATTACAGTAAGAGACTCTGTGCTGCTATTCTCTCCAAAGCAAAACATCAATTGTAAGGGTGCAGATAATTTTCAAAGATATTGTTGCATTACTTTTGTCTTGAAAAAAATAATGTGTAAATACATTTATGGCATTTGGCAGACACCCTTATCCAGAGCAACTTGCATTTATTTAATTTATACATCTGAGCAATTGAGGGTTAAGGGTCTTGTTCAAGGGCCCAACAGTGGCAGCTTGGTAGTGCTGGGATTTGAACTCATGACCTTCTGATCAGTAGTCCAACACCTTAACCACTGAGCTACCACTCCCCCAAATACAACGTCCCTGTATGTCTGAGCTAAGAAATACCACTTATTGCATGTGTTATTCTTTTTACAGATTAATTTTTGCTCAAGGGTGCCAATAATTCTGAAGGGTACTGTCAAACTGTACAAATTTAAAATTCTGTCTATTTATTTTCATTCATCTTGTGGGACATATTTCTTTAAACAGTCTAATTCAAGAGCCTAGGAATTCAAATAATATTATAGAGGTGACAGCATTATTCACATAAGATTATTCAAATTGGTAACTGTTCATTTTCATTTACTGTTAGCCCATATTAGCATTAGTGTTAGCCCAGGCTAGCACAGGGGTAGTGTTGCTGTAAGCATGGGGTTATTAAAATATATATATATATTTTTAAATATTTAGTTATATAAATGTCCTTGCTTGCAAATATCCATAAGCAACTAACATGGCTGAATTGCAACATTTAACTTTTAATTCTTATCCATTAATGATTAGTTAAAGGCTATAATTAAAACTATTCAAAGTGGTGGTGTTTTGTAGTGGTGTTTTGAATGTGATGCAAGGAGCATAAACATGTACATCTTGCCGTTCGTGTTTAAACATTCTGTTGTCCTTTTTTTGAACAAGCTATATCATCAGTTTGTTAATCAGACCAGTCTATCCTATGTGACCAAGACTTTTTTCAAAACCATTCATTCTTAATAACCATATTTGATTATTCGTGTACTAACTTTTTGCCCATGTTAGCATTTCTGAAGGTCATTGAAACCATTTAATGGTCCTTTAAGTAACATATATTAAACAGATGCTATATATATATATATATATATATGTATGTATATGTAATAAATCTCATTAGAAATGTACCTAATCGTTTTTATTCATTAATCAATGTCAGCAGGTTTTGGTCTTACCATTCCACTGCCAAGTTCCCATGGATAACAAAATTACTGCAAAAGTTCTCTCTAAATGATAATGACTCTACTCACCACAAGCCAGCCATTAGTGTGTGTTGATAATATGTGTGTGTGTGTGTGTGTGTGTGTGTGTGTGTGTGTGTGTGTGTGTGTGTGTGTGTGTGTGTGTGTGTAGGAATCAAAGTGAACAGAGCAACAACTTCCCCCAGTGGTCATTCAACGCCACGTTTGCCCGAGCTTCCCAAAACTCAATCACCTAGAGGAACTATACAGTGAGTGGCATTTGGAAATCATAAACTTTTTTTTTTTTTTTTTTTTTTTTGGTCAAGACAAATAAAAAGTACACATTATACAGTCCTGGGGAGAATAAAAACTCTAACACTTGCAACTGAAACACAGGGTGGGGACTTCCTGTACTTATGTGAATGACAACTGAATAGGGGAGGATGCTTATAACTGACACAAATGTAAAGCACACGGTTTCCACACCTTTCTTGTGTCTCACTTGTGTCTCACACACACTTATTCACGCCTAGTGACAATTTATCTTAACCAATCCACCTACTAGCATCTAGGTGTACTACCCACACAGGGAGAACATGCAAACAGGCAGTAACCCGAGCTCAGGATTGAACCCAGGACCCTGGAGTCATGAGGCATCAATTCTTCCCAATGAGTTCATGGTCCTGAGTTCATTGCTGTATTTTGTCCCCTAGTGAAATAACAGAGATTAGCTATTTGTTGGCATCTTTCAACCCAATTACAATCCATCAGATGATTTTAATCTGGAAGCTTTATAAGGCTGGTCCTGGCCCATGGGCCATTTGTTTGACACCACTGACGTAGGACATCATTCAATATTGACCTTGCAAGATGCTTTCATATTCCATACTTCATCTGTTATATACGTACATAAATACAAAATGCTCTCTCAAACAATCCTCATATTGACACATTCAATAATCTGAATATGGGAGGTAAAGCCAGTGCATGTGAAAGCATTCTGTGAGCATGTGACAGCTAAAGGTAATTTTGTATAAATGTATGAGGCAAAATGGTGACTGACAATGTACTCATATGCATGTAGTATGTATATGTGAGGTACAAAGGTTGATTGTAATTTTCTGATTTTTTTCTTTTTTTCCAGACCCAACCCTGGCTACCAGGATCGCTGTGAGGGAGGATTTGATGCAGTGGCCAACATCAGAGGAGATGTCTTCTTTTTTAAAGGTGTGCTTCAGGATTAAATACTGCTTTTTTATTTTATTTTTAATTTTTTTATAATATCAGAATAAATTGCGGTCTTCAAATTAAATTGAATATTCGGTTTTGGTCTTGGTTGATGTCAGGACCTTATTTCTGGCGAATGCAGCGATCTGGATCTTTGGTGTCACTCGCTCCTGCTCTCATTAGAAACTTCTGGATCGGACTGCCGCCTGGCACAGACAAGATAGACGCTGTTTATGAGAGGAAGACTGACAGTCGCATCATCTTCTTTATAGGTCAGTAAGAGTAGATAATGTGATACAGTGATAATGTCCTACAGTTCATGTTCACCACTGTGCAGGACGTGTGTTGTGTTAAAAGGAGATCGGTTTTCCAGAATGTCATAATCTGACAATTCAAGTCAATTTTCATGTATTTATAGTTTTTCCTTTTAATAATAGGATGCATGTGATTAAAATAACTTTTTTTTGTTTGTTCCAGATTATGAGTATACACTATATTATTGTTCAAAATTTACAGTGTGTATACTGTACATGTACACTACCAGTCAAAGGTTTGGACACACCTGCTCATAAAAGTGGTTTTATGAAAAAAAAATTGTTTTGCATGGTCTCTCGCATTGATGTTTGGGGGTAAATGATACCTTTTAGCTGTACTTATGTTCGACGTACGTGAATCGAACGGGGCTTTGGCTGAATTCGCGTTGTGATGATGTCACATGATGTGTCTTGGCCCACATATGTGGGAAATATGTGGTAATTCTGAAAAAAGCTCCTCTGAATATTGTTAATTTTTTTGCATAGAATCCTGGATTGACTGATTAATGTCCATGGTTTTGGAACAGCATGTTCAATCTTCTTCTGGTAAGGTGTCCATAAACGTTTGGCCATATAGTGTACTATATACACTCACCGTCCACTTTAATAGGAACAGCTGTACACCTGCTCATATATGCAGTTATCCCATCTGCATTATCTTGTGGGCAGCACAATGCATGAAATCATGCAGATACAGGTCAAGAGCTTCAGTTAATGTCTCTTTAACCATGGCATGGATATTGGTACCAGATGGGCTGGTTTGAATATGCATTCCTCTGAGAGGTCAGAGGAAAATGTCAGATTGGTTCGTTCGAGCTGCCATGAAGGATATTAACTAATTTAATCACTCTTTACAATCGTGGTGAGTAGAAAAGCATCTCAGCATGCACAAAACATCAGACATTGAGGTGGATGGGCTACAACTGCAGAGGACCATATTGGGTTCCACTGCTGTCAGCCAAGAACAAGAATCTGAGGCTATCATGGTCATAGGCTCACCCAAGCTGGATTAGAAACGTTAGGATTTTGGACTTTGGACACTAGATGGAGACATTCTGCCTTTGTGTTTTTATTTTGGACTGCCTCGTGTGAGTACCTAGCCACTGCCTTTGTCTTTTTTGTCTTCGTCTTTTTCTCCTTACAAGAAAAATTACCTGGTCTTGTTCCAGGTTTCAGCCGCCCAGTTTGGTTTAGTCTGTGCTCATGATAGCCTCAGATTCTTGTTTTTGGCTGACAGGAGTGGAACCTGGTGTGGTCTTCTTCTGTTGTAGCCCATCCACCTCAAGGTTTCATGTGCGTCCTGAGATGCTTTTCTGCTCACCATGGTTGTAAAGAGTGCTAATTTGAGTTACTATAGACTTTCTGTCAGCTCGAAGCAGTCTGGTTATTCTCCTCTGGTTTCTCTCATCAACAAGGTGTTTCAGCCTGTTTTTTTTCCCCACCACACCATTCTGTGTAACCTCTAGAGACAGTTGTGCCTGGGATCAGCAGTTTTTAATCTATTGTGCTATTGTGTCCAAACCTTGCATTGGTAGTATATATATATATATATATATATATATATATATATATATATATATATATATATATATATATATATATATATATGACATAGCAACATCCTTTTATAACTTATTTGTATGTTAATACACTTATGGTGTAATGTGGTGTAATGTAGATGTATTTTTGGATGTGTTATGTTATGAATGGCTTTGTATAGAAACAAACAGATTCTGTAGTTGTGCTCATTTGCCTCTCAGGTTCACAGTTCTGGGTTTTCAAGGACACCGTGGCATTGCCTGGGTACCCACGCCCTTTGTCCGAATGGGGCATGAGAACTCACAGTGGGAGGATGGTGGAGCGAGTCGAAGCAGCATTTGTTTGGGCCCATAATGGTCACACATACCTGTTCAGTGGTGAAGAGTTCTGGAGGTTCACTGAGAATCAGGCACAAACGGTACCACGTCCAGATGCGGACTACCCGAGGAGCGCCTCCCTCTGGAAGGGGGTGCCCAGCAATCCTGATGACATCATGAGCTGGGGAAAGGGTAACTAATACTAGTGTAGTTATTACTGTCTTTATTATCTACAAAGAATCTGCCAAATCACTGGCTATCACCCAACCATTCATAAACTCAGGTAGAATAGTGATACAAAGAAATATACAGTATGTATACTTCACATCTCTTCAGGCTATTGTGAAGTAGTGTCATTTTGTATCAGGTTCAGTTTAGGCCATTATTCAAACTTCCCCCAAATCCAGAAGCCACATTCTTTGGCCTTGTTTACCAGCCAAATATTTAATCAGCTGTTTGACTTACAATAGATATAGTTACTAAGATACGAAGACAAGGTCCTTTGTTAATATTTACAAAATATGTCAAATGTCAGTGAGGCAGGGCAGGGCAGGTTTATTTATATATATAACACCAAGGCAACTGAAAGTTCTGTGCATAACTAAAAGTAAAAAGGAAATGAAAGAAGATAAGGAGGAAATAAAAGACATCAATTGACAGCTCAATTGACAGCGCAAGGGTCCTGAGCTCAGGTTATTGAGGTCTGTGCAGAGTTTTGCATGTTCTCCACCGTGTTTGTGTGGGTTTCCTCTGGTTTATCCAGTTTCCTACCACTGTTCAAAAACATGCAGGTGGGTGGATTGGTTACCATTAATTGCCCCAGGCATGAATACTGATGCTGAATGAATGGATTAAGATATTAACTGTACGTTCTGAAGAAAACAAGGCCACACATCAATCATTTTATGACGTTTGCTACATTTCTTTGGCATTTCTGTATGCTGTATTTCATATAATACGTGAAGCGTAATATAAAGTGAATGACAGTATGCAAATTCCATACCATCTGGAAAATAAATCAGTTCAAGTAGATGATCGGATAAAAAATGCTGCCTAAAACACTGCCTAAAAATTCAGCATATGAGTTGCTTCATTGAATGAGTGACATTAAATACGCTAACAGCTTGGGTAAAGCGTATCTACTGTATATCACCTGCTGTGCTTGGTGAGGTAATCATACTGGTGAAACTGGAGTGTTGCTCAACATGTGGACATAGGGAGAACATGCACAGAAACAGAAACCCCTCGCAGACAGAAACAAACAAGAGCTGTTGTTGGCTGTTTCTCTTAAGTTCTAAATGAAAACTTTTTGTTTGGTGAAACATGTTTAATTTCAAGTAAAAACTACCACATTAATAAATTGGGCATTAACGTTACCATAAAGTTTGTTTTAGAAACAATTTTCAGCCATAAACCATTATATTGATATATTAAAATTATATTTTGACTGGTAGTGTATATATGACATCGCAACATCCTTTCATAGCTGATTTTAATACATCTCCAGTTTCAATTTGAATACAACTTGTATGTGAATGCACTTATGGTTGAATGGAAATAGATTGTTTGGATGCATCATATCATGAATGGCTTTGTATGGAAACAAATGGATTCTGTTGTGCAAATTTGCCTCTCAGGTTCACACTTCTGGGTTTGCAAGGACACTGTGGTACCCACACCCTTTTTCCGAATGTGGCAAGATACAAATTTAGTTGAGCCGAATCAGTATACCCGTTGCTTCATTGAACAAGTTTCATTAAATGCCCTAAGCATCTTTTTTGGTGTTATGAAAAAGCCAATAAAACAGAGATGTTTTATATATATATATATATATATATATATATATATATATATATATATATATATATATATATATATATATATATATATATATATATATGTATATATATATATATATGTATATATATATATATATATATATATATATATATATATATATATATATATATATATATATATATATATATATACTGACCCCTAACAGCTTGAGTGAAGCTTATCTATATCTATAGTTGTTTGGGACAAACTAGTTACAGTGGTAGCTATACCTAAACTTTCTACGTAATTGCAATGCTTATAGCATTGCAAACATTTGTGTTTGGTTTAGTAGACTAAGGATTGCATGTGCACAAATACTCAAGGCACAGAATGGAGTGAAATGTATTTACTAGTAGATGAGTAGGTCATCTGGTTGACTGTCATCTGGTTGGCAGGGGACACTGGTTCAGTTAAATATACAGAAGCACTCAATGCTGGCCTTAATTCCCATCAAATACTCAGTAGGAGTCTACTGACAACTAATGTTGATTACTCATCCAACACACAAGTAACAAACATAACCTCAATAATTTACACTCACTGATGCTCTACAGTCTATGTGACGTGTCCCTGAAACAGGCAACTGACTAAACCATAACATGTGGGCTTGTAGTGCAGAGTAAAAAAAAAAAAGTATTAAAAAGGAAAATGTTTCAAGCTTGTAAAATGATATTCTCTCTATTTGGTAGGTCCCCTTTTCGCATTAATGACACTGTGCACCTTAGCTGGCATGGACTCCACAAGTTTCTGTCGTCTGAAAACGTTTCACTAGAAGTGATTAGGCATGAGGAAAATCTGACCTGTTGTACAAAGCAGTCAACATGGTCAATATCACAAATTTGCCTACATTTAAATAAGGACCTAGAAATAGTGAAGAATTTTGAATATTAAATATTCAAGATATTGACTTTCTTACTTTCTTTGTTTTACAGTGCCCTCCACTAATATTAGCACCACTGGTAAATATGAGCAAAGAAGGCTGTGAAAAATTGTCTGTATTGTTTAACCTTTTGAAATTTTGTTTAAAAAAAATCACAAAAATACTCTGCTCTCATGGATATCAAACAGTTGCAAACACAACACAGTTTATCAAAAACAAAAATCTTTGTTAAATATAGATGTGCAACAATTCTTGGCACCCTTTTAGTCAATACTTTGTGCTACGTACCTCCCTTTGCCAAGATAACAGCTCTGAGTCTTCTCCTATAATGCCTGATGAGGTTGGAGAATGCATGGCAAGGGATCTGAGACCATTCCTCCATACAGAATCTCTCCAGATCCTTCAAATTTTGAGGTCCACGCTGGTGGACTCTCCTCTTCAGTTCACCCCACAGGTTTTCTATGGGTTTCATGGGATGGTCAGGGCAGGACCTTGATTTTGTGGTCAGTAAACCATTTTTGTGTTGATTTTGATGTATGTTTTGGATCATTGTCCTGCTGGAAGATCCAACCACAGCCCATTTTAAGATTTCTGGCAGAGGCAGTCAGGTTTTCGTTTAATATCTGTTGATATTTTATAGAATCAATGATGCCATGTATTCTAACAAAATGTCCAGGTCCTCTGGCAGAAAAACAGCCCCAAAACATTAAAGAGCCACCACCATATTTAACAGTGGGCATGAGGTACTTTTCCATATGGCTACCTCTCTGTGTGAACCAAAACCACCTCTGGTGTTTATTTCGAAAAAGCTCTATTTTGGTTTCATCTGACCATAGAGCTCGATCCCATTTGAAGTTCCAGTAGTGTCTGGCAAACCGAAGATGTTTGAGTTTGTTTTTAGATGAGAGTAGAGGCTTTTTTCTTGAAACCCTTCCAAACAACTTGTGGTGATGTAGGTGACTTCGGATTGTAGTTTTGGAGACTTTCTGACCTCAAGACGCAACTAACTTCTGAAATTCTCCAGCTGTGATCCTTGGAGATTTTTCGAACCATCCTCTTCACAGTGCTTTGAGACAGTATAGACACTCATCCAATTCCAGGTTAATTCATAACATTTCCAGTTGACTGGAACTTCTTAATTATTGCCCTGATGGTGGAAATGGGCATTTTCAATGCTTTTGCTATTTCCTTATAGCAACTTCCCATTTTGTGAAGCTCAACAACCTCTTGCTGCACATCACAGCTATATTCCTTGGTCTAACCCATTGTTATTAATGACTAAGGGAATTTGGCCCATGTGTTACCTCATATTTATACTCCAGTGAAACCCTTTGAAAATATCAATTTCAATATCTATTGTGCTTGCAATGGTGGCTCACTGTTAAGGCTCTGGGTTACTAATCAGAAGGTTGGGGGTTCAAGCTGCCACTGCTGGGCCCTTGAGCAAGGCTCTTAACCCTCTCTGCTCCAGGGGTGCCGTATCATGGCTGACCCTGCACTCTGACCCTAACAAGCTGGGATATGTGAAGAAAATAATTTCACTGTGCTGGAATGTACTGTATATGTGACAGATAAAGTCTTCTTCTTCAATTGTTTGATATCCATGAGAGTATTTTTGTGAATTTGTTTTAACAAAAGATCAAAAGGTTAAACAATAAAGCCACAGCCTTTGTTGTGCAGCTTTATACATGTTAAACATGTATTGATGATATTGCTTTCACAAATTGATGGTGAATAAATGTAAATTGTTTTTAAAATATGAAACAAAATATAGTAATTGTAAATCAGATAATATTTCAGTGTATGGGTGCATAAAAGCATAAGAAAAGTGACTGTATGCGTATTAAATATATAATTCGTATGCTTGTCTTTACATCCTTTTTACAGCTGTGGGGTTTTGGCCCTATTTTGTCATTAGGGTGACTGACCAATAAGAAATCTGTTGTTGGTCCAGTCAGGTATGAGTCTGATTTATTCAATCGGGACAGGAATAGTTTTTGTCAGTTATAATCTGGTGGTACTTTTCCTCTCATGGTCACCAAACATGATGATAGCATACCAGCAAAGCACTGGATAGTCAGCTGGGTTTATAATGTTAACTAGAGGTTTATATTGTACATTCTTTTGTTTACAATTTTGCAGTTTTAAAGTGTATCTTACAGTAAAGATTTGTACGGAAACTGCTTGCTTCACATAGTTAGCACTGTTAGCAGATCATTTAGCACGCGCCATAGCTGCATATCTCTCTGCTGTGCTAAGAATGTCAATTTTGACTTGGCTACAATTTCTGCGTGCCAGAAAACCCTTTTCTTTAAAGGAATGGTAATTATTGCATGCGTGCAAGATTTCACTACATCTGCTGGCACCTGTTGTTACACTACTGCAAAAGTTGTAGTAGTATGGCTACTGTAAAAACACTTAGGCTAATTCAAACATATGTTGCTTTGCATTATATGCACTAGCACCTCCTAGAGGACCAAACAAAGGTTCTTGTAGTCTGGAAAATATAGTACTGGGTGTCATTTGTAATAAGTGGAAAAAATTTATCTCAGGTTTCCTTCTTTTTCCTACAGCAGGAGATACATACTTCTTCAAGGGCAATTCCTACTGGGTCCTAAAGAGTGGGGGAATGGACCAGGACAAAGTGAATCCTAAATCAACAGCGACTGATTGGATGTTTTGTCCTACTCCAACACCAGCCATCCAATCCCCATTCACCCCACATTCCCGCAAATGTAGCTGCGACTTTAACAAGGCTTCCACATTCACTGGACCATCACTGCTACTTATTTCATTACTTTACCTTATTTCATGATTTAGACTAGGCTGATAACTAAGCTCAATTCGGGCAGTGGTAGCTCAGTGGTTCTGAGCTACTGCTCAGAAGATCATGAGTTCAAACCCCAGCACCACCAAGCTACCACTGTTGAGCCCTTGAGCAAGGCCCTTAATCCTCAACTGCTCAGCTGTATAAATGACATAAAAAATGTAAGTCGCTCTGGATAAGAGTGTCTGCCAAATGCCGTAAATGAATTTGAAGAAATTTGTGACATTATTGATCATGTATATTTCAGTCAGGGACTTGTGGTTGCTATGTATGCTATTTCACTGCTATCTTGAAACGCAGAGTTTTGTTTACAAAGAATTTGAAGTAATTAACTTAAAACTTAATCAAACATGTTTATATGATAAAGGTCTTTTGGGAAAATTTGAGCACCTACTCTGATCAAAGTACAAAGCTGTCACTTATTTTATGAGCCTATCATGTTTCACTCATGTGTCAATCTCCAACTATCTTCTGCTCATTAAGTGTGTGTGTGTGTATGTGTGTGTGTGTATGTGTGTATACGTTTGTAATTAGCACATAGACTTTTTGATAAGGATACAAGTGTAGGTACCTTTTTTCTGTTGTCTTATTTGATTTATTTTACGCAACTCCTATGCAATGAAATGTCCTATTTGTTATGGTAAAATGTTTTGGGTGATAAAGTATTCAAGATGTTTAAATATGCAAGTATATGTAAGTATTCATTCTTGTATTCAGTCCTCTGCCAATGCTTTTTAAGATTTTAGTCTTTGTTATGAAATGCTGTAACTGATTTACAAGACTTGCCAGAATGGCCTGTTCTGTCTGAGAGATTTCTCTCTTTTTAATCATATACATATCTACATTATGCCTATATGTTCATTACCATGATTGATATAAAACTATAGTATTTTTAGAGGAAAAAAAGAAAAAGAAAAGAGCTGTCTGCGTGGCCCTTTATAAGAAGTGCAACCTTGATCCGCCATAGGTACCACCATTGTTCTTAATTTATCAACGGTTTTACAGGTTTATTCTTTTAATCACCAAGACGACAATTAGCAGATAAATGTATTCGATGCAGGGGAAATTTGCAGGTCAGAATCCCCACAGCAGAGCTTTTTACACAAAGACCAGAGCAGTGTTAGGTTTGAATTAATTATGTTGTTTTTTTTTTTTTAAATTTTTCTTTGTTTTGCCTTCTTTCTATTTACTATTAAAATGTGAAATAAAACTATTTTGTTTAAGCTTTTTTAAATTGAGCTGGCAAAGACCTTAATGAGTCATGTTCCATCTACAGTTGCAATCAAAACTGTAACTTATTCACCCCCATTGCAAATCAGGTTTATTGTCCAAATGTACAGACTTTCAGCTGTTTGCAATGAACAAATCAAACAAAAGCAATTGAAATAGTTCAACAAAATGAATACTTCAAGTGGTTTCCCCAAATTCAACTGAAAATGCAACTTATAATGCCTTCTCCAGTCTCAAAATTATTCATGGCAAGCATCTTTAGTACTTAGTAGAGCACCCTTTTGCTGTTAGGACCTGCTGCAAACGAGATGCATAGCCAGACACCAGCTTCTGGCAGCGTTCCTGAGGAATCTTAGCCCATTCCTCATGAGCAATGGCCTCCAGTTCAGTAATATTCAAGTTCAAGTTCAGTTTATTTGTATAGCGCTTTTAACAATGGACATTGTCCCAAAACAGCTTTACAGAAATATTTAAATTCAGGACATAGATTTAAAATTTATGAATTTATCCCCAATGAGCAAGCCGGAGGCGACGGTGGCAAGGAAAAACTCCCTGAGACGATATGAGGAAGAAACCTTGAGAGGAACCAGACTCAACAGGGAACCCATCCTCATCTGGGTGACACCGGATAGTGTAATTATAAATAAATAAATCTCTTCTATAAATGTACCAATACTACATGGTCAAATAGCAGTTGTGAAACCATGAAAATTCATTACAGTTTTTATATGAAGACTGTTTTGTTGAACTTCACCATTGTTCACTGATGGAGACTTGAGTGCCAAACTGTTTGTGGTAATTATAGTCCTAAAGCCATCATAGCATAACTGTTCATATGAATTGAGGTCCAAAGCCATCTTTATGGTTTTTAAGTGGTACCATCCTCAGAAATCTCAATGATCTTTAGGCTGCACCGTGTGGGGCCATCCTCAGCAGCAACATGTGACTTCCAATTGATGAGATCTCCAACCAGAAGTAGGGCATCAGGATGGATCAGGCAGGTCCAGAGAGCAGAAGGGGTCAGGATCACTGGCATCTCAGGAGTGTCATGTGTAGCTTGACAGAAGGGGAGAGGGGGAGAGGGAGAGAGAGAGAGAGAGAGAGAGAGAGAGAGAGAGAGAGAGAGAGAGAGAGAGAAAGATTATTAGGTATGCTTATTGTCCCGTAATGGTTAAGGACAGTGTACTTTGAGTGAGTGAAAGCAGGTAATCCGGCAGGACTAGCTATGACAGCATAACTAAAAGGGAGAGCCAGAAGGTAACACAGACATGAGGGCTCCCTGGGACATAAGACGGCCAGCCACTCCACCATCAACAAACCTGGGTGAACTCGTGAAAGTGGGGGGGTGACAGCATCCAAACATCCCAGTTCACCACAACATTCTATGCCTTTGAGACCTCTAGATCTGCTCCTTTATCTAAGAAACAAAACTATTCACAAAAAACTTGACTAAACAAATATGTTTTCAGCCTGGACTTAAACACTGAGACTGCGTCTGAGTCCCAAACACTAATTGGAAGGCTGTTCCATAACTGTGGGGCTTCGTAAGAGAAAGCTCTTCCCCCTGCTGTAGCCTTCACTATTCGAGGTACCAACAAATAGCCTGCACCTTTTGATCGAAGTAGGCGTGGCGGATCATAAAAGAACAAAAGATCGCTTAGGTACTGTGGCGCGAGGCCATTTAGCGCTTTATAAGTCAATAGTAGTATTTTATAATCACTGCGAAATTTCACTGGGAGCCAATGCAGTGTGGATAAGATAGGAGTGATGTGGTCATATCTTCTGCTTCTAGTAAGGACTCTTGCAGCTGCATTCTGGACTAACTGGAGTTTTTTTATGCTCCTACTGGAACATCCAGACAGTAAGGCATTAAAATAATCCAACCTAGAGGTGATGAAAACATGGACTAATTTTTCTGCATCATGTAGTGACAATATATTTCTCATCTTAGCAATATTTCTGAGGTGAAAGAAGGCTATCCTAGTAATATTATCTACATGGGCGTCAAAGGAAAGACTGGAGTCAATAATCACACCAAGGTCTTCTACTGCTGCATATGATGAAACAGAAAAGCCATCCAGAGTTACTATGTAATCAGAAAACTTACTTCTAGCTGCATGTGGTCCTGGTATAAGTACTTCTGTCTTGTCAGAATTTAGTAAGAGGAAGTTAATAAACATCCACTGTCTAATGTCCTTTACACATTCCTCGACTTTATTAAACTGGTGTCTGTCATCTGGCTTTGCTGAAACATACAACTGTGTGTCATCAGCATAACAGTGGAAGCTAATTCCATGTTTACGAATAATTTGACCCAGAGGTAGCATATATAAAGAAAAGAGAAGTGGGCCTAAAACAGAACCTTGCGGAACACCAAACTTTACCTCAGTATGCGTAGAGAATTCACCATTTACATCTACGAACTGATAACGATCAGTCAAATAAGACCTGAGCCAGAAGAGGGCCGTTCCATTAATGCCAACAACATTTTCTAGTCTATCAAAGAGAATAGTATGATCAATTGTATCAAAAGCTGCACTAAGGTCAAGCAACACAAGCATGGAGACACAACCCTGATCAGAGGCCAGCAGTAGATCATTTACCACTTTAACCAGTGCTGTCTCTGTGCTATGATGAGGCCTAAATCCTGACTGATATATTTCATGAATGTTATTCCTATGTAGGTATGAGCATAGCTGCTGTGCTACAACCTTTTCTAAGATCTTGGAGATTAAAGGGAGATTTGATATTGGCCTATAGCTGGACAATTGACAGGGGTCGAGGTCAGGTTTTTTGATAACTGCTAATTTAAATGATTTAGGTACATAGCCAGTGCTAAGGGAAGAATTGATTATTTCTAGAAGGGGTTTGATTATTTCTGGAATAATCTGTTTGAAGAAACATGTAGGTAGGGGATCTAGTATACAAGTTGATGATTTTGATGAAGAAATTAATGAAATAACTTCGGTCTCTCTAAGGGGAGTAAAGCACTCTAATCGTTGATCTGATATTGCTATATTATTATCTACAGGGTTAGTTAGACTGTCTGGTTTTAAATTAATAGTCTGAATTTTTTGTCTAATATTTTCAATTTTGCACATGAAAAAAGTCATGAAATGATCGCTGCTATATAATGATTGTGTGCATGTGTCTGTGGCGGTTTTATTCCTAATTAATTTTGCTATAGTATTAAATAAGAATCTAGGATTTATTTTTGTTATCTTCAATTAAGGTAGAGAGATAGACTGATCTAGCAGCACTAAGAGATTTCCTATAGTTCAGGAGACTCTCCTTCCATGCTGTTTGCAATACTACCAATTTGGTTTGACACCATTTACGTTCTAATTGTCGAGTGATCTGTTTTAAGGTACGTGTGTGATCATTATACCAGGGTGCTAGCTTTTTCTCTCTAATTATTTTTCTTTTAGGTGGAGCTACCTTATCTAACGTGTAGCGGAACATTGACTCTAAGCATTCAGTCGCCTGATCAAGTTCTATGGGATCAGACGATGATCTAATCATAGTTGATATAGTTGATAGTAGCGTGCCAAAGTGCATATATTATGATCAATGCGCAATTTACATGAGATGAGATAATGATCTGAGATAACTTCAGACTGTGGAAATGTGACTATATTTTCAATATTTAATCCGTATGTTAGTATAATGTCAAGAGTGTGACCACCATTATGAGTGGGTCCTATTACAGTCTGATTGACCCCTACTGAATCTAAAATAGACACAACCGCTGTTCTCAGAGGATCTTCCGGGTTATCAAAATGAATATTAAAGTCACCAACAATTAATGCTTTATCTAGAGAAACAACCAGGTTTGAGATAAAATCTGCAATCACCAAGGAATTCAGAATATGGCCCTGGGGGTCTGTAAATAATAATGAGTGGAATCGACTCGATAGACTTATTTTTTGTGGTTACATATGTTATACTAGTATGAAGAACTTCAAAGGAGTTGAACTCATGGCTAGGTTTTTGTGTGACGACTCCTCTGCCAGTTAGACAGGGCTGATGTATATAACTGTATCCAGGAGGACTGGCTTCATTTAATGCTATGTACTCGTTTGGTTTAATCCATATCACGGTTAAACACATTATATTAAACTCCTGATCAGTAATGGTTTCATTAACAATAAGTGCTTTAGACATAAGAGATCTAATATTTAACAGTCCTAGCTTCAGATCAAAGGTGCTGGCTGTGCATTCAATATGGTCTAATTTTATGTTAATTAGGTTACTCAATCAAACTTTCTGAAAATTTCTACATGTTTGTTTAGCTCGGGGAACAGACACAGTCTCGATATTGTGGAACCTAGGTGACGACTCAGTGCAGCTAGCAGACGGTCGGTTTAGCCTGCTTGTCTGCTCCCTGGCCTTGGCTCTGGATAGTCAACAGTTAACTAGGCCTGTTCTGAGACTATGTGCTATGCTGCAAGAAATGATAGCAGCACCTTCCCGAGTGGGATGGATACCGTCCCACCCTAACAGGCCAGCCTTGCCCTCAAAACTGCTCCAATGATCTATAAATCCCACATTGTTTTCAGAGCACCACCTGGAAATCCAGCAGTTCAGCGACCATAACTGGCTGTAAGCTACATCGCCACGCCGCATTGGGATGGGGCCAGAGCATATTACTGCATCGGACATCACCTTCACTAATTTACACACTTCTACAATGTTACTCTTAGTAAACTCTGACTGACGAAGGCGCATATCATTAGCTCCTACATGAATAACTATCTTTGAAAACCTAATCTAAGACCCTAAGATTACCTGCTATGTCCGGCGCCCTGGCTCCCGGTATACACCTAACTAAAGCTGCTGGAGCCCCTAAAGGCCTAGCTAATTTCACGTGCCTTAAGATAGAGTCTCCTATAACCAGAGCTCTTTCAGGTTTCTCAGCGGGTGCTTCACTGAGGAGAGCAAACCTGTTGGACACGTGAAGCGGAGAGGAGTGGTGCTCCCATGGGCAAGCCTTAGCGTTAGCTTTGGCTTTGCGATTATGCTGCCGAGTCGTCACTCATTCGCCACGCCGTGAGGGCTCTAATGCCGGAGTTGGGGTATTGGGCTATCTCCGCCTGAGGCATCCAGACTTTCCCCTACAGAAACTACACTGCTCTCACTCTCACTAACCCTCTCTAGAGTCTGGATGCGCACCTCTAATGCTGAAATCTTCTCCGTCAGAGAGCTAACTAGCATACACTTAGCACAAACAAAGCTATTACTAACGACGGAGGAAGAATGACTAAACATCCTGCACTCAACACACTGAACAAGCTGAAGATTAGCCATATTGAGTGTTTAACGTACTTTAGTCGAAGATCAGTTGATATTATTTTAGACGGATCCGATGTGGATAAACTCTGCTTGAAGCTCCCGGGAAAATGATTTGAACACACACGACACGCCAAACAGGAAGTCTGTCAGCAGCATCACATCCGTAATATTCTTGGGTTGCAACCGCCTTCTTCAAATCAAAAAGTCAGGTGACTGTGATGGCCCTGTAGAATCTTCCAGGACTACTTCTGCAAGCAAGCCTTGGTGGAATTTGAGGTATGCTTGGGATCATTTTCCTGTTAATTGTCATGCTGGAAGGTGAAATTGGTCTTAATCTTCAGCTGTCTGACAGAGGCCTGCAGGTTTTGTGTCAAAATAGATCTGTATTTGTAACTGTCCATGATTCCCTTTGTCTTGACTAGAGCCACAGTCCCTGCTGGAAAGAAGCAGCCATAGCATGATGCTGCCACCACCATGCTTCACTGTGTTTTTTGGGTGATAAGCTATCTTGTTTTTGTGCCAAACATATCTTTTAGAATTATGCCCAAAATGTTCTACCTTGGTCTCATCAGACCATAACACATTTTTCCTCATTTGGCTAGAAGGGTTTCCATCTAGCCAACCTACCCCATAGCCCAGACATGTGAAGAAAATGAGAGATTGTGGTCACATGCAGGCTTTGTTTTTTTGTAAATTGTAAAATGCAGCGACATCTGGTTCTTGGTAATGTCACTGTGGTGCCCCATTTTCTCCACTTGTTGATGGCCTTTACAGTGTTCCAGGTGTAACCAGTAGATAATATGCAGCCCTAAAAAGGAATTCGCTTTTGTTTCCCTAGCAAAGTTACTCAGTCCCCTTTGTATCTGTAGCCAATTGTTACAAAGAGCTAATTAACAGCTCACCCTTGGCCTTTACTATAAAAGTAAGAAAGTCAGGAGGGGAAAACATGCCAGTTTGCTGTGTAACAGGGGGTTGCCCCTGCTGTTTTGTCCCCTTTTTTTTTTTTTTTTTTTTTTTGGAGAAACCTTTTGCCCTAGGCTAAGGGATATTTTGGGTTTTTGCTGATTCGGTTGCATCCAGGTTTGACTCCTGTTATTATCCAGGCTGAAGTCTTTACTTATGGTAATCTGTGTAAGCATTTTGTTGTTTTGCGGGGGGTTTTTGGGGGTCAGTGTCATGGCTTCTGTATATTTTTGTTTGAACAAACCAACTATAGTCCAACCCCAACTGATTAGGTGGACTGGCTATGCAGGCAAGATGTTTGTGCCCCTCCCATAATTTACATGTGATGTGGTTTAATTGCACTAATCCCTTGATTGCTCACATTTTGCATTGTGTGTGATCTTGGGACACAGGCATGTGTACTGTAGTGTGGTAGAGGTAAGCCTTCTGGTACATTGCTCAGCCTTTTGCCTTAATTGTTTGGATTACACATACATTTTGTGCTGTGTGGCAGCATGGCTACTAAGTAACAAACTACTCTACATGCATTACACTGGTCATTGCAAGAAACCCCATTGCATGGCTGAACACACCTGGTTAAAAAACAGTTAAACAAGACTTGTAATAAAAAGCTAACCTCAATAGGAAACAACCCCCAGCTTTAAGATTAGGCATAATTCTGTTAGCGTCTATAATCAGAAGACTAGGCTGTTAAGTAAGTTCCATAAAATGTGTAAAACCAATGAGCTGCAGGTTCCCTTTTAGCATCAATACTAACTATCCAACAAGCAACATGTATCCTTAAGACACAAGAGAAGGATTCAGTTAGAAGAGTGATTTTATTCAAAATGTGCAGTGGTCAGTATTAATGTTTTAAGTATCAGAAGGTGGACAAATACAGTTGCTGCACAATAAGTGTACAAATAAATATTTCAGGTTGTCAAGCAGCAATTTACCGATTTGTGTAAAAATAAAATTACAAAACACAAGACCATTTAAATGAAATAGCCATGTACATAAAATTTTACAAACTTCCTTAAAACTTAAACATTTTTCATAATTCAAGTAGGAAATTTGGTAACATCTTGGTTACCGTGACAATCTGTAACAAGTCTGATTGAAAGTCAGAGGTTTAATTATGCTGTTAAAAATTAAGATTACCAACAAGTACAAAATCTGGGCCCATATTTTCAGAACAGTAAATATGATCCAAGTTTCATGAACCACATTGATTTTACAAAAGAGACGTGCCCAATACAAGGATACCATATGTTATACCAAGAATTATGTTCATCCTCAATACGCAACATTCCACAAAGAAGCAGGAAATAACATCTACAATTTACCTGGCTGCTGTAGGTATATCCAAGCACCATACAAGGGAGAAGAAAAAAAAAAAAGAAAAACATATGCAAAGCCTAGAACCAACAGATGTACAGGACTGCTGCAGTACATAAGTACATATTGTAAGGCTGGATGTCTGCTGAATTTGAGGGCCAATTGTCCCTGTTTCTTCTGTCCTGAGAGGTCACAACCCTGTTGTTTATGTCCTGAGTGTGCCTGAAGTTATCAATCAGGTGAGAGGTCATGCTCTTGTTGAAGTACACACTAGTGCTGAAGAGATCAATCTATTGGAGAGCAATGATTTAAGCAAATTTACTGCTTTGAATATGACTGAAAAACCACAGTACTCAAGCATTTCAGCACTTTAATCACACTACATTTAAATCAAATCAACAACCTCCATTTTGGAAGCCATTTGTTGCTTTGGAAAGCTACATGGAAGACAGAACCTGCAATGGTTTCTATAAGGTACACTGCATAATAGCATAGAAGATTTGCCTCCAAGCACCATATAGTGCATTTGGTTCCATATAGAACCATTTTTGATTTCAGTGACACTTAAAAATAAATAAGAATAAATAAATAAATAAATAAACAAAGCAGTGTCTGCAAAGGGCCATCGTGGGTCCAGGTTCTCCTTCCAACCAAGCAGGAGCCACACCTGATTCCACTTGTTTAAATCAGCCATTACTTGTGACTTTCTGTTTGACTGTAATGTGAACCCTGGAACCATGCCTGTCCTTTGTGGATAAGATTAGACACTAAAGCAAACTGAAAAGTTGCACATACTTACCAAATCTTGGCTGACTTTAATGGGGTCTTTAAAGATAGTCCACACGACTGCTTCATCACAGGGTGGCGTGGTCAGAGAGCCCTGGTAGCGGTAATATTTAGTCCGATCCACTCCTTCAAGCAGACTGTCCATGGTAATATGCCAAGTGATTGCTACTTTATCACCTGAAAAGCATTTAGTTGAAGTGATAACAGTTTTGCCATGTTTCTGTAAACCTGAATCCTGATGCAACCTTACACAATATGGCATAAATCCAAGGCTGAACACTTGTTGCATAGGGACACCACCTGCAGAAAAATCTAGGTTTTACAGCCAACTGTACTTGACACGATTTTAAACTAGCCATTTAAGTGCAGCATCATAAAGTGTTATTTTATAAATAAAAAAATAAATTCCACCAGCAAGTCATGTTGGTCCAGTACCTGCATTCGAGATATTTGCTAGATAGGAGGTTAGGGTCTTCCAGCTCTTGGGTTTACCAGTGTCATTGGTCGCCTACACATGAGCAACACAGTTAACGTCTTTGAAACAAAGGGTGCAACGAACTATAAGTGAACATGATGGATTAGGACCTTCACTGCTCTGCCCTTACATTCATATCTTATAACCATGACCTGCATTGAATTCTGAAATCTCTCAACATTAACGGCATTGTTTGACCCCATTCTACTGTTAATCTAGTTCATCCTACATGCACCCCTGAACCCCAAACCCTACTTTGTTCCCCACCATCAAGTTATAATTAGGAAATCATTTTTATAGCCATTATGAATCAAGTATATGTACATTAAAACTTGTACAGCTGGAGCTACTGTACCTCAAGAAAGAAACCAAGAACAGCAAACCCTGTTGGATCTTTAAGGGTGCTTACAGCTGAATTGTATCCTGCTTTAACATTCACTATGTGCAACTGGTTATAAAAAGAAAAAAAAAAAAAAAAGAAAAGATCAGGCAATGGCAAAGATGGTTTGATGCAGCATAGTGTGCATAAGGTGCATGTGTGCATTTTTAAACCTCCATAGAGAATCTTTTGCCATTTATGGTGTGCTCAGATCCAGGCATAGAGCTGCCTTTGCCCCAGTGAAAGTGGAACTGCTTGCTGTAGTAAATGCCAGGAAGAGCACCACCTTCAACCACCATCTTTTCTTGGTTCAGTGTGACCTTAACTAAATAATACAGATCAAAGTGATTGAGAAAAAAAAAATAACATGCTAATAAGATAATGCTGGGAAAAGTCATTTAACAAATCACAGAAAAATAGGGATTGTTTGGATCAGTGGGACAGCCTTTAAGCTGAACACAAGTAAAAGTTTATAGGAATCAATGGACCACTTGTGAACACACGTATTAAAATGGAAGGACAAACAGCATAGTGGGTACAAACCGCCCCTGCCAGTGTTGGTCATTTCAGTCATGACCATGCCATCATCATAACCAGTGAATTTGAATGATGTCAAGTTCACGTCAGCTTGGACGTTTGTGGTCACGATGTTAATAGGAGACTGGTGACGTCCACGGCAATATGCATTGGGGATTGAAGGCCAGGTAGATTCATCTGAAACATGCAGTGTTGGCTCAGAAGCACACAAATGTGTTCTTAACTTATTCTTACAACAATAAATCTCTAAAATATCTATAAAGGAGGCAACAGTCAGACCTCTGAACATATTTTAAGGGAGGGCAATAAGCTATTGAAGAAATTTTTTTAAATATATATATAAAATATAAATCTTACAAACATTCAAATACATGTTCTTGAGTCATCAAGGTCACAAGAATCTCAGACAGACAGATGGAGTGGCATAAAAAGAATTTTAAATTTAAGCTAATCACTGGAACAATCCAGTCTAGGTTTTTACCCCTCCCCAAAAATATACACAAATTTCATGGAGAAATATTCAGATGATACACTGAAACAAAAATACTCACTGCATGAAGGAAAGTTATAGCACCAAACTGGAAAGAGGAAAAAATGACTTCCCAATTCTAGCAATTCATAAATATGAAAGAAAGCCTACATGGAATCAATTATTTGTAACCACCACAATAAATCAATAATTACAAATTCCCTCCAGTGACATGTATTTCTTTTGACGTACAAGAATTGTCACTTGCCTATTGGGAGATCAGCACTACTGGCCACGGGCAACAACCAAGCAAAAAAGAGGATAAGAAACAACAAGACCTAGAGGGAAAAGGTGTTTCTCCTGAGAATAAAAATACAGTAGGTCTTTGATTTTTTTTTTTAATACATTGCCCTAAATGGAGAACTGGCCAGAAGGCCACCAAAGACTTACAAGTCAATTTAGCAAGAACCATGTTAATAATTAGGAAAATTGAGAATAAGCATGTCATTTGAGAGAAAAACCTTAGCAGAAGGTACTGGGGTACCTTGAAAGAGGTAAGTAATGGTAAGTAAGATGCAAGTAATGTTTCTAAACCAACTAAAAACAATTACCATTTTACTAACTTGGTCTTCACCAGTCTCTTTTACACTACGGGGTGCTTTCATTGCCCACTTATAAACTCTAGCCTAGGCTCAGCCCCGCCTCTTTAATTGGCTCCTGCTGTTTCCCCATCAACCCAGTGCATGTAGTAGGCTGCATCCTGATCTGTATAAAGTAGAAATGTTCCCTGTATTTGTCTATGTTTATATTTTGGCTAGCATATTTAAATATATTCTAAATAAACACAATTATGAGGTTCATGTGTTAAACAGAAGGTTGAGTAAGATTGAACTGAACTAGTCATGCAGTAGATCAGAGGTGTCAAATCTTATTTGGAAAGGGCCGGTGTGGGTGCAGGTTTTCATTCCAACCAAGCAGAAGCCACACCTGAGTCTATTGAAAGCTAAGCTCAACTGATTAAACAGGTGGAATCAGGTGTGGCTCCTGCTTGATTGGAATGAAAAGCTGCACCCACCAGCCTTTTGCAGATAAGATTGGACACCCCTGTAATATATGGACATCAACTTAACTGTTTTTTTGTTTTTAATAATAATTAAAAATATAATTATATAATAAATAATAATAACCAAAGCAAAACTTGCAAGGATCATTTTGATAGTTAAATGAGCCAGTTCTTTTTAGTGAGCTGAGTCAATGCCCATTGCGGATCAAATTGGACACCCCTGCAATAGATAGATATCAACTTAAGTGCTCTGACTCGTTGAAAAGAGCTGGAATTCCTACCACAAGTTTCCGACCCTGGTCTCGAAATACCCCCTGTCCTATACATTTTTGTGTTTTCCCTGCTTGGAACATACCTGATTCAACTAATGAGCTAATTAACAGCCTTTTTTTTAGTTGATGTGGGTGTTTTAGCAGGAAAACACTCAAATGTACAGGACGTAAGGTACTCCAGGGTTGGGAACCTGTGCACTAGGCAAAATAGTATGCTGCTTATACTGTACATACTGGCTTACCATTAGAATCCCTAACAACACAGGTATGACAGAAATCATTTTGTGTAGGCTACATAAAATGGGGAAATCTTTGGGATTTCTTCAGCAAAAATACAAACTTCATTTATATACTTGAAAAAATGATAGCAAGTGAAGATGTTTTGAATTTTAAAAAAGGTTATCTATTATTTCTCATTATGATATTATTATCACCTACATTTAGCAGGCTGATGTTTGATGTTGTCGTGTAGCATTTTGTGCTTTGTAACAGTGGTACTTTATATCAAAGTGTGTGGAATGTGTGTCCTTGTTAACTGACATCATATTTCCTTTTGTTTTGTAGGTCTGTAGGTAGATTGCATTTTGAAAGAACTCGGTGCCATAAGACAGAACATAAGACCAAGGTTCTACTATTTTGGTTTCATGGTTTCATGTTTTGGTCATTATTTTTTTAGCTCCAGTGCAAGTATAAAGAAGCAAACTTCAGACATTAAACATGCAGTACCTTGAGTGATTGACTGTGTTTGGGGTAAGAGAGAAAATGGGGACATTCGATTTTTTTTTAATTTTTTTTTTTCCTGAGAAATTCCTTTAAGCCATTGCCAGAAGTGCTACTTATAAAATACCGTATGTACAAGCCTAGTATTTCAAGTGCACAGAATTTCAATATGGCTTCACATTTTTATGCTGTCCCTCTGGAAAATCACCATGAACCTATAATATTTTTTATTGTATCTTTAAATCTGTGCATCATTGGCTGGTAAACAAAAAAGATGCCGGGAAAATATCAACTGCCCAAAGAAACAGTGTCAAGCGTGCCATGGCGCCAGTGAAAGATACACAGACAGCACTAAAGGACTGGTTACATTTATTAATATTCTGCTATTTGTGCCTTGTTAAGCTTTTTATTATTCATATTTCACTTTGTGGAATCTGTTCTCAGGTTGATGATGTTTAAAAGATCAGTATAATGATAGAATCATTTGTATGTGACAATTTCGAGGAAGCAGAATTTAAGACTATGCCTGCCTCAACATGCAGAGAATTCAATGTCCAGTTCGACAGCAGCTAAGTAACCCATTACTTCAGAGACCAGAGGTTTGCTTTTGCAGACAAATGTTTCATCACAGCAGTAGTGACACCCACAACAAAGTAGAGAAGTACTTTACGTGTTCTTAAGATGTGTAAATGGTCTGCACTTAACCTTCACTGTTCTCATTCACACCCATATTCACACACCAATGCACTAGCCTGCCATCTAGGGCAACTTGGGGTTCAGTGTTTTGCCCAAGGACACTTCAGCATATGGAGTCACGTGGGCCAGGAATCAAACTACCAACCCAACGATTAGTAGACAACCCGCTCTACCACCAGTTTCATTCATGAGATTAAACTGGATAATTGCCTATATTAGCATTCACATGGGTAGGAACTGGAATCAGTTATTAAATAAATAAATGAAACAGAAAATAAATAGAGCAAACTGATTGCACTTTTCCACAATTCACTCTTAATTTCTTATCCTAGCAAACTTGAAATTGTTCATTCAGGTGTTTATTTTAAATACTCAAATTGGTTCATTGCCTTCCATTTAATTAGTTTCATCTTTCTTTTATATTCCTCCTCACTATAAATTAGCAGGGCTTGAGGGGTCAGGCAAAGAACAGAGTTGATCATCTTCTTCAATTGCTTTGTGGAGATGTACAGAAATATTACAAGTAAGATTAAACGTGTTAAATGTAACATTGTAATGTAATGTAAATGTTCAGTGCCAAGGCCCGATCACAACGGAATCTGACTCTCATGTACTTACAACTGATTTGGTCTGGATGCTCTGTGACTGCAAACATATGGGAGAAGCAATCTGTGCAAGCACACCATGATGGCCAAATCAGAAAAGGCACAGAAGCAATAGAGTACCGTAACAAAGTGTTGACTGTAATCAGTACTATATAAATGGAGAATTTTTCAGTCTACCATCATGATGGTAATGTCACATTTGCTTTCCATAGTGAACCTGTTATTTGCACATGTGAGGCAAACAGATGGAAAGTGTATGTGCCTACATGTTGCTGATGTCCTTGAAATTACAATAACACCCTCATGTTGTTATCCAATGACTGAAGGTATGTCCTAAACCAAAGCAAATCCTGCATGCTATGCTCACAAACTTGCTTAAATGGAGTAACTCACCAAACTACATATACAGCAGAAAACTCTACAATACAATTGGCCACACAGTATGGACTTTTCTATGTTTCTCCTGACCTGAATTAAATAGAAAGTGTATGGAGTATTTTGAAATTGTCCATCAGTAACCTTATGGAATAGAATGGGCCAAAATGTAACCACAATGTTGCAAAAAGCTAATTACTTTTTACCATAGACATTCCAAAGCTTTTGGTAATTTGTGGTGCCTTAATACCTTTCCCCCTATCCATTTAGTTTGTTAAACACATCTTTGTTTATTCTTGTAAGTAATTTTTTTTTTTCATATTTAACAAGGTACAAACTCAAAAGACATTGCATGTAAATTTGAAGTGCATATATCCACTGGAAGTATGTTAACTAACAGAAACAAAACTGACTAAATACTCATTTCCCCATACTGTATTTATATGAAATAATACATATTTTCTTTATTTTTTAAACACTACTTGCTTAAGCATATGATGACTCTGAAGGAGTTGGAGCAAACCCTCAATAAACACATCAAGTCCTATGTCAAGGTCACATACCCCCTATGAACCAATGTCAACCATGTTGTGTTCATTATCTTAAAACTGTGCCTCGTTCCAAAAAGTTCTTGCAATACTAGTCTTATGTAATATAATTTATCAGCCAACATCTTGTCAAAAGCTAACACCACAAATGAGAGTTGAATAGGATCATATTTATGACTGGTTTGTATTTTGCTGATCATTGTTGAGTGATCAGTATAATGTCAACACTATGTTACCTCAGAGTTCCTGTGTGTTTGTACAGGTTAAATTTGATTTTTTTCTAGCATTGTGCTTGGCCTTCTCAATTCACTGCTGATATGCTGCATGCAGTGCAGAGATTTTGCATCTCTGTGAAATTATTCCAAACTTAAAAAAGAAAATAGTTTGTGCTCAATTAATTGCATTGTACAGTTCTCTGCTGGAGTGGCGTGGTGGTACAGCAAGTAGCATTGCTGCCTCGTAGCTCCAGGGTCCTAGGTTTGAACCTGAATTCAGATAACTGTCTGTGTGGGTTTCCTCCAGGGAAACTAACCACTTTAATTTCTAGGCACGCTAGAGATCTGCATACCTTTATTTTTTCATACTCGGAAATGTTACTACAGGTGCATCTCAATAAATTGGAATGTCGTGGAAAAGTCCATTTATTTCAGTACTTCAACTCAAATTGTGAAACTCGTGTATTAAATAAATTCAGTGCACACAGACTGAAGCAGTTTAAGTCTTTGGTTCTTTTAATTGTGATGATTTTGGCTCACATTTAACAAAAACCCACCAATTCACTATCTCAACAAATTAGAATATGGTGACATGCCAATCAGCTAATCAACTCAAAACACCTGCAAAGGTTTCCTGAGCCTTCAAAATGGTCTCTCAGTTTGGTTCACTAGGTAAGCCACAAACATTCATTGCCAAATTAGCTGGCTGTTCACAGAGTGCTGTATCCAAGCATGTTAACAGAAAGTTGAGTGGAAGGAAAAAGTGTGGAAGAAAAAGATGCACAACCAACCGAGAGAACCGCAGCCTTATGAGGATTGTCAAGCAAAATCGATTCAAGAATTTGAGTGAACGTCACAAGCAATGGACTGAGGCTGGGGTCAAGGCATCAAGAGCCACCACACACACACGTGCCAAGGAATTTGGCTACAGTTGTCGTATTCCTCTTGTTAAGCCACTCCTGAACCACAGACAACGTCAGAGGCGTCTTACCTGGGCTAAGGAGAAGAAGAACTGGACTGTTGCCCAGTGGTCCAAAGTCCTCTTTTCAGATGAGAGCAAGTTTTGTATTTCATTTGGAAACCAAGGTCCTAGAGTCTGGTGAAGTTCATAGCCCAAGTTGCTTGAAGTCCAGTGTTAAGTTTCCACAGTCTGTGATGATTTGGGGTGCAATGTCATCTGCTGGTGTTGGTCCATTGTGTTTTTTGAAAACCAAAGTCACTGCACCCGTTTACCAAGAAATTTTGGAGCACTTCATGCTTCCTTCTGCTGACCAGCTTTTTGAAGATGCTGATTTCATTTTCCAGCAGGATTTGGCACCTGCCCACACTGCCAAAAGCACCAAAAGTTGGTTAAATGACCATGGTGTTGGTGTGCTTGACTGGCCAGCAAACTCACCACACCTGAACCCCATAGAGAATCTATGGGGTATTGTCAAGAGGAAAATGAGAAACAAGAGACCAAAAAATGCAGATGAGCTGAAGGCCACTGTCAAAGAAACCTGGGCTTCCATACCACCTCAGCAGTGCCACAAACTGATCACCTCCATGCCACGCCGAATTGAGGCAGTAATTAAAGCAAAAGGAGCCCCTACCAAGTATTGAGTACATGTACAGTAAATGAACATACTTTTCAGAAGGCCAACAATTCACTAAAAATGTTTTTTTTATTGGTCTTATAAAGTATTCTAATTTGTTGAGATAGTGAATTGGTGGTTTTTTGTTAAATGTGAGCCAAAATCATCACAATTAAAAGAACAAAGACTTAAACTACTTCAGTCTGTGTGCATTGAATTTATTTAATACACAAGTTTCACAATTTGAGTTGAATTACTGAAATAAATAAACTTTTCCACGACATTCTAATTTATTGAGATGCACCTGTATGTACTGTCCATCTACACTAGTATTACCAGTTATACAGGTACAGTGCACTGTTCACTTTATTCCTAACACTCAGGTATTTCCACGCTTCCACACTGACTCATCACAAGGTTACCGTACGCACTGTAGGTTCACATTTTTAAAATGGTCATAATGGTTGCATTGCATTTAATGTCTTGTGTTGTATTCATTATATTGTCCTCATTGAACAGACACCTGCTCAGCATTTATTTATCGTCTTGTACTTTGTTGTATATTTCGCACTGACACTTTTTTCTAATTTTGCACTACATGCTGGGTGTCTTGTGACTTCTGTAATGTTACACCAAGGCATTGTCGAACATGATTTCATTCTGGAGCATTCAGTCTTCCAACATCAACAGTACAGTCATCCAGATACAGTAGCTACAGGGGGAATAAAAAAACTTCACAAAACAAGTCTGTGACACAAGCAAAGATTGAATACGCCATACAACGAACCCATTTAAGGATCTTTGGGTAGTATTTTTCCATGACCAAGTAGTGAAACAATTTTGGATTCCCAAATTTAAAATATACACTATACAGCCAAAGGTTTGTGAACACCTGACTATCATACCCCACTGAAAGTAATGGAATGGCAAATTCAATTATTATTATTTTTTTTTTTTTTTGCTATACACTGAAAACATTTCGGTTTGAGATCAAAAGATGAATGTAAGACGATAGATCATAATTTCAGCTTTCATTTCCTTATATTTACATCTAGATGTGTTAAACAACTTAGAACATGCCACGTTTTGTTTGAAGCCATACCACATGATGCAAACCATTCATCAGCAGTAACAATCAGAAAGCCACACTGTCGTTAGTGTATAGCAAAAATAAAAGAATTGGCCTTGTCATTCTAATACTTTATGAGGGTGCTTTTGGAACACCGCTTTCCAGATTTAATCCCCCTTTTGCTGTTATAACAGCCACCACTCTTCTGGGAAAGCTTTCAACTAGATTTTGGAGCAAGTCTGTGGGGATTTGCCCATTCAGTTACAAGATCATTAGTGGGGTCAGGTGTTTATGTTGGACAACATAAACGGATATGTTGGGCCTGGTGTGTAGTCGGCATTACAGTTCATCCCAAAGGTGTTTAGAAGGGTGCTCTGTGCAGGCCACTGGTATTTTTCTTCTCCATCCTTGGCAAACCATGTCTTTATGGAGCTTGCTTTGAGCACAAGTGCATTCTCATGCTGGAACAGGTTTGGGCTGCTTAGTTTCAGTGAAGGGAAATTCTAATGCTACAGAATACCAAAAATATCCTATTGACATCGTCAGATTAGCTTGCCTCATGCTACTGCTGCAAGATGGTTGTGGTGGCCTGAAATGTTAAAAAAGATTAAAAAAAATTATGTAAAACAAAATGGCGACATTCACAAGCTACAGGTGAACACAAGATTAGCTAAAAGATTAAAAAATAATAATAATAATAATAAAAACAAGAAAGACATTTCAGTTAATGTAAATGATTATATAAGATGTACCTTTATTGATCCCCCATAGGGGAAATAAAAAAAATATGGACTGGAAGTATATTAAATAACAAAAACAATAGTGTCCAAAGACTGACTTCCCCTCACGGTACAACCCCAATTCCAAAAAAAGTTGGGATGCTGTGTAAAATGTAAATAAAAACAGAATGCAATGATTTGCAAATCTCATAAACCCATATGTTATTCACAATATAACATATAGAAAACATACCAAATGTTTAAACTGAGTAAATGTACCATTTTAAGAAAAAAAAAAAAAAAAAAAAGGTAATTTTCAATTTGATGGCCACAACACGTCTCAAAAAAGTTGGGACAGGGGCAACAAAAGGCTGGAAAAGTAAGTGTTACTAAAAATAAACAGCTGGAGGTTAATTGACAACAGGTCAGTAACATGATTGGGTATAAAAAGAGTATCTTAGAGAGGCAGAGTCTCTCAGAAGTAAAGATGGGCAGAGGTTCACCAATCTGCGAAAAACTGTGTCTACAATTTGTGGAACAATTTCAGAATAATGTTCCTCAACATCAAATTGTGAAGACTATGAATATCTCATCATCCACAGTACATAATATCATCAAAAGATTCAGAGAATCTGGAGAAATCTCTGTGCACAAGGGACAAGGGCGAAAATCAATATTGCATGCCAGTGATCTTCGGGCCCTCAGGCGGCACTGCATGAAAAACAGGCATGATTCTGTAATGGAAATCACTGCATGGGCTCAGAAACACCTCAATGCTCAATGCACCGTTCAGCCCACCTCTCCATCTGCTTGCTGCGGTCTGTTATGATTTCACTGGCAGCTGACTTCAGAGGCACGATCTTGTTTACGCTTGGGCCGAAGGCTCTCTTCATGCTGTCGTACATGCCGCGAATGTTGCCACAGTCAGCAGAGAGTTGGATGCTCTGACAGAGGTTGAGCTGACAGCCCCTGACAGAGAGAGAACATGGTCACAGACACAGCTGCCGAGAGCATCGCCAACCTACCCATCATGGAGGAGCTCGACGTTCCACCCTCTGTAGAAGAACTGAGCAAGGCCATCGACTCCCTCGCCTGCGGCAAAGCTCCAGGAAAAGATGGCATCCCACCTGAAATCCTCAAGGTGGGAAAGAAGACTGCTCTCCTTCACCACCTACACCAGCTGATGCAACAGTGCTGGGAAGAAGGGTCAATGCCCCAAGAGATGCGCGATGCCAACATCGTCACTCTATATAAGAACAAGGGTGACTGCAGCGACTGCAACAACTACCATGGAATCTCCCTCCTCAGCATTGTTGGGAAGGCCTTCGCCCGAGTAATCCTCATCAGATTGCAGTCGTTCACGGAGCGTGTATACCCCGAGGCACAGTGCGGGTTTAGAGCTGGAAGATCAACCATCGACATGATCTTCTCCTTACGTCAGCTCCAAGAGAAATGCCGCGAACAGCGACGACCACTATACATCGCATTCATTGACCTGACCAAGGCCTTTGACCTGGTCAGCAAGAAAGGCCTCTTCACACTGCTGCAGAAGATTGGATGTCCCCCCAAGCTCCTGAGGATGATCATGTCTTTTCATGAAGACATGCAGGGCACCATACAGTACGACGGCTCTTCCTCGGACCCATTCCCAATCAAGAGCGGTGTGAAACAGGGGTGCGTTCTTGCTACGACACTCTTCGGCATCTTCTTCTCCCTGATGCTGTCCTACGCTTTCAGCCAGTCAGAGGATGGAGTGTATCTCCACACCAGAAATGACGGCAGCGTGTTCAACCTCGCCCACCTTCGAGCTAAGACCAAAGTGCGTCAGGTTCTCATACAAGAGATGCTCTTCGCTGACGATGCAGCTCTGATGGCACACTCTGAAGAGGCACTGCAGCGACTCATCAACCGCTTTGCGCATGCATGCAGAGAGTTCGGGTTGACCATCAGTTTGAAGAAGACAAACTTCATGGGCCAAGATGTGGGCAATGCCCCAAGCATATCCATCGGCAACTTCACCCTTGAAGTCGTGGAAGACTTTACATACCTCAGCTCCACCATGTCCAGCAACCTCTCCCTGGATGCCGAACTCAACAAGAGAATCGGCAAGGCAGCAACAGCCATGGCTCACTTGGCCAAGAGGGTCTGGGACAACCACACACTGACTACCAACACCAAGATGCAGGTGTACCAGGCCTGTGTGCTCAGTACGCTACTTTATGGCAGCGAATCATGGACTCTGTACTCCCACCAAGAATGCAGGCTCAACACCTTCTACCTGTGCAACCTTAGAAGAATTCTGGGGATCACCTGGCAGGACCACATCCCGAACAAGGTGGTTCTTGAGAAGGCGGGAACCCCAAGCATGTACACACTGCTCACCCAGTGTCGCCTTCGGTGGCTCGGCCATGTCAGGCGGATGGAAGATGGGAGGATCCCCAAGGACATCCTGTACGGTGAGCTCGCCACTGGCTCCAGACCTGCAGGAAGACCTGTTCTACGCTTCAAGGATGTCTGTAAGCGAGATATGAGGGCAGGCGACATTGACCCAGCAGGCTGGGAGTCAGTAGCTGAAGACCGCAGCAGCTGGAGAAGTGCTGTGAAAGCATGCACAAAGAGGAGTGAGGAGAGAAGAGACCAGCAGTGGGAAGAGAGGAGGGAGCACAGACGGCAGAGGGCAGCATCAGTGCCCTCAAAACCAGGCGCGGTTTTCACCAGTAGCAACTGCAACAGAGCCTGCCGATCCAGGATCGGACTGTTCAGCCACAGCAGGTTCTGCAACTCAACAACAAACTGAACCATGGCGCAGAGTTCCTTAGTCTCCCGAGACAGACGGATGCCAACAAAATAATAATAATACACACTGGATGCAAAGACACTTCATAACAGGGCACCATTCATACAGTACACATTTACTCATGCCATGTGGCAATTTTTGCCAATCCAATTTTTTTATCCAGCAGTATTTACTCAATGCAGCTTATAACATTCAAGTGAAAGTTATAACACCAACATGTCAGAAAAAAAATTAAAAATTAAAAACCAGAATCACTGAGTTGGAAAAAGGATCGCCCCCTTGCTTTAATTTGCCTTAATTTTTTAATTACAGCCTTTAGTCTGTTGGGATATGTCTCTACTAACTTTGCACATTTAGACTTTGCAATATTTGCACACTCTTCTTTGCAGAACTGCTCAAGTTCAGTTCAATTTGATGGTGACCATTTGTGGACTGCAGTCTTCAAGTCATTCCACAGATTTTCAATGGGGTTTAAGTCTGGGCTCTGACTAGGCCATGCAAGGACATTCACCTTTTTCTCTTTCAACCACTGTGTGGTCAGTTTTGCTGTGTGCTTTGGGTCATTGTCATATTGAAAGGTAAACCTTCTTCCCATTGACAACTTTCTGGCAGAGGGCAGCATTTTTTTCCTCAAGAATTTGATGGTATTTTGTCCCATCCATTTTTCCTTCTATCCTGAAAAGTGCTCTAGTCCCTGCTGCAGACAAACACCCCCATAACACCACCTCCATGATATTACCACCTCCATGATTTACTGTAGGAATGGTGTTATTTGGATGGTGAGCTGTATTGGATTTCCGCCAGACATATCGTTTGGTGTTGAGGCCAAATAATTCAATTTTAGTCTCATCTGACCATAACACCTTTTTCCATGTGGTCTCAGAATCTTCAAGGTGCATTTTGGCAAAGCTCAGTTGTAGGTGGCTTTTTTCTTGCAACCCTCCCATACAAGCCACATTTGTGGAGAATTTGTGATATTGTTGTCATATGCACACAATGAACATTCTTTGTCATACATTTCTGCAACTGCTTCAGAGTTGCTGTAGGCCTCTTGGTAGCCTCTCTGACCAGTTTCCTCCTGGCTCTTTCATCCAGTTTGGAGTGACGTCCTGTTCCAGGGAGGGTCTGTGTTGTACCAAATATCTTCCACTTCTTATAGACTTCACTGTGCTTCTAGGCATTAATAAAGCCTTTGACATTTTTTTGTATCTATCTTCTGACTTGTGCCTGTCCACAACTTTATCCCGGAGATCTTTTGACAGTGTCTTGACACCCATATTTGATTGTTTGCTTCAGTTGCACTACCAAGGAATGAAAAACGCTCCAGGAAAGCTCTTTTCATGCTGAGCTAATCAAAATGACCACAGCTGATCACAGCTGAAAGTCAAATGGCTTTGTGTGCCATTGAGAAGGCTATTAGCTACACCTTATTGAGTTTACAAGTTATTTTAGTGATTCTGTATTTTTTTTTCTTTTTTTTTTTTCCTGAGATGTTAGTGTTATATCTTTCCCTTGGATGTTATAAGTTGCACTGAGTAAATACAGCTGGATAAAACAAAAACTGTGTCTTCATTTTAGGCTGAAAAGCAACAAAAAGTGATTATTTTAAAGGGGGGGGAGGATTCTTTTCTATTCCCACTGTTTAAATCACAGTATTCCAACATTTATTCTGAAAATTAAGTAGCCATGTCAGACTGTGGGGTGCAGCATAATCAATATTATTTGGCTGGAGTAGTTCATCATCGAGCTCTTTTTCACTTGCTGAAAATATTCATGCTGTTAGTTCTGTTCACTGGGGTCAGTTTGACGGAAAGGGAGTGATTGTCGGGAGTGAATATTTTCAGTGCTATAGCAATTTTTTGTAAAAATTCCAAACTTTTTAAATTACTGCCATATTTATTTTTTTATTTTCATTTTATTTATTTATTTATTTATTTATTTATTTATTTATTTATTTATTTTTTTTTTTAAATTAAGATAAAAAGATAGTGTTGTGGCACCAAACCAATAAACAGAGTAGAAGAAGACTAAAAAAGTGATCACAGGAGAATTCCAAGAAAACTGTATTTTATTTGCTAGCAATCAGTTGCTTAAATACACCTATAGAGCACTTGATTAGGAATACCTGTACACCTACTCATTCATGCAATACGTACTCATTCATGCAGTTATCTAAAATTATCCAAAGCAAATCATATGGCAGCAGCACAATGCTTAAAATCATGCAGACACAGGTCAGCAGCTTCATGTAATGTTCATATCAGCCATTAGGGATAAATTCATACATTTAAAATCTATATACTAATGTATATGATTCTGTAAAGCTACTTTGGCACAATGCCCATTGTTAAAAGTGATATACAAAAAAAACTGAATTGAATTAGAATGGGGGGGGGGGATGTGAGCTGCAGTTCTATGGACAGATGACTAGATCAAATGACCTGTTGATACAAGTCAACAGAATTGAGGCCAGCAGAGAATGGCTAGACTGGTTCTAGCTGACAGAAAGGCTACATTAACTCAGATAACCACACTGTACAACTGTGGTGAGCAGAAAAGCATCTCAGAATGTACAACTTGTCGAACATTAAGGTGGATGGGCTACAATAGCAGAAGACCACATAAGGTTCCACTTCTGTCAGCCAAGAACAGAAAGCTGAGGCTGCAGTGGGCACAGGCTCACCAAGACTAGACAGTTGAATACTAGAAGAATGTAGCCTGGTCTGATGAACTCTTGATTACTGCTGAGGCATACAGATGGTAGGGTCAGAACTTGGTGCCAACAGCATGAATCCATGGACCTAACCTGCCTTGTGTCAACAGTCCAGGCTGGTGGAGGTGGTGTATTGGTGTGGGGAATTAATTTAGGTATGATTGAAACATTCATGGAAACAAGTGTCTAGACTAAACATTCATCATCACACTGTTGTCTTGGTAGACAGGGACTACAAACATCGAAGCAATACAGAGTAGAGAAGCACTGTGCTGATGGACAGAGTGTGATGAAGTGTGACTGCTGATGAAGGTTGTGTTGTCACAACCCTGCCATTCAGAGCCTGAAATGGTCTGTAGTTTTTGGTGATGAAAGGATCTTCCATTGTATGGATGTGCACTGTGTTGCTGAAAAAGTCAACCTAGTGACAGAAAGAATAAATTTGCGTTAAAAACTGGTCTTTAAAACTGTAACCATAATCCTAATCTCAGAAGCTTTGTTTTTTACATGCTGATGTATAAGTGTGTTAGGCCAGGGGGGAAAAAAAGGTTCTTGGGTAAATTATGACGCATTTACAGTTCTGATGCTGTTTATTAATTGGCAGAAATATACAAATAATAAAATAATCGTGGAATATA